>CM054123.1:88745279-89345279 GCA_028751855.1 Ambrosia trifida | reverse complement strand
GATAAACTTTTATGAAAGTCACACATGGGTCCATAGCTCAGTGGTAGAGCATTTGACTGCAGATCAAGAGGTCACCGGTTCGAACCCGGTTGGGCCCTTTTTGCTTTGTATTTTTTTATTACCGTTTTTGAACTGTTTTACCTTATATCATTACAAAGTTACATTTACTCTTAAAACAATAGCTAGCTATATTATTACGTTCCTTCCAAAAAATAATTAAAAAAAAAAAAAACAGTGTTATTCTACTTGATGTAAGAAATTCAGAATTTATTTTAACACGAATTATGTATTCCATTTGACTTATTTTCGTGTTATTTATGTGAATTAGCACATTCGTGCCCTCTTTACCTAAACGCATGCACATCGCTCTAAGGAAATTGTTAGTGACTTTAGCGCCAGCAATTACGTCATTTTATTATGGTTGAATTTAGCTAAGACCAAATGATAAATGATAATAAACATTGGATACAAGTTAGGAAGTGTGGAGTACACGCTAGCTCATTATGATTTTGGGCACTACAGATCACAACCTCTAAGCCCCAAGACCATAGGGGTTCTACCCTTTGGCGAGCTTCAAGGCAACGCTTTGATGGGGACCTAGGGGCAACACCCTTGGTGATGTGAAATTTCTTTCGATTGGCATGCCTGTTGAAAAGTCGCTTGAAAATGATCATCAATGGTAATTGACTAATTGAGATTACTTACAACTTGATACATTAGAATAACATGATCAGTAGAATTTCCTTCTCATATGATTATTAAGTCATACACTCTAAATACTTTATCTTAAAAAGTGATGCAACACGATTCAAAAAGCTATTTGGGACACAATTAAAAAAATAAATAATGTATCTAGCTACAAAGACAACAAGTTTAAGAATGACGTTGATTTGCTTTCCACAATGTTAAATTTTACATAAGTGAAAAGAAACCATAAGCACAACACAACTCGACCACATAACACACCATTTAACGCATATCTAGCCAGCATTACAGACCAAGAAATGGTGTTGTCGCGTATAATATGATAGAAACTGCTTTCGATAAATCAACACTCCCATAGTTACACGTTTGAATACAAGTCAATAAAACCGTTCTATGTATATAATGCTTAGAGCTAGTAATAATAATTTATCATTTTATGGCTATTATGGATCTTGACGTGTATGGGAAAAAAAAGACCTAGCACGACACGGCTCTTTGCCCATGCAACGGTTGGGGTAATAAGAGAGTGTTTTTCTACGTACACAAGATAATAATACTATATATGGATGACTTCACCAATGTTGATGCCTTGATAGACAAGTTTCGGTTCTTGTTTTCTTAGGGGGAAGGGGTGCTCCTAAAAATAACTTTTCACTTTATTGATTTACACTAATCCTGCACTGCCGCACCACTTCACTAAAACACTTTTTTGGAGGCAACACTCCACTGATTCACTTCACTGAAATCTTTTTTTTTTTTTGTTTTTTTTTTTCTAAAGAAACATTAATTATATTAATAAAAATAATTATAAAGCTAACAAATTAATTATAATGATAAAAACATGAATAACTAATAACAAACAATTATACTCAATTTATTTAATAATAACTACTATATATAATAAGCCATGACACATCAATAATAACCAGCATACCGTTCAAAAAATAATAACCATCATTAATCGTTATTTATAACAATGAGAAATTAAGTACATAATTAAAATAAGTAGCAAACAAAAGCTTTATTTTAACAATACAAGCATATATATCACCGGTATGAGTTTCATGGTAATAAATTACCACTTACATAGAGGATGACATACATAAACTAGATAACAAGAGAAATTACCACATTAATTTCCTCTTACAAAGTTCATCATCTTATATGGAACTCTTGTTATTTATTAAGTATTAATTAACACGTACACTTTGCCAAAGGTCTTAGTTGCCCTAATGGTGCATAGAAGCCATTAATTAATTAATGACTATCATTAACACCAAATATCATCTTTAATCTCTCCATCACCACCATTGCCTTCCGCTCCGCCGCCTCCTTCGGCCGCTTCCATGCCCATTTTAGAGAGATAGTTGAAAGAGGAATGGAAATGTAAAGATTGATGAAGGTTATGTAGTTAGGCTTAATATTAATGTGTGTGTGGCTTTTGGGTGGGGTGGGGTGGGTAGGAAAGAGAGGATCTTCCCAAGCATATACTTTAATTGAACTTTAACTTTTTGAATGAAAATTGTTTTGTTAGGACACAACACTTGGTGGAGTCTACCTGGTTCTTTATGTTATGTTTGTGCCCTTGTTTGCTTGCATGCTTGTCTCCTTAGCTATGCTAGTCGCAAAGGCTACTTGCGACTGTAGAAACTCTTGTCTAGCGATTACATAACTAAGTATTTGCAAGTTGCAATGGCTATGTCAGTAGTAAGTAATGACTACTTGTGACTGTTAGAATTAGTGTTTGTTTTTTCCTAAGTTTAGATTAGATTTGTACGATTGGTTTTGACCAAAGTTGTGACTATGAGTCTATGACCACTGTCACATAAATGGTGGAGCCAGAAAATACATATTGTTAAATTTTTTGGTACAAGCATAAAACTACAAAAAAAAAAAAAAAAAAAAAAAAAAAAAACACACACACAAACAAGTATAAACACATAAACTCACATAATCATGTTTGATACCTTTGATCAGAAATTTGGGTCGCCTCAGGTCGTGAGTCGTGGAAACAAAATTAAGCGCTTCCACTTCTTACTTGCCAAACAACTTATTAACTTATTAGCTTTTTAGAAAAGCTAATAAGTCGTTTTTAATTCAATCCCAAACATGCTCGAAGTGTTACCACTTGCAAGATTAAGAGTAAATATCACCGTGAAATTAGAGACGAGGCTTTGCCATGTAGATAAGGGTTTAGCTTATCAATACATGTTAAGTATATTATAACTTTACAAGTAGTGATGAGGCTATGCCATTTAGGGTGGATGGGGTGGTCATCACCCCATCACACTCATCACACTATCACATCCAATCAGATTGTGTCACCTCATTTCATCACATTCTATCACATTCCATCACCAAGCACATGTGGTGATGTTTACTTTTCATCACATTTTATTGCTAAACTTTTAAAAAAATAATAATAATTTAAAGGAAAAATGGAAATAAATAATCCCAACTATTGACTATTGGCCAATAACAGTCCCAACTACGAAAATCATGGTAGTGATAAAATTGATGGGGCGGTGTTTTGCGGTATTACAATGATCACGGGGTGACCATCACGGACCACCCCGTCCTCCCTTAGACAAATGTTCAACTTATCATTACTTCACGAGTTAAGTATATTACAACTTCACGAGTTGTAGTCAACGAGGCTATGCCATGTAGACAAAGATTTAACTTATCACTACATGTTAACTATACTATTACTTCACGAGTAGTGGTCAACCCGGTTAGTTACTTGTTTTAGAATGCACACATTTATGTGTAATAAAAAAAAAACTTTTGTTGGATTGTTATTTATGTGAAACATCCCATGGTGTGGTCAATGATTAGAAAAGGCAATAAAGTAAAAAAAAGGGCAAAATAACTGTTGCTACAACAAATAACTGTCTAACGATAGTTCTGAGTCACAAGGGAGGTTCAAGGGTTCAAAGGTTCCACTTTGCCTAACGCAGGTCGTGGTGTCCTTCTACGTTGCAAACGTAGAAGGAGGTTCAAGGTTATTTTTCTTGTTTTAGATGCTTTAAGGTTCTGGTTTGAGATGTACTCGAAACCAGAAATAGAAGTTCTAGAGATCCGAGTGGAGAGAAATATTCTTCCACGTGCAAGACCAAAAGAATTAGAAGAGTGAAGTGAGAGTGATTGTGATGGTGTCCAGAGCTGAGGAATCAGCCTCTGATTTATAGGGAAAGGGGATCTCCCTAAGGAGAAAGCATCTTGCCTTGAGCCTTGTTGCAATTAAAGGACATCCCACAAATGGTAAGTAGCTGCTATGGACCTGCGGTCTGTTGGCTGATGTTACTCCATCAGCTTATCTGTCCTGATCGATGAAAAAGATGACGGGACAAGTCATCTTTTTGGCTTAGGATGCTCCTGGTTGTCCGAAGCCTTGTAGGCTTCAACCCTTTAAGCATTTGTTTAGTAATGTTGTATATTTATGTTTGCTTTAGACTACCCACGTCATCAGCCCCCCAAGTCAGAAGGTTTGATTCGGTAGCTTGAAAGCTTCTGACTGTTTTCCTAGTTTATCCTTTGCTTGAAAGGTTCGAGGGTTCGCTGTGATTTAGGCGGTTATTACTCAGCAGTTTCAATGTTGATTGGACTGTTGATGTGACATCTGGCAGTTTGCTCAGACTAATTACTACATGTCATTATTATTACGGTTTTTTGAATTAAATAACCGTTTGATTTTTTCTTTTTTAAACCTTTTTGTACTTCATTTTTTACTTTACCTTTTTCTTTTCTTCATCTTCATCCTCTCAAACACTTCATCCATCTTAGGGTTTCGTGATTTTTCACCACAGCAGGTTAGTTTTTCTTCTTCTTGCTTTGTTTACTGATCATCCTTTTGAGCATAATGGGCGCTAAAAAGGACATGGCCGTTACGTTTTCAACTCTTTCTCAGAAAGAGGTAGAATCGTTTTGTGCCGAATGGGATATTGATTTGTCATTCAAACCTGTGGCTCCTGGTAAAAAACTCTCTGTTTCCGAGTGTCCGTCTGGTTCTATTGCTTTGTACTGTCGTCATTTTGAATTTGCAAACCTTCGTTATCCTTTTTCTGTATTTTTGTTGAATGTTCTTGAGTATTATAGGGTTTCCCTTGGTCAGATCCACCCACATTGTGTTGGCCGTGTTTTACACTTTGAATGTCTTTGTAGAGCCCTAGGGTATGATCCTACTCTATTGATGTTCAGGCGATTTTTTCGTCTTGCCAAGAATGGTGACTGGTTCACCTTCGAGGGGTCATCAGTGGAGACTAACCTTCTTTCTTCCCATGTTACGACGGTTGGTCAATGGAAGAATAGGTTCTTTTGGGTGTCTGATTCTATTTTCCCTTTTAAGCCTGTGTGGAGGCATCCTGAGGCCGTTCTTAATGAAGGGGAACCCTCAGAGTCTGAACTAGATGATACCTTCCTAACGACTCTTAGGACCTGTCCTTCAAGGCTTCGTCCATTTGCTGAACCCTTCTTAGTATTATCCGGTGTTAGCACTCGTTGGGACAAGCCGGGTAGAGATCCTGTTGTGATGAAGGATGGTCAGGGTATGAATTTTGTTTATTGTTGATTTCTTTTGCTTTCTTTGTTTCTTCCTTATGTGTTCTGTTTTTTGCAGTTATGTCGGCTCTTGACTTTATCAAAGGTGATGATGCTTCGGGCGTTGTATTTTCTGATACTGAAGCAGCAGATGGGGAAGATGCACTGACCAAATATCAGAAAGGGAGGTATGATGGGACCAACTATGTTGTTGTCCCTAATGTGAAGGGTTTTGCTAAAGCCAGTTCTTCCAAGGCTTCAACAAGGAGGTCAAGCAGGCGGCTTTTGAAGGCTGCTAAACCTGCTGATCCTTCTGAAGCAGTGACAATTAGTGATGATATTGAGGATTCTGAAGATGAGCAAGATCAGACCATGGATGATGTTCCTGTGGATGCTGTTGTGAAGAAAGGTAAGGGTAAAAAAGTGAAGGTTGGAGTGGTGAAAGAAACAGATGTGTCAGCTAGCTTTGATGAGGAAGGTCTGTATGTTCCTGGGTGGAACGTGAAGTCTAGTGACAACTTTAAGTCTTCGGCTATTTGTGAGGAGGTTCTTGCACACTTTGCTACTCCTGGTGCCAAGGCTTGTCTTGAGGGTTTGGATGATGATGCTCTGCTGGCAAAGATGATGGTGGGTACCTGTAACCTTGCTGTTATGCTTCCAGAGGGGATTAGTAGGTTTAGGAAGGTTATGGGTAAGTATAGTGACTTTGCCAAGAAGAAGAGGGAGATGAAACAGTCCATTGCTGACATGAAGAAGGATGCTGAGGAGTATGCTAAGAAGGAGGTTACTTTGATTTCCCTTATTGATGAACTGAAGAAAGGGCATGAGGCTGAGATGGCAAGGCATGAAGCTGCTATTCTTAAGGTGGAGGCAGATCAATTGGCTTTGGAAGCAGAGAAAAAGGCTTTTGAAAGTGAAAAGAAGGGGTTGGAGGCTTCCCTTGCTGCTGCCCAAAGTGATAACAAATGGCTGATTGAAGAAGGATTTCAGCAAGTCGTTACCTACCTTCTTCATTCCACCGAATTCAACTCTGCCCTTGGGGAGGTTTATACCAAGCTTTTGACCCATGGTAAGCATGCTGGTTTTGTTGCAGGGTTTAAAGCTCATGAGTCTAGCCAAGTTTTGGAAGAATCTCCCTTTTATCAGCCTGACTCCTTGGATGTTTTTAAGGAGACTGTCCTTAAGATGGAACACTCCAGCTATCCCTATGTTGCACAAGTCTCTTCCTACTATGGAAAACCCTTGAAGGAGCTGAAAGAATTGAAGCCTGCTGGTTTAAACGAAGTTGTTTCTGCAAAGGTGCTTCAATCTGTTTCAAGGAAGAGGGCACATTCTGGTGATAGTGAAGAGACGTTGGATGTGGCTGAAACTTTTTCCAAGGATGCTAGTGTTGAAGCTTCTGAAGCTGGACTTGTGGAGAAGGTTCCAAAGAAAGGGAAGAAGGCAAAGAAGGCGAAGGTGGTCAAGGTAGTGAATGAGGATGAAGCCTCTAAGCCTTCAGAGTCTGGTGGTGATGTCTGAACTTCCCATTCGTAGCTTTCTTAGCATCTTGGTTTGTTAAAAACAATTAACTTTGTGTTTGTGTTTCTAAGTACTTTTTATCTTTTGTTGGAACCTTCAATGGTTCCTTGGTAGTTATGGGCTGTAGCCCTTTGAACAATTATGCTACTTGTTGGCTTTTGTTAAAAGCCTTTGAATGTTAAGTCTTTGTGGCTGGTGTTTAAGTTTGATTGTTGTTTTTCTGTTGTCATTTATGTTTGTCTTTGATGTTTGGGAATGTTTATCCGGTAGCACCTTCAAAGGTTGAATGCTGCAGTCATTCATCCTTAAGGTAGTCTAGGCAAACATGTCACCATCTATCCTATATACAACACTTAATCAAGTGTTTTCGATATATTTTCGTAAGTTTGTTTTTTAAACTTAAGGAACGATTGGTGTAGGTTGTTCAAACCTGTCAATGAGATTTTTAAAAGTGTTTTTTTTTGTTTATCTCATGGATTAGGATTGATTTAGGAACTCACCCCTTATATAGGTCCGTTTATCCTTCGAACCTATTGAGCGATATGGCCTGGGAGCTCATCCCCTTACATGGTCTCTACCATGGAGTTTCTTGCAAGGTTCTCAACCTGAACTTAGGATAGGAAGACAAAGTTTCTAAAAGAGGATCAAATGATCCTTTCATTCATTAGATGGGATAACATTACATCATTTGGAAAAGAACAACATTTTGTTACAACTTAAACAAAGAACCTTTTGAGGTTCTTGCCGTTCCAGTGACGGGGGAGTTTTTTGCCTTCCATGCTTGCCAGTTTATAGGATCCCCCTTTGTGGGATTCTAGGATAGTGTATGGGCCTTCCCACTTGGGTCCTAGCTTCCCTTGGCTTTCCTTCTTGCTTGCTTCGTTGTTTCTCAAAACCAGGTCGCCGGGCTTGAATCGTTCGTGCTTAACTCTGGCGTTGTAGTAGGACTCCATCTTTTGTTTGTATTGAGCTTCACGGATTGCTGCTGAGTCCCTTGCTTCTTCCAGGAGATCGAGGTTAAGCAGTGATTCTTGTTCATTTGCCTGGACATTGACATGAAAGGTTCTTGGTGTGGTGATTCCGATTTCAGCAGGTATTACTGCTTCAGATCCAAAGGTAAGGCTGTAAGGCGTTTTCTTGTTGCTTGTCTTTTCAGTGGTTCGAATTGCCCAGAGAACGCTTGGCAATTCTTCCAACCAGTTTCTTCCTTGTCTGCCTAGTCTAGCCTTGATCCCTTCAACCACACTTCTATTCATTCTTTCGACTTGACCGTTCGACTGGGGGTAGGCCACGGAACTGAAGACTTGGGTTATTCGGTACTCCTTGCACCAAGCACTGAATGGTTTCTCTGCAAATTGCTTGCCGTTGTCCGTCACAAGCACCCCAGGTAGGCCATATCGGCAAATGATGTTTTCCCAAACGAAGTCAATTATCTTTTTCCCGGATATTTTCCCCAAATGCTTCACTTCTGGCCATTTTGTGAAGTAATCTACTGCCACCAATAAGAATTTAACCCCTCCTTTTGCTGGTGGGAAGGGTCCAACGATGTCCATTCCCCATTTATAGAACGGCCAAGCTGAATTAACAGGCACCAAATCATGCTTGAGACTTTTGGGGACTGGGGCGTGAAGTTAGCAGGCTTCACATCTTTTCAGCTGTTCTGATGCATCACGATGCATGGAGGGCCAGAAATATCCCAGGTTCATAAGTTTTGCCACAACTGACCTTGGACCACAGTGGGCTCCGCAGATTCCTTCATGAACTTCCTTAATCAGGTACTTGCTCTGTTCGGGTCCGACACATCGGAGCAGTGGAGCTAGATACCCTTTTTTTGTAAAGCATCTCATCTTGTATGGTATACTGCTTCGATTTGTTTCGGATCCTTTCAGCTTCAACAGGGTCCTGTGGTAGTTCTCCCTTTTGAAGGAACCTTACAAACGGAGTCATCCAGTTTGGCTCATTTTCAGTGATGACGTCTTGGACTTCCAACTCTGATATGGCAGGATGCTTGATTACCTCAACCAATACTTTCTTAGTGAGGTGAGCAAAGGTTAACGAGGCGAGCTTGCTTAGCGCGTCAGCCTTTTTGTTGTGAGACCTTGGAACTTGCTTGATCTTGCATTGTTGGAAAGTGTTCATGATTTCCTTGGCTTTCTCTTTGTATTTTTTCATGTTGGGTTCTTTGGCAATGTAGCTATCGTTCACTTGGCTAGAGACCAGTAGTGAATCGGTGAACATTTGAAGCTTGTGAACCATCATCTTTTTTGCAAGCTTGAGTCCTGCGATCAGAGCTTCATATTCGGCTTCGTTGTTTGTTGTCTGAAATTCCAAACGAAGGGCATATGTGAATTCTAACCCTTCAGGACTGATTAATATAAGACCAGCTCCCGAGCCTTCAACGCTGGAAGCTCCATCTGTGTAAAGCTTCCAGGCTTCAGGATCGAGAGGTTCGTCCATGGTCATGTTAACCTCAGCAGTTTCTGCCCTTGGAATTTCAGCAATGAAATCAGCAAGTATTTGTGCTTTTATTGCTTTTCTCGGGACGTAGGTGATTTTGTGTTCACCTAGCTCAACAGCCCACTTGGCTAGTCGTCCCGAGGTTTCAGGCCTTTCAAGGACATTTTTGATTGGCTGGTCAGTGACTACTTGAATAGGATGTGCTTGAAAGTACCTTCGAAGCCTTCTGGCCGTTTGTACCAGGGCCAAGGCTAATTTTTCCAAAGGAGGGTACTTGACCTCTGCTAACTTTAAGGTTTTACTGAAGAAATAAACGGGTACCTGGGCTTTTTCTCTTTCGATAGTGAGAACAGCGCTGAAGGCTTCTTCAGTGACTGAAAGATAGACAGAGATCGTTTCCCCTGCTTCAGGTGCTGCAATGGTGGGAAGGGAAGCCAAGTAATGTTTCATAGCGTTGAAGGCTTCTTCAGCTTCTTCTGTCCACCTGAAGTTCTTCTTGTCAGCACAACCTTTGAGGGTCTTGAAGAAAGGAAGGGATTTTTCAGCAAGTTTCGACACGAAACGCTTCAAGGCGGCAAGCTTGCCGTTCAAGCTTTCCACTTCTTTCTTGGTTTGTGGTGACTTCATTTTGAGGATGGCTTGAACCTTGTTTGGGTTAGCTTTTATGCTTTGTTTTCCTACAACATGACCCAAGAATTTCCCTTCTTCAAAACCGAAGGAACACTTGATGGGATTTAGTTTCATGTTGATCTTCTTGAGATTGTCGAAGGTTTCTTGTATATCTTCGAGCATTTCATCCTCAGTCTTGCTTTTGATAACCAAATCATCCACGTATGCTTCCATGTTCCTACCAATTTGTTCGGTAAAGGCTTTGTCAACCAACCTTTGATAGGTGGCACCTGCATTTTTTAAGCCGAAGGGCATCTTTTTATAACAAAAGATACCCTTGTCAGTATGGAAAGCAGTCTTTTCTTCATCTTCCTCCTTCATTTGTATTTGGTGATAACCTTTATAGGCATCCAAAAAGCATTTGAAGGGGAAACCTGTTGAAGGGTTAGCTTGTAAGCATGCATTATGTGAAAAGAAACAAATTTGGGAGGTGTTGAATAACTTTAAAAGTTGTTTTTAGGTTCAAGGGTAACCTGTCAACGAGTCAACTTTCAAATCCACCTCCGGTAAAGGGTAGCAATCCTTTGGGCAAGCTTTATTGAGGTCTTTGAAGTCTATGCACATCCTCCATGAGTCGTCAGGTTTCTTAACCATCACTGGGTTTGCAACCCAGGATTGGTATTTGACCTCTCGGAGGATTCCTGCTTCGACCAGTTTGTCAACCTCCTGGCAAGCTGCTCTGCTTCGTTCTGGTGCAAGGCTTCTTTTCTTTTGCACTATTGGTTTGATGTTTTGGGGAACTTTGAGTTCGTGCTCAGCAACATCACGTGGGATCCCTGTCATGTCACTGGGACACCAAGCGAAAACATCTACATTGTTTTTTAGCAACGCTTCAAGCTTTGAGAGAATTTCCCTAGGAAGGGCCGTGTTTATCCGTATCCTTTGATCAGGGTATTTATGATTGATGCTAAGACCGAGTTTGCTTTGTTCTTCAACAACCGTTAGCACGGAGGCTGATGGTTGGAGGGTTCCTACTCCTTCTTTGGTGGGGAACTTGGCACTCTTCCGGCTGATGGAAACGGTCATATCGAAAGCTACTACACCGGGTCTACCAATGATGACATCGTAACTGGATGGTAGGTCTAAGACAATGAACGTCAATGGTTCAGTTCTTCGCATTTGCCTATCGGAGAAAGTTACATTGAGTACCATCTCGCCCAAGGGTTTGATGGGAATGTCAGCTATGCCTTTGATGGCAGCTTCGGCTGGCTTGAGCGTGGAGCGTTCTTCATGGCTTAGAAGGTTAAAGTATTTTGCAAACATGATTTCAGTAGCAGCTCCGGTGTCTATGTAGGCTTTTTGTGTTTGACGTGAACCCACGAGGGCTTCAAGGACTAGTGGATCACAATGTTTTTCTTCGTTGGTACAAGGGAAGTAGATGCCTTGACATTCCCAATCCTCCAACCTCTGTCGTTTGCTTGGCGCTTCACTTTCAACAAACACCATGGCAACATCTTTCTTCTTGCCATCAACTATGTTTTCTTTGACACCTTTAACCAAGTGGGCTAGTTCGCCAGATCTAACTGCTTCTTCGATCCTCTTCTTAAGCTGGAAGCAGTCGTTGGTGTGGTGTCCCTTTTCTTCGTGAAACTCACAATACTGGTTGGAGTTTTCGTTTCTTTTGCTTTTAGGCAAGGGACGAGGTGGTCTAAAGGTGTGTTTGACTTCTTCCGTGGCCAGAATTTCTTGAGGAGTTTTGGAGAGGGCTGTAAAATTTATGTTTCTGTCTTTGCTTGGAGGGTTCCTGCTTTCCGACCTTCGAGGCTCAGACCTCCTGGATCTGTTGTCGTAGGTACCATAGTTTCCTCTTTTCCGAGTAGGGCTGTTGCTTCTCCAGTTGGAAGCCCTCTTTCTTTGCTCCTTTATGTCTACAGCCTCTTCTCCTCTGATGTGGGCTTCGGCTCTTTCCAAAGCCTCTTCAAGGGTTTTGGGGAGACTCTTGTTAAACTCCCTGGTGAGGTATTTTGAGTTGATGACATTCATGAACCCTGCAACCTTCATCTTTTCATCTGCACCAACGTAGGTAAGACCTTCTTTTTTGTACCTCTCAATGAAATTCTTCAGGCTTTCATCATCTTTTTGCTTTATCTGGAAGATGACGGTTGCATCCTTGACACATCTTCTCTGTTGTGAAAAGTTGGCCAGGAATCCTTTGCCGAGTTCATCAAAGGTTCGGATGCTTCCAACCTTTAAGCCATTGAACCAGATTCTTGCAGATCCAACAAGGGTTTGCATAAACATTAAACAACACTCAGGATCGCCCCATTTTTCGATCCGAGCTGCCCCTGAGAAGATCTGAAGGTGATCTTCTGGATCATCAGAACCATCATATGTTCTTATATGAGCTGGCATCTTTAGCTTGTTAGGAAAGTCATAATCTGCTATTTCTGGTGAGAAGCAAGATAAGCTGTTTGGCTTGTAGGGTGGGTTGACAGGTTGTTCTGTCCTGTTGTTGGTCATTCCGACCGGAGTCCCCTGTTGAGCAGCGATGGCTTGACTGATGAGCTGCTTCCAAGGGAAGTTAGCCATCACTTGTGATATCATATAGGGCATGAGGTTAAAACCTTGGAGGTTTTCGGTTGTGGCCACGTGCTAGTCACCATGGGGATGCTCATGGAAGCGTTCCTAGCCATGGGGAGCGAAGCCATGGCTTGATCCCATGAAGTGGCTACCGGTGGAGGGACACTGGATATTGGTGACTGTAGAAGCTGATCCAGGGTGACTTCATGCCCAAGTGGTGTGCCAGTAGTGGCAGCTTGGGTGGTAAACAGTGGGAAAGCGGTGGGGCTGGACCTTGTCTCATGCTGAGAAGTGGAGAATGTGTTGCTGGGGCCAGCGGTACTGCTTCCGAGTCGTGGTCTATGACTGTAGGTGGCATTTAGAGGAGGAGGAGGAGGCCCCGGTGAGAGCGACACCTCTTCTTCCTCGCCATAGTCTAGACGGAGGCGGACTCCTTTATCCCTCTCCTTCATGACGTACTGGTTCAAAAGGGATCTAAGCTGCAGGAAGTTTCTTTCCACTCCTTCAGGGGTAAGATCTATACGTTGGGGAGTCTGTGCAAGATCAGGGAGAGGAGAAAACACCCCTGAACGAGTGGGAGGTGGAGTCTGTAAGCTTGTTGTCCCATGATGTGCAGGTGGGGACTGAGTTCTAGCTGGAGTGCCTCCTGGAGTGGAAAAAGACACAGATCTGGCTGGAGAAGTCTGATCTGTGCTTGGAGAGATCTGGTTGACTTCCTCTTGGGACTCAGGGTCAGACATGGAGAGAGTTGGAGCTACACAACTGATTTTTGTAAAGGCAATGGCGTAGCCCCACGGTGGGCGCCAACTTGTTGCTACAACAAATAACTGCCTAACGATAGTTCTGAGTCACAAGGGAGGTTCAAGGGTTCAAAGGTTCCACTTTGCCTAACGCAGGTCGTGGTGTCCTTCTACGTTGCAAACGTAGAAGGAGGTTCAAGGTTATTTTTCTTGTTTTAGATGCTTTAAGGTTCTGGTTTGAGATGTACTCGAAACCAGAAATAGAAGTTCTAGAGATCCGAGTGGAGAGAAATATTCTTCCACGTGCAAGACCAAAAGAATTAGAAGAGTGAAGTGAGAGTGATTGTGATGGTGTCCAGAGCTGAGGAATCAGCCTCTGATTTATAGGGAAAGGGGATCTCCCTAAGGAGAAAGCATCTTGCCTTGAGCCTTGTTGCAACTAAAGGACATCCCACAAATGGTAAGTAGCTGCTATGGACCTGCGGTCTGTTGGCTGATGTTACTCCATCAGCTTATCTGTCCTGATCGATGAAAAAGATGACGGGACAAGTCATCTTTTTGGCTTAGGATGCTCCTGGTTGTCCGAAGCCTTGTAGGCTTCAACCCTTTAAGCATTTGTTTAGTAATGTTGTATATTTATGTTTGCTTCACGTCATCAATAACAAATATCATTAATATTGTCTTCTCTCGTCTCCAAGAAAAAGGAGTTTATGTAACAAATTTCTTAAACCTAAAAAAAGGCAACTTATTAAATAATACATTTAGCTAAAGAAAAATTAGTGTGGGACATAAATATTAAAAAATATATATCATTGATAAATAATATAATTAAAGATATATTTTTAAGCCATTTTTTTAAAGCCCAACAAAGTCGTTACGGGTTCCCGTGAGAATCCTTTTATGATGAATTCAGGATACCTACGGGGCACCCGGTCCTCTAGGTCTATCTATCCAGGGAAACCCCGACCACCCACCCGCCCGAAGGCACGAAAGTGAATAATCGGTAAAATCTGATATCTTTTCAAGGCTCGAAGTTATGACCATTAGACCCTAAGTCACCCATCATTGACTCCATATCACTCCACCCAGGGGCGAAGTATATATGGGGCCAGGGGTGGCCCTGCCCCCCCCCCCCCCTGTTTTTTTGCGCAGTAGTGGAAATTTGTGATTTTTATAGGTAAATTGAGGCCGGGTTGAGTCCGACCCCCATCAATTTTCCACTACCGACTGAAAAAAATTGAGTTCGGTCCCCACCAATTCCAAAACCAAGCTTCGCCATTGACTCTACCATAAGATGGGTTGTTAGAAAGTGGTCAACACACCATTGGAACACTTCAAACGTTTTTTTAAGCCATTTGAGTAATTGAGTTTAAACGTTCACCTTTTCTTGTTTGCGTTGCTCTCCAACTGGAGCCAGAAACAGACTGGATTTAGTTGGCTAGATTTGTCAAATCACCACTAATCAAGCCACCAAACATTCACACACTATTTTTGCTTTTCTTAAGGATTTTATTTACCCAAATTATAATAAGTTTATGACTGATTTGACATAAAAATATATGTTTTAAATCTCTTTGATATTTTTTTTCATTTAAAGCCATAGGGATGCGCTATTTCCAAACTAGTATACCAATAAAAAATATGAGAAATCACATAAAAGTATAAAACACTTGTATGTAATGTGTGATAAGTTATTGGAGATAGATAGTGAGATAAACATGTATGTAATAGTTTGTGTATAAACTCTTCTAATCGTGTTGGTATGAATTACACAAATGGTTTTTCAATTTTGATAAATATCATTCTCATTCTTCAATCTATTTATTTACCCAACTTTATTATTATTATTATTATTATTATTATTATTATTATTATTATTATTATTATTATTATTGTTATTATTATTACAAAACTCAACTAACTAAAGAAACATATTTCTATCATTATATTTTTTATTCTCTCATATGTAGATAACTAATTAAAGAAACATATTTCTATCATTATGTTTAGTCGTGACTATATTATTTTGGATATATCATGACTTTATTTTTTCAATTTTCTTTTTTTCATTGCTTTACCAAACACAATACCATACTGATACAATAATAAACCAAACCGATAACGACCAATTCAAGCCGCAAAGCATGTGGAATTCCACTAGTTATTATATAAATCCAATTCTTTTTTCCTTCATGATCTTCTTTATTTTATTTATAACGTCAATGATTATTTGACCGTGATTCCTTTAAACATGAAAAATAGGGATAATGGTTTTTAACACGAATCAAAACATGTCACAATGACAATAGGATGTATTTTCTAACCTATTAATTAATAGGCCATGTTTGAGGTTACATGTTTAACCCGTTTTGTTAAACTGGATGTGTTCGAGTTGACATATTAACTTGTTTAATTTAACAATTGACTAGTCGTCCCATTTAAAACTATAATAAATAGTAAAATCTAGGTATGAGATCAGCCTGTCAACTCATTTGCGACTGCTTTCATCAATTATTTCAACCTGACAACCCCTTTATGATCAGTTTACAACTCAATTAAAGTTCGTTTACTAATTTCAACCTACCACCATGTTTAACTCATTTAGTTCAATGTATATATATATATCTTGTTCATGTTACATCATTTTAAGTGTGTTTGGTTTAGGTTTAATGTTTTTATATGAATAGATACATGGTTCATGCTTGAGTTCATCAATTAAACCCGCCGACTTATCAAACATCAAGATAACAAGTATATACATATGTATATGTTACATTGTAAGTTACATATACATCCTAAAGCTTTCCATGTGAAATACAAAAAAAAACATCATTTCAAGTGAAGTAAATAGAAATATTTCGATCATTTCCACAAACTTAGGTATGGAAAATTCTTTCTTTATTTTTTTTTTCCGAATCCCAAAAGCCTTCCACTTTTGTTTGCTCTTTGTTATTTTCTTATTATTTTAAAAATGGAGTTATACTCTCAATTATTCGTTTGAGAATTGAGATCATTAGAGATAATTATTGAATCAATAAAAGATGTCAATTTTGTTTAACTTAGGAGATATGAACATTCAAAAAGCTTAAAATTGACTGCAAACAAAGATTGACCCATATAAAGCAAACCGCATATTGAGCTTATATATGTAAAGCTATATTTGAGGTTCGTTTAGATATCACTTAAAACGTTTAGGGGTTAATTGTACTGTCAACATCTTGTCTCACATAACGAACGTGCAACACCCTGATTTTTGAACCTAAAAGAAAATGTTGGTTACTCCTTTTTTTTTTTTTTGATCGGTTAACTTCATTAAAAAACGGCTAAGCCCACAAAACGGGGACCGCCAAACACAACATTAAAATATATACAACGGGTTTCTACTCCAATCCTTCCAACTAAGATCACGGAATTTGGACCTACTCCGTAACCATAAAAACGACCAAGACTTAATACAAGCAATCATACACAAACTTTCGGCACCTCTTTTTCAAAAACCGCCTTGTCACGTGTCCTTCAA
Source organism: Ambrosia trifida (assembly GCA_028751855.1). NCBI lineage: Eukaryota > Viridiplantae > Streptophyta > Magnoliopsida > Asterales > Asteraceae > Ambrosia > Ambrosia trifida. The sequence goes on along the minus strand of CM054123.1, from coordinate 89,328,608 downwards.
ATCACCCAGCACGCCGTCATGACAATACCTCTAACAATCTCCTTCTTCCATTTAGGACCCCGAGTCAAACCTGGAAGTTTCATAATGTCATCAATCCCGAATAAAAATATAGGATCTAGGCCGCACCACTTCTCAATGAATTGCCAGACTCCACAATTAAGCAAACAACCAGTGAAAATATGTTCAGAAGACTCATCCGTTGATCTGCAGAACACACAGGACATGTCTTCCATCATTATCTTTCTCCTAGCTAGCGCCTTTTTAGTAGGAAGCCGGTCCATATCAAGTCTCCAAGCGTGAATATTTTAACGGAGTAAAATGCATGTTATTAAATATTAATAAATTTCCGATTAGTAATAAATCATTTAATGTCTCATGTTCGAGGCAACTAAATTGCGTTACATAGTTTTACTTAAAATGCTACTAAAATCTTAATCAGCCTACTTGATTCTTATTCATTCTCGTCTATTCGACCTCGACCTACAACCCTTGATCACCGGTTGTCCTGGAACTCTGGAAGTAAATGTGATCGAGTCAAATACACAGTTTACGTATCAAGTCAAACAAATGTGTGTGTAGGAATGTACGATATGAACATGGTAACACATTTAATAACTCTTTTAACACATACAATATTTAAATACAGGATGCATACTTCCATGTAAGTTCAACCACTTTGTTTTGTGATAAGATTAATGCAATAAAACTATAAGAAAATATAAGAGATTATATGTCTTGTATAGAGAAAATTTTTAATAGATACAATAAAAAAACTCTAATTCGTAAAGTTACACTCTAAAATCCATAATGAACAAATAAAACATCTCAATTCAATGATAATACATCAATCTCCGATCATAAGAAAAAGTCAACCGTGATTGGAGTCCTCTTCTCATCATCAACTCTAAACCCGAAATCATTCTCTAACGGTGTCAAATTCAGATCTAAACTGAAAATCCGTCTACTATTCACTTTTTTGACCATTGGCGATGACAAATCAATCACCAGTGGAGAATTGTCGTCAGTGGCTATAACCGCCCTATGCCGCCTCATATGGCCACCCAACGCTTGTCCAATGGCAAACTCGAGCCCACATATCGAGCACTTATGCAATTTGGTCTTAGATGCTAACATCTCGTCATGATGACCTTCCATGTCACCAGTAACAAGCCTCATCTTTTTATGACTAGCCCTATGGCCTCCGAGTGCTTGAAAAGACGAGAACTGACGATTACATGTCTTGCACTCGAAAACCCGACTAGCAGAATCAGCAACATAAGATGCATGTCCCATCGTGCCCCTAGAAAGAAGCATGAAGTAATTCGCCATGCTAGTTATGGTCATGTCACGTTCATCTTCTCGTGATCTCTTCATCGGTAAACACGCCATCTTTAACAATATATTTAATATATTCACAATCCTTAAAACAATAAAGAAAAATGGGATTAGAAAATAGTTTCTTTAGCAAATGAAACTTGAAATGAAATAAATGAATATTTTTGTTTGAATGGAGTAAAGAGTTGATATAGGAGTTGGTATTTATAGGTGACAAAGTTTTGACTTATTTTAGTTTTGACCAAAGTGTATGAATGAAGAAAGTGACCAATCAGAGGCTTCTAGGATACGGCACTAGCGAGTTAAAGTTTGGACTTTGGAGACAAGTGGGTAGGAAAAGATCAAAAGAATACAAATCAAGGGGGTTGAAGTGGAATAAGTGAAGAGTAAGGGGGTGTGAGTGAAAATAATGGGCAACCGTCATAAACCACGTGAGCATGACCGAGTGAGGGAGTCGTGTGTGGTGAGCGGCGAGTGATTCCGAGAATGTTCAAATGTTTCTGGAAAACTTCAACATAAAAAGACTCATCCACTAAAAGGTATAAACATATGACTTGTCCCAAAAGAAGCAACACATGCTTTGAATTTTAATTTTGTTTACATACTTTAAATAGTTCTTTTTTTTATATATACATACTTTACTTTAATGTAATAAATAGAAATTTAATAAGACGATGCGATGCGACGCAAATATACAACAAACTACGTCGCAACTTCATTTTAAAATAGCTTAAAATTTAATGCCCCTTTAGTAAAATTGAACAAGTAACTAGCGGAATTTTTCTTGCTAGGCGACGGGAAAAAAATAAACACATATGATTATTCAGTTTTTTTTTTTAATTAACAGACGCAAGTTATAAAAGGATGATTAAGTTATATAAGAACTAAATGGAGTAAAATACGGTCACACATATATGTATTTTTTAAAAAGTTTCTTAATCATTTTAGCCATGTTCAATTTCTAAAACACTAGTTATAGTTACTAAGTTTTTTAAAGTCACGCTTCCGTTTTCAATAACCATACAACAACCCAAGTTAATTACCGGTATAGGCCAAAAGAGAACGTAGCTTAGCGCTATTAAGGTGTGTATATTGTTCACTTCTAAGAGTTTTAATACCCCACACAACGAGCATAGGTTTACATTTAGAAGCTAGATTAAAGTGAACGTGAGTTAGCCGTTATAATAAAATAATTAATTGTACAATTTTCACAAAGGCAGTACAACCACTCTTACCCATTGCATTATATTGACTTAAACGTTGAAATTGCTAACAATGACACTTAAATTTAAAAATCCCTTTTACACAACCAAAACTGATTACTCCTTTCCCTTGTTACAAGAAACATTTTGAAAAATAAATCATTTTTTTATTACGAAGTGCTTAGGGCCCTAAGGGAATAAAAAATGAGGGGGAAATGTTAATCTATGATTATCTTTATGTAATAATCTAGAAATTATAACAACACGTATTTGATTACGTTAGCGTTATTACCACACTAATATGTATCTGCCGCAATTAGTGTCGGCTTACGCTCCATTTACACTTTCCACCCTTAACCTGCGGGTGGGAACGTGTGACACACGTGACGTGAGCTTAAATTCTAGCTTTGATCAAGATTTCCCGGCTTATTTATTGCATAAAATAAGCAATTATTATTATTTTATTTACAGCCGCACCTACCCAAACCATAACTCACACAGCCAGTAAACATAGCAAAAACATACAGTAATAGCTAGCCGATGGTTTGTGAAGCTCTCATAGTGTTCTTTTAAACGACGATTAACGTTATAGCAATAATTTTTTAATGTTTATTTATTGTTATATTATTTTTAGATTAAATAATTAGATGATTGGATTATTAACTATGGATCAATTTGGGCCCAATAGTTATAACGTTTTAAATGAATCATAAATGACCTAGTCACCACATAGGGCTGGCATAACAGGTTACACGAACCTGTTAAGGCACGAACACGAAATCTAATCGTGTCATTTTTTTTTCAAACACGAACACGAACCTGTGTATAACAGGTTACCACGGTAAGACATGATAATGAACACCTAGTAAAATAAGTTAACACGACAAGACAGGATAAGACACGACAAGACATGATAAGAAACACGATAAGATACAATAAGACATGTTAAGACACCTACACGATAAGATAAGACACGAACACGAAACAGGTAAACACGAACACGACACGAAAATAAACAGGTCTTAACGTGTCAACCTATTATAGACACGAAACTTGTTAAAATCGTGTAAGTTCGTGTCAGGTTATCGTGTTTGTGTCTGAATTGCCAGTCTTATCACCATATGAATGAATTAATAAGCAATTACTTAAGTGATGAAAAATGTTAGGGCCCCGTTCCTAAAGAATTATATATGAGGTATATTATATGGTCTGTGCTCATTTCAACAGATAATGTTGTTTGTAGTTTAGTGGTAAAGCGTCACACCATCACCTTGGTAACCCTAGTTCGAATCCTTGGCTAGAAAAAAAAATAAGTTTTTCTTTATTGGTTCAATAAGCTTACTTTGGTTATGTTCGCTTTGTGCCTCCAAACAATTGAGCCGCTCACCATAAACAAATATTATGCATAGGATCATCATCGGCCCTTTTACAACTTGGGTTCAAACTTTTGATTCCAGTTCAATCAACGTAAATATCATGATTAGAGCTGTTAAAAGTCTGATTTCAAACCTTGAGCCAAATCGTTAGTTACATTAGTTGGGTCATTGGGTTTCTAACTTGAATAGGTCGAAGCCTTGGAAAAAGATTACTAGAGCCAGTTCTTTTGTCCACTACATGGGAGATCTGGAAGGCTGAAATCGAAAACTGAATTCAACAATCGCCTCATTCCCACAATCAAATCGTGAAGACTATCAAAGGAAACACTTTTTTTTTATGGATTACGAGTCGATCAAAATTTTGTAATTTGAATTGGGAGAGGTGGCATGCTTTTAAAATTCAAGACATCGTGTTGTAATTGTTACGCGTTTTTTTTTTTAGTTTTGTGCTTGCCTGTGTTCTATATTTTTAAACAAATTTCTGTCGTAAAAGAAAGGAATATCCTTCTTACACAGAGAGTATGCGCATTTTACAGGAGGGTACATGTAGTCACCCCTATATAATATATATTAATTAATGTTAAAGTGTGGGACTTCGTTGAATAATTAGATTTTATTTGTACATGGAAAACCATTTATGATTTCGTGAAAAGAAATCACTCTTGATTCGTTAACAATGAGGATAAGCATTAAGCAGTGAAGTGGATTATAATCCAATTTACTTAACTAATATTGACGTGATGACTAAATAATTTTTTTTTGACGAGCTGATGACTAAATAATTGATTTGAAATTAAAGGTCATTATAAACTTAAACCCTTTCTCCATTATTGACAAACTTTGTATAGCTGTAAACTTAAACCCTTTCTTCATTATTGACAAACTTTGTATAGTTGTAGAAATAAAAGGTCATTTTTTATCCATTGATGAGTCATAGATGCGTCGACCCAAAAATGAATACAGTACTGTATAAATCAAGACTATTGTTATCAACATATTTTATGACAAATTTATAAATATTCATTAAAAATAAAAGGATAAATTACATAAGGATAATATACAAAAATGATCGAAGTTATAGCTATATAAAAATGAAGTTAATGATCAAATTATAAATAAATAAAGACTACTACATGTGTACATGAGTAACTCCCGGCGACTAAGGACCCAACTTTTATTTTTAATAGAGTATTTTTTTTTCTGTTTAAAATGGGTAGCAATGCAACTTGTAATCTGTTTACCCGCCACCAACTTGTAAAACTTGATGGTTTTAATCTATCTATATAATAAATGAAAACACTAGGGTTGAATCCTAGATTTTTAGAGGGTCTTGAAGGATCCAAATCCTAAATGGGGCTCCAAGACTAAGTCTTATATAAACCTCTTTTTATTTAGTTTTGTCAACATCCATTTGTATGTTACAACATCTTCCTCCTTCCTATCCTACTAATTCCTTTCTCATTCCTCATTCCTCTCTCATTGTCATTTTTGCAAGGTATGTTCTTCATCAATCTTAGATGAATCTAGAAAATGTTTTTGAATCTTTTTCTGCATTTTTATTATATTGATACATAATGTTTGCAATCATCTTACATAAAAGATAAAAACAATAGGATTGTATCGTTATTTTTATACAAAGACAAATGACAATCCTATATCTATCAACCTTCTACAAAATATGTGATTATCAACAAGTTTTCGATTATGTTTCTGACCCTTTATAAAATCCCAAAAGTAAATGTTTGAAACCATCTTACATAAAATATAAATACAATCGGTTTCTTATTAAAATAACTTTCTAATCCTATTGTTTGTCGATTATGTTTCTGACAATTTTTGAAATCCATCCACATCGGTTTACTAACATATTAAACCAAACAGAATCGTTTTTTTTTTTATTAAAACCATTTGATAATCTGTTTACAATCAACTCTCTGCTTTGGATGTAATCGATACGCGAGTAATTCTGCTCAGCTTTAATCATTGAATATATGATTGTGTTTTTTAATAAACAGATTGCAATTGAAATCGGTTTTGAGTATGTGTGAATATAAAAAACAATTATATAAAAAAAAACAAAATACCAGATTTCATAAAACAAGATAATTAAAATCAGTTTTTAGTATGAGTGACTTTATGTATATTTTAACAAAAGTTTGTTTTTTGCATACGAAGAACAGGATTTCATTAGGACAAATAACTTCAATATGGCTTATCACAAGGGTGACAAATTCTTCAAGGTTATTCATGACCCTTCCGCACGAGTTTTGGTATGACGTTTCTAATATTTTTTAAGTAAAAAAACCTTATTTGTTATTATAATGTTGGTTTTTACGTGTTTGTGCAGACATTGCCTAAATCCATGAACAGGTTTTTGTTATCTAAAAACTTACGAAACAACAACATTAAAGTTTCGACATACCATGGTCAACAACTTCTTATTAATTTTAATTTAAATGTGTAATTATTCACATTGACTAAGATTTAATTATGGTCAAATCAATAAATGAGTACGACAATGTGTGAATCAATAATCATTAAAATTTTGTGTTTTTTTTTTCATTTGGTATATTGACATGGAGATGTCTAATTTTACCGAATATTTAGTATGTTGTAATTGTAACAATATGTATACGTTAACCTGTGGTGGCAATACGGTATAATTTAGAATACATATTCACAACTGAATTTACTCACAACATTCATAATGAATTGATAAATGTAATTGCGAAATTTATGGTTTCCTTATACAATAACAAATTTACTTTGAATACGCATTTACTTGTCCAATTTTCAAGCATGTTAGTAAAGCATATAATAACATATAAAGAACATTTACTTAAATAACATTGAATAGATTAAAAAAAAAAACACAACTAGGTATAATCCTTGACATGCGGCATTAAAGGTTTCAATCATTGTTTTTGACTAAATTCAATCAGTACATTAATTTATAACAATAATAACAATTCTAATACGGATGCTAATTACCCTCCACTCTTTCATCCATTTCTTATTATTGAATTGATTCAATACCTATATAATGCTTTACATAACATGTAAATAACATTTAGTGTAGTAACATTGAATAGATCAAAAAAAATCACAAATATGTACAATCATATAAATTCGGCATTAATGGTTTAAATGCTTGACTTTGACTAAATTTAATCAATACATTAATTTATAACAATAATATATAAGTGGTAATTCGAATGCTAATTACCCTCCACTCTTTCATCCATTTCTTATTATTGAATTGATTGAATACCTATATAATGCTTTACATAACATGTAAAGAACATTTAGTTTAATAACATTGAATAAATCAAAAAAAAAATCACAACTAGGTATAATACTTAAAATTCGCCATTAATGATTTCAATGCTTGACTTTGACTAAATGTAATCAATACATTAATTTATAACAATAATAACAATGCTAATTCGGATGCTAATTACCCTCCACTCTTTCATCCATTTCTTATTATTGAATTGATTGAATACCTATATAATGCTTTACATAACATGTAAAGAACATTTAGTTTAATAACATTGAATAGATCAAAAAAAAATCACAACTAGGTATAATACTTAAAATTCGCCATTAATGATTTCAATGCTTGACTTTGACTAAATTTAATCAATACATTAATTTATAATAATAATAACAATGCTAATTCGGATGCTAATTACCCTCCACTCTTTCATCCATTTCTTATTATTCAATTGTTTGAATACCTATATAATGCTTTACATAACATATAAAGAACATTAGTTAAATAACATTGAATAGATCAAAACAAATTACAATTACAACTAAGTATAATGCTTGACATCCACACTTGACTTTGACTAAATTCAATCAATACATAAAGTTATAACAATAATAACAATTGTAAGTCGAATCCTAATTACCCTCCACTCTTTCATCCGTTTTTTATTATTCAATTGATTGAATTCCTATATAATGCTTGACATAACATATAAAGAACATTAGTTAAATAACATTGAATATATCAAAACAAATTACAACTAACTATAATGCTTAACATACGACTGTTTTGCTTTGACTACTTGACTTTGACTAAATTCAATCAGTACATAAAGTTATAACAATAATAACAATCGTAATTCGGTTCCTAATTACCCTCCACTCTTTAATCTATTTGTTATTATTGAATTTATTTAATTCCTACATCAATACCTATATAATGCTTGACATACGCCATTTAATCAATAAATGATTGACCTTGACTAAATTCAATCAATACATAATGTTATAACCTTTAAAACAATGCTAATTCAAATGCTAATTAACCGCCCACCATTTCATCCATTTCTTATTATTCGGTAAATTCAATAACTATATAAACAAGTCAAACCAATTCACATACGATTGTAATAAGACACGTTGGAACCACTTTGAGTAATCGCAAAGATATATTATTAGGTTAATTTCTGTTTCTCATATTTAATTACTTAAACATTAGTTATTTTGATTTTGATTTGTTGTTTTATTGAAGTCATCTTTTGGTTTTTACATCATTTTTTCCCAGTTAACAAGATCAATGGCTGCTGTAGATGCAAATGAGTTTACAATGGTTAACCAAATTCATGTAAACCGAAACAGTGTGGCGTTAAAGCTAAAGATTATTCGGGTTTGGCGTCTACCCGATCGTCGCAATCCTAATGATGTGTACTCAATTGAAATGATCCTATGTGATGAAAATGTAAAAGTTAACAACACGTTTTTTTTTATATCCTATTATTTTTAAATTTCATAACTTTTTTTTTTAATTGTGATGCTTTTAATTTTAATGTATATCAATTATCTTATTTTTTTGTAATCAACAGGGTGACAGGATTCAAGCGAATGTATTTAAGCGATTGTTTTTTAAATTCGAGAGGTTTCTGATTGAAAATTCTTCTCTTATTATAAGAAATCCAGGAGTTGGGGTCAATTCCTCTAAATACAAGTATGCTCCAAACCCAAACAAACTCTGCTTGAATATGAATACTCAAGTTTCCGAATATCATGGTTTCCAAGGTCCAGATTTTGGTTTCTCTTTTGTGCCCTTTCAAAGAATTCTGGATAAGGAGGTTGATGAATATGTTACAATAGGTATATTTTCGTTCTAAAGTTTTTTTTTTTTATCACAACCAAACAATAATAATAGTTTTATAAGTTATCTTTCATTAATGTTTATTTTATAATTGATCTTAGATGTTATTGGACATGTTAACAAGTTCTTCAGCAATGATGATAAAGAAAAAAAGGTTGTCGCTGATAAAAAGAGGTTAACAATGGAAATTCAAGATATCGAGTATGTATTCTTTATTTATTTATTTTTTGTTTTTTTTTTGCATTTTATATATAAAAAAAATTACGTACCTTTATAAATTGTTTATTTATTTTTTACTAAAATAATTTGTACTTTTTTGAAGGGGCTTGCGCATCTATTTAACGTTGTGGGATAGTTATGCCATGGAGATGTCTAAATATGTTGCAACTCATCAAACAGAGAAAGAATTTATAATAATAATGCAGTTTGGCCGTTTGAAGTTTTATAATGGTTGTATAATGTTAATAAATATATATAGTTATATTTATATTTATACATACATTATATTTTGCATTATAAATTAAGTTCTAACTTCTAAATTTTCTTTTTATTAAATAAATAAAATATTTTTTCCTAATTTTTCTTTTATAGGAAAACCGTATGTTTCTAACTCTTTTGGAGATCGCGTTAGTCGACTGTTCATAAATGGAGATATTGAAGATATAAAGCTGTACAAAAAAGGGTATGTACTATTACGTTTTTCAATACGAATTACACAACCTTTATAAACAGTCTCAATAAATATGTAATGTGTATTGATTAAATTATTTTTATCAGGTTGGGTAAGAAAATCGCTGATAATCCTTCCTCTTCTCATCAACCATATGGAACTTCTATGTTTTGCTCTGATGAAGATGAATTTGTCCATAACACTCCTTTTAGTAACATTGGCGACATTTGTGAGTTCATACTTAAATACGATATTTATAATTAAATATAAAAAATTGTAATGAGGTTAAAATTTTAATTTTTATTTAATATTAATTTCCAATGTATATTCATACAGGCGCATGCTTTGGTATTATTGGGTACTATTAAAGACCTGTTTACCGAAATTGGATGGTACTACATGGGATGCCCCAAATGCACCAGAAAATGTAGTATTGATTATATAATCAAGCAGGTTGGTGAAGGAAGTTCAGATTTTGAGGAAGAAAAGGTTTACGAGTGTTTGAATGATAGTTGTAGTGCCAAAAAAGTTGAGCCTACACCAAGGTCGGATATATTTTTAACATCTATTATAATTTTCACAAATATACTTTCATTTCAACCCAACTTAGTTATAAATTTTTGTTGTTTTTTTTCAAATTTTTTTTCAAGGTTTAAAATTCAGGTTCATGTGCAAGACGTTAATGGTGCTGTATCGCTTACGTTGTTTCATCGTGACGTTGCACAACTTATTAGTAAAAGTGCTTCTGAATTGCTTGAGTTGAATACGGTATTCCATATTTTTAACTACATTTTAAGTATAAAATTATTTTTAATAATTCCTTAATTATAGTTTTGTAATAATTATGTATTTGGTTATTCCTTATATATAGGTTGGTGATACAGTTGAATATCCTGAAGAGATTAAGACTTTGTTAGACAGAGAGTTTGCTTTTAAAATCTGTCTCTGGGTTCAATTTAAACAACAAATATGATGTTTATGGTGTAACTAAGATAACTGATGATCCAACAATTATCTCGCATCTTAAGAAAAAGTTGTATGTAGGACAGGTACATATTCGAATTCCATTCCACATAACTTAGGAAATTTTATTTATGTAAGACTTTATTACATTTCTAAGTTTTTGCATATTTTTTTTAACAGCCTGCTGAATCAGAATCACTTCACACGTCTCTCATGGCAATGCCGTCTAATGTTATTTCTGTTTCCAAGGTACCATTTGCACAAACACTTATATTCATAGTAATACATTTTACTCATTTTTTCTTTCATACACAATCACTGATGATTCTGATACATATGTTTGTAACTATTTTTTGTTTAGGAATCTGACACAGGCGATAATGATACGCCAATTTCCATTGTTGATAAGAAAGTTTATGCTGAAGGAGAACAATGTTCTATCAGTTCCAAGTATCAAATGGTTAAGCGTAAACTGATTGATGCGATCTCTGATGATGAAAGCACACCAATTCCTTCAACTAAGATTGGAAGTGGTGGTAGTATGGAGTAACTTAAAATTACGTTGAGCCTCTCGTCTTCCTAAACCCAAAATGAAGAGGATTTGTTTTCTATGCTTATGGTCAACCAGTTTCATTGCTTTATGTTTTGTTTTTTTTAATAATTTTGAACAATTTCTACTTTGTTATTTTCTCTTTATACCATGATATGGTTTCCTCTTTTTATTAAGTTTCATAACGATCATAATATTTAATAAATGTGTTTGCTTGATTGATAAGTATGTTTTCATCCATTTGAATATTATGTTGAGTATATATAGATACAACTAGATTGGTGGATGTACTCATCAAACATAATTTTCAGTTTTATTTTTGTATGATTCATATCTAATTAAAACTAAAAGATTGTAACATAAATGTTGTAAATCGTTTCAATTTTTTTACCGAAATATATTGTTGTGATACAAGGAAAAATGGATCGGCCCAATATGTTACTAAAACAATCCCATATAAAATACATAACATACATATTACATAACTTATTGGGTTGAATGTTTATTATTAGCCATAGGCCCGATTGTTTTACTCTTAATGTCTGATTCAGCCCAACAACAATTGGTTTCATTATATACCTACCTAATTGATAATTGTTTCACTTTTTCATATTTTTCGGTTCTCCCAAAAAACTACTTTACCAATATGTAAGTAACCCTTGATCTTCTTCACTTTTAAGATATTTCGATACTTTCAATAACTTGCAGACTTCATGTTTAGAAATATGGTACATTTAATAAATTTGAATATCTTTTTTTAGCTTACTTGGACCATGGTGATCAGAATGTCACTTGTGAAGATTGTAATGCTAGACTGTGGAGCTGTGAATCTACTAGAGGGCTTAATAGAAGTAATACTAAAAAAAATTTCTCTCTGTGTTGTGGTTATGGAAAAGTTATGCTTCCTCCTTTTAAGGAGGCGCCACACAGTTATAAAGAGTATTTTAATGGAGTTGATTCTAAAAGCAAATTCTTTTTAAAGAACATAAGACGATTCAACTCTATGTTTGCATTTACATCCATGGGTGGAAAAATTGATAGGTCTATAAATCATGGTAATGCTCCATTCATCTATCATATAAGTGGTGAGAACTACCATGCTTTGGGAAATCTTTTACCATCACGTGGACAAAATCCAGTATTCTCTCAGCTATACATATATGATAATGAAAATGAAGTTTCGAATAGAATCAATGTTGTTGGGTATGTTATTTTTTTTATTGTCTTTTGTAGAAAACTTCAAGGATTTTTAAGTACTTTCGATTCTAATGTATTCATTTTATTTATAGTGATGCAGATGAGGAATACTCATCAGAAAAGGCCCTTGAATTTCAAATTGTAAAGGAATTGAAAAAAATGTTGGATGCCAAAAACTCCTTGGTGAAATCTTATAGAATGGCGAGAGATTGTTTTCAGAAGAACCCTGATGCACAAGTCAAGCTTCGATTAAACGGAATGAGGAAAGAAGATGGTAGAACCTACAACCTACCCACGGTTTCTGAAGTTGCTGGATTGATAATTGGTGACCTTAATGAAGAAACAGATAAACATGACATTGTTAATGCCTCTTTAAGTTCATCATACATTTGGCACAAATGCACTGTTTTAGAGTTAACAAAAAATATGCGGTTGCTTTCTGGAAGCTGCAGTTCTGATATTGAGGAAACTAAAAAGTTTGCATCTTGGCTTCTGGACATAGGAGAAGGAAAGGTTGATACAATAAGTGATGATCAAGATGTTATTTTGATACCTGATGACTTACTTATTTCTCAATCTTCGGATCCTGTTTCTGATTTGATAGCCTTTGTTTATCCTTCACTTTTGGATAACATCCACATTCCGACTTATTTTCAAGATCGAGCTATATTGGCACCGAAGAATGAAGTTGTTCATGAAATTAATGATATATTACTTTCAATGTTTCCCGGTGACGAAGTTGAGTATCTAAGTTCGGATAGTGTTTGCCAGTCTGAAGATGTGAACAAACAGGTTGATGAAAGATTAGTTTCTCCCGATGTCCTTAATGGTCTTAAGTTTTCTGGAATACCAAACCATCGTTTGGTTTTGAAAGTTGGCGTTCCCGTAATGTTACTCAGAAACATTGATCAGAAAAGTGGTTTGTGTAATGGGACAAGGTTACAAGTTGTTAAAATGAGAAAACGTGTCATTGAAGCGAAAATCATATCAGGAAGTAACATTGGAATGCGAACTTTTATTCCAAGAATTACTTTATCCCCCTCAGATAAGAAAATTCCTTTTAAATTTAACAGAAGGCAATTTCCACTTGCTGTTTCTTTCGCAATGACAATAAACAAAAGTCAAGGACAATCCTTATCCAGAGTTGGGTTGTATTTGAAGGATCCAGTTTTTTCACACGGGCAGTTGTATGTTGCGCTTTCAAGGGTCAGAAGTCGAGATGGACTTAAGATTGTTATAGTAGATGAAAATGGTGAATTGACGAACAAAACATCAAACGTTGTGTACAAAGAAGTCTTTCAGGATTTATAAATAATGTGAGTAATTTTTATGCAATTTTTTAATTATCTTTATTGACGTTATGTATATACAACTTCAATAATAAAGTATTATTTTAAACTTTTTTTGTGTGCTTTGACCAGTGCGTTGCATTTTGTCAATAAACCAAGTTATGTACTAATTACAATTACATTAAAAATAAAAATATGATAAAAAGTCATTTACAAAAACATAATGTATTCATACCTTTGTTATTTTTTTCAAAACTTTATACTTTGGTTTAGTACTGATCATAATAGGTAATCGGTTTTCATTACTAACGTTACTGAGGGCTTATAAAAAATATCCACTTTGACATGAAAACCATAGTTATATGTTAGTTTTACTTTTAATACTCATTTAATATCAACGCATGACGTTTATATAAGAAAAACATTTCAGGCTAACCGTTATTTTTAACACTTTACGTTTGTAGCCACTAAACTTGAACAATACAACTCTTAGTTTCATATAATTTTTTTATTTACTATGGTTTGCACCGTGGGTCCCCACGGGTCTCAAACCTAGTTTATAATATGGGAAAATGACCAAAATAGCCCGTTGACCGGGCGTTTTGCACAAATAGCCCTCCCCACCCTCTTTGGAGAGAGGGGTCACGGTTTCCAACATGCCTGAACCGTCTCCCGAGAGGCTTCCCATTTCAGCCAACAGAGGAACGCCACGTGTCGTTGTTGATCCCGAGACAAACCTTTCTCTCTCCTGAACCCCCTTTCTCTCTCCTCTCTCCTGAACCCTCTTTCTCTCACCTCCTGAACCCTCTTTCTCTCTCCTCCATGGCTCACAGGCTCACAGCCTCACACATGTTTTCCATCTCTAGAACCCTGTTACAGACGTTAGTCATAAATTTTCATACCAAATTTAACAAATGTCATCTTTATGTTATTTCTGGAACGATTTTAATATTTCACAGAAAAGACAATGCGGAAGAAGACAAGAGCTTTAAATCATGTAAAGTTATAAATGATTGACAGGAGCTGCGACGATGCGCTGCACCCTCGCCGGCCATCGTCTTCGCCGGCCATCGTCTCCAAGGCGGAGCTCCGGCCACCCTCCGGCCACCGGAACCAGCGAATCAACCCTAAACCCCCACCCTTTCTTCCCTAATAAACCAACACATCCACCATCACTTCATCCTCAAGAATCCGAGTTAGAGAGAGATCTGCGAGAGAGATGGTGAGACCAGAGAGTAGAAAGAGAAAGACGGACAGAGAGGGAGGAAGACGGACTGAGGGTTCGCCGGAAACAGAAGGGCCGGTCACCGGTCCGGTGACCCTGCTGGTGTACTGATTCTTGTTTCTTCGTCTTCTCCGGTGAGTTCTCCGTCTTCTCCGACGAAGTTTACTGTTTTTTTCTTGTTCTTCGTCTTCACCGGAGACGTCTTCCGAGACGTCACCGGAGGCGTCTCTGAGACGTCACCGGAGGCGTCTCTGAGACGTCACCGGAGGCGTCTCTGAGACGTCACCGGAGACGTCTCAGGTCTGTCTCGGGATCAACAACGACACGTGGCGGTCCTCTGTTGGCTGAAATGGGAAGCCTCTCGGGAGACGGTTCAGGCATGTTAGGAACCGTGACCCCTCTCTCCAAAGAGGGTGGAGAGGGCTATTTGTGCAAAACGCCTGGTCAACGGGCTATTTTGGCCATTTTCCCTTATAATATTATTCTAAAAAAAAAGAGTTGTTCATTTGTTACTCATGATTATGGGTATGTTTGGCAAAAATAGTTGGTGGCTAGTAGCTAGAAACTGGTAGATGTAGCTTTTTAAATATATTTTGGTACGCGTTTGGCATAATAGCTGGAGTTTTTAATAAAATGTATAAAATGACCAAAATGCATGTTTTTTTATTTTTTTTAATGATAGAATGGGTATTTGTGTCATTTACTCATTAAAAGCTTGTAGCTAGTAGGAGATTTTTCTTAAACGCTAGTACTAGTAGCTTTTCAATATAGAGTTTTTTCTACTAACCTAAAAGCTTCAAGCTCTTTTAACCAAACAAATTTTTTATTGAGTATGAGTTTTTTTTAAAAGCTTGAAGTTATACCGTATATGATATAAAAATTAGATTTTTTTTTCAACGGCAATCAATAACTTATTATAAAAACAAAGTGTCAGGGAGCGACTTGACACAGCGAATTAAACCACAAACAAAAGAGACACAAACAAAATACACCAAACAAAGAGCTAACTAAACATTGGAACGAAACCAAAAACATACATAAAGCAAGAAGTAGGCGAAGAACACCTACTTCCTATGAAAAGAGAAGCAAATGGATGTCATACTGTTTCTAAGAAAAACAATGATATAAACTCTTTATGAAAATGATAAACTCTACATTAAAAAAATATTAAATTCTACATAAAAAATGATCCATTCTATATTGGATATTACTATATATATTAAACCATAACAGTCGGCGCAATAGTAACTTCTTTGGCGTTTGTCTTCTTCCGACGTGATTTTCAAAGTATTCCTTTCTCTCCACCGCCATCGTCTCCTCCAGCCTCACGAACTGCACTCCACCTCCGTCATCTTCTCCACACTAGGCAACCTCATCATGTTTTAATGTTTTATCTGCTCCTCATTTTACATGCTTCATCAATTAGTTAGAAAGAGGAGTAGACAGAGAATCTAAGATTCAGCCGACGGAGGAGTACTCGACGCTCCCGACGACCGTTTATTCCGGCCAACGACCGTATACACTGCTCCTTGGCGCCCGCTCGTGCCATTTCAACCGGCGTCCGTCACTGGCGCCGGCTACTTTACAACCGCCTAAGGTGGTGGCTTTGAATGTTTGGGTTTTTACGTTTGTTCACCGATGACGACAACACTATTTTCATCGGAGGGTTGCTTGAATTTGTTTGATGCTTCACATGAGCTTGGTCTAATCTGATCACTAATTTTATTTTGGCTGTAATCTTGACCTTCTTTAGATTTTGATGCTAAGTCCTAATGATTTTGGGTGTTGTGGGTTGTCATGAAAAGACACAGATTGTGGCTTGGATGAAAGGTGAAACGGTATGGATTCGTGTCAAGCGATGATTTTGTGTAGTTGGCAATACTAGGTTTGACTTTAAGTGGATTCTAAATTAGGGTCTCTTTTCATTAAACAAAATATTTTACACTTAGACCCTCCGTAGTGGGGCGTGATTTGAAGGTTTTTTTAAAAAATAGCGCCCCCACACCGTTACGGGGGGGCGCTATAGGCAAAAATTGGTTTGGGGCTTCATATTAATAACGCCCAACACACTTTATTTTACCCAATCAGACCTTGCCACGTGGCAAGGTCAAATATTCAACCAATCAGATTAAAAACAGGGGCTTTATTTATAAAGCCTCACCACTACACCCCTTTTTCACTTTATCTCTTCATGCTGACTCAGCAGCCACGTTGACCAATCAGAAAGGGAGGCTTTATATATAAAGCCCCCCCACTACACATGGTCTTAAGATCCTAAAACATAAAATATGATGAAGCACATGTTTTAACTATGATTTCTAAACAACACACGAGTTCGAGTGAATTTTAGTGAAAAGAAAACTATTCAAAGTATGTTAGATTTTTTTACTATTTTTGTCAAAAGTGAAAACTAAAAGAACTTAAAAGCTAAGCCACTAATTTTAAAACAATTTTTGAAACACAAAAAATAGTGACAAAGCGAAACGGCCCAAGTCAGGTAGACGAAGTGGTTTGAATTTTTTGGATAGGAATCAAGCGATAGCGATAAACCAGCGTGCGATGAGGAACTCTTACCTTTGTTGACAAAGAGGACGGTGACGTGTGAGCAGTGCACGATCGAAGGCGGTTTTTACTAGCCGGCGCTTCGCGCCGGGAATTTCACTAGTAATAAATTAAAAGATAAAGTAATTAATAATAAAAGACTTTATGAAAAATGTTGATGCCAAAAAAATAATAAATGAGTTTCACAAGTCAAATGTAACAATGTAAGGTTGTTGGTAACTGGTAAGGAGTCTTTTAATAATCAAATAATCTTTTTAGTAACCACGGTCATCGTTAATCTATATTATATTATTAAGCAAGAGTGACGGCTAAGATAGTAATTTTGTTATGGGTACAAGTTTTGTGGCTACATGTACAATTTAATAAAGCTTAATTGATAGGGGTAAATTAGTTAACTAGAGGTATATTAAGACACTTGTAAGGTTATTAGTGTAATTTTATGTTTTGATATTAGTTAAAACCTAAAACTTAATTCCATTCTTGCCCTGCACTATCCCTTCTTACCCTTCCATCCTTGCATGTCCAGGCTAATCGACCCCCTGTCAATTCTACCATTCAATTTCAGTAATTGTATACATTCGTTTCAGGCTCTTCCTCTTCTCCCCCTAAATCTAATTACCATTTCCTCTTCTTCCCGTTTCAATGCAGAATCTTGGAGACCCTTTGTTGGGGTCAAATAATTCTATCACAAACATTTTTGTGAAACGCAGAGAAAGGGAAAGGTGTACAAAAGGGTTGTATGTTTGGTTCATTATAATACTGGGTTTGTGTAAAGGAATTAGGGTTCTTAAATCTCAAGTTTTTACCATGGATTCTCCTGAAGATTGTTGCGACTTCGGTTTTGCGTTCAACAATAGCAATTTCTCTCATCGTGTTCTTCGCATCTATATCTTTTCCGAGCCAGTCGAGTTTACGCAGTCACACTCAGGTGTCGATCACCTATTGTTATTTCTTATTTTATGATATGCTAGAAGATCAATTACTGGTTCTAATTTATCCATTACAACGATTTAAATTGTTACAAGAAGTCCATTTTTTATAAGGTCATTTCTCGTGTCTCTTGAATGTGTAATTTTTTTTATTTTAATTAATTTATTTAATTTATAATTGTTTTCCATGCAGTTGTTTTCAAACCGGATGAAAGAGTCTAAACAATGCTATACAACTTTGCAAATCAGTGCCTCAGGTTTGTAGTTTCTGTAGTCATTTTTGTTTGTTTTACATTTGTGTGTGATTTATAGTTTTTTATTTTTTAACAGAGGAAGTTGGTCTCATGGAACTATTGAAGTGTATGTATAGCAATAAATTAACAGCTACAACTACAAGTGCTCTTGCTGTGCTTGATGTACTAATGGTTGCTAACAAAGATGTTGCTTCATGCATAAGACATTGTGGCCCTTTTAAGGGTTTGTAACGGAAGCCCCGGAGATCAGCTTATGACAAATCCGGTGATCAGAGGGAAGACCCGACACACACTTGTTCGCACTTTCTGTTTGCATGACTCATATGAAAAGTTAAATGTTTAATTCACAGTGATTGGATATTTATATGTTGTTGGTTTTTATGCTTAGTGTTTATGATGATGGTCTGCAAATGCGACCACCAGTAACTGAGATGTCACCGAAATCATTACCGGTAGTGAAATTGGTAAGTGCTCACCTTAATGATGTTTTTGAAACCTTAATTTTTAGAATTCCTAAGCTGTTTACATTTTTTTTATTTGGTTTGCTATGATTTTACGCAATTGTTCGTATTTTGGCTTGGTTCTGGTTAAATTTAATAAATACAGATCCGTTACACAAACTGGTTGTGTCAAGCGCCAGCACTGCAAACAACGAATCTCTGGCAAATTGGTAAGTGCTCTTCGATACGGAACTTTGATACAACAACAGCCAGATATTCAATTCAGAACAAAATAAACCAATGTGTTTGAAACCTTTTTTTTAGCTCGGGTTGACGCAAAAACAACCAGCCCCACTATTCGTCAATCCGTTGTGCATATCGCCGTGTAAGCAATTCCCTATTGTTTCTATAATTCTATAACTCATGAAGAAACTCATAATCTTTGCAACATTGTTTTTTTGTTTATGACGGTATATATTTATCGATTGTATTAACTCGTGCATACTTTTTCATAACAATCAGGGTCTAAAGCCTACAAAAGTACCAACAATCAATGTGCTAACAACAATCTAAACATTCCCTTTTATTACATTTGGATACATTCTTGATGGTCTTTAATATATTAGAGCTGCTTGACCCGTTTGACGTGTCTACTTTGTAATTAAATCTTTTAGCTTAGTACATTTGAACATTTAAAGATGTTAGCCTTATTTGCATCTAAATGGGTTATAGAATAGCCACCTTTATTCTAAATGTAAGTGGATTAAATCTTGTAGTAAAATAAGCATCATTGACATCTGTAAACAGTAAAATGCAGAATAATAAACATTGTGTTTCCTTGTTGTCTGGTTTCCTTTGCAGATTCTCAAATGGGACGAAATTTAAGCCCTTTGCTAAAGCAAGAATTGGAAAATCTTAATAAAGATGCTCATAGCAGCAAATCAGCCATGAAAGCAATAAAATCATGTCAAAGATTTGGATTCAAAGGCAATTCCATCCTTTCTTGCTCAAGTTTCTGAGACTAAAGAAACTGGATTGACATCTGGTGAATACACAATCTAACTGTACGAGGATCTTGCGCGTGTTCATGGCACAAAAATCGTGCCCCAAATTGACAATATCATGTCCACCATCATCAAAAACTTGACGTCGAGTGTAGCCTCTTTTACGCTTCATCAAGCTTGCTCAAAGGTGGTCCCTGCTGATGCGAGATACGCGATGGATCCCGCCACCCCTGATGACAAGCAAAGAAGAATTATTCACTCACTTTGTAAACCACTTTCAGATTCTGTTTTATCTACACATGAGAATTTGTCCTCTCGTGCAGCCTTATGCTTAAAGGCTCTTGTGGACTCGGATAACTGGCGGTTTGCTTCAAGTCAAATGGTCAACGAGGTGTGTCAAATAGTTGTTGGGGCTTTGGAGAAACCTATGATGACAAGTTCACATATGGGGTTAGTAATGTCTTTAGCAAAACATAACGGTTTACTTGTTGAGGCGTACGCAAGGTTGTTGGTTCTGTCTGGTATCAAGATCTTGAATACGTCTGCTTCAGAGGGGATTTCTCAGCAACGATTGATGACTATTCAAATGATTAATTTTTTGATGAAATGTTTGGATTATAAATATATAATCTCAGAACTTCTTTAATAATCGAGGAAATGAAGAAGTGTGACGATGATCAAATGGCATACGTTAAAGGAGCCGCCTTTGAAGCAACACAAACAGCCAAAAGAATCTTGACAGAAAAGGGGTCAAAATATGAGACCAGAAGCAGTCAAAGGGGTCTCACTGCATCACATGAATCACAAACCATGGGTTCTTTTAAAGGGTATAGTTAATTGCCAGTAACTGAGATGTCACCGGAATCAGCATGTGAATTCCTATTATCAAAGAAAAAAGATCATGCCGACAGTCTTAAAGTATGTGTTCGGACACAACATTGCCACATTTGTGTGGAGACTTGTAAACCTATAAATTTAACAATGAAATTTTATGAGAGGATACAAAAAATCAAATGATATGTGGAGGTTCTTTAGCAAGTTTCAAAGTAAATTAAGTAATAACTATATGGTTTCTTGGTCAAACTGTATGAAACACTTAGGTACTACTACAATGTAGCGGATGCAAGACTCTACCAACATGTTGCGAAAGGAAAGAACGATGGTCTGAATATTAGTGTGGCTTCTGCATCTAATTTATGGGCTATTGTTATGGATGCCGACACTGGTTTCACTTCACAATTCTACGAGCTCTCCCCCGTTTTCTTGCACAAGGTAACTTTCTTCGTCGCAATTTTCTATCGTACACCTTTGACTGTCTTCTTCACATATTTATCATATGTTTTTGTCTATTAAAGGAATGGATAATGCAGCAATGGGAGAAGAATTATTACATCACGTCACTTGCCGAGCATCAAATGGTAGTGCTTTGGTGGTAATGTCCAAGGGTAAGTTTTGTTCTTTATTTGTATTTATAGTTCAAATGAAGATCATGGGATTAGAGTCCAAAAGGTCAACAATATGGAGAGAATGATGACAATAATGGTGGATTAAAGGACCACAATAAGGTGGTGAAAGTTTGGCATATCTCATGGATCTTTTAACGTGATATAGAATACATACTGATTTGAAGTAATCTTATTTGCTGGTATACATTCATGAAAGAAAATAAATGTTTTTTAACGGCATTTGTAGTTTAGTAGAGCATTATTTTTCTTCATATGGAATTCTTAAACTGCATACTAATTCAATATCTCTTCAGTGGTGTCACTGTACTAACACTGTTCCTGAATCTTGTCCCTTGAATATATCTAAAGATTGTCACTTGAACTAATATATAAATCACATGTGTTCAATTCGGCCCTCTATTTATACACATAAAAAGCGAGAGAAGGGAATAGCAAAAGATTTCTGCTATAAATAGTATATAACACAAACAAATCATTTTCGTTATGTTCTGTTTTTATCGACTGCATTAAAAGCGGTAGCTTTAAAGGGTGGACACCAGTCACATACATGCGTGGAAAGAAACTGGAGCGACAACAAAAAAAAAACGTAAACGCGTGGTGGATATGCAACATCACACGTGGACCAAGTAGGATAGCTTGAGGTACTGTTGAGTTACTATTCATGAACGATGGTTTATTAATATATATAGGGTAACTAGCTTTTATCCCGGGAGTGTCCCGGGGTTGAAAAATATAATAATTCTAATAATACTAATACTAATAGTAATAATTATTACTCTTGTAATTAAATAAATAAAAAATAACTTTGCTATAAGGTGACACCATGTGTTGCAGTGTTGCGCGATTCTTTCTCCTAGCTTCTCTTGATGAAGTATACCTATGCATCTTTAGAAGAGTAAAATTCCAATGAAAGCATGGCGTTTGGGCCGAATTTCAACATCGTAGATAAGAACCTGGTTTAAAAGAAAAAACATGATTAATGAATAACCTGAACACTTTGTGTTTTTTTTCCTGTATGAACAAAACCCCACAAAAAATAGTCGTTTTTTTCTCCATTTTTTTATATAGCACTATGTAGGGATGGGCATACGGTCCCGAAAACCGATCCCGAACCGAAAAAATACCAATCCCGTACCGAACCCATACCGAACCGAGGATGTTCGGTATTGGTACCCACATTTAGAGGTTTTCGGTTTCGGTATTTTTGGTATCGGTACGGGATCGATATTGTATCGGTATTTTAAGGTAAAATACCGATACCACATCGGTACCGTACCGATACCGAACCGATACCGATACCGTACCGGTATAATCGGTATCGGTATCGGTATTGATTTTTTGTACTTTTCGGTATCGATATTGTCGGGATCGGTATCGGTTCGGTACCGATACCGTCCCGAGCTCATCCCTAGCACTATGGTACTCGTTGGAAAGATAATAAAACGCTCGTTAATTTGGTGTAATTTTTTTATTTAAAAAATCTCGAATATAAAAAAATATTAACGTTTAAAAATTATGGAAGAAAACATAAGAGAGAAAAATTTAAATTTGTTTTTAAATTCTTTTTTCCTAAAATAACTCAATTTAATTTTAGTAATTGAGAATTGAGAGATAGAGAGATAAATTTAAGGTTTTATGTTTATCTTTTTTTTAATTAAAAAAGGAAATAATTCAAAAACACTAAAATCTTTCAATTATGATTTATGATGCCACGTGGCAGTTTTATGGAGAGGTTGAAAGCACCATTGCACGCCACGTCAGCAATGTTCAATTCTTTTATATATATAGATAGATTATACCTATTACGGTTAGCCAACTCTATGCACCTTCCCTCCAATAAAGAGTGGCACAGGTTAAGTAAAATATTACCTAATCTTTAATCTATTAATACAAAGTTTCAATAAATAACTGTAACATAAAACCAACAAATAAAGTAATTAGTGAAAAGATTAAAGACATTGCCATGATAATTAAGAAACTTTCTTGTGAAACTTAGTTAACAATGATCCCGTTGATGATAGATCAACCAATAGTGACATCTGCCTTCTTGACTTTCTTAACTGTTTCGCCGGCATTAACATCTCCGGCCAAAACAACATTTCCGGCAACAACCTTCGCCGGAACAACCATCGAATCGACCAAAATTCGCGAACAATTCGCCCTCTTTCTCTTATTACCAACGCGAACCAACCACGGTTTTCGCGGTGCCCGCGGACACGTGGCGGGCACCGGAATTTTGTGATCCGAAGACGTGGGAGTTGTGGGATCGTCTTCGGTGTTGAGTTGTTGAATGGAGGGTGGTAATTGGATTGATAAATTGGGTGGAGTACTGTTTTTGTTTGATGGTTTTGAGGTTGAGAGTGTGATGTGTTGAGTGTGTTTTTTAGTGCATTGTGTTCGTGTTTGGTTTGGTGTTGTTTGTGGCTGTTGGAGTTCATGGTGTGTGTGATCTTAGCCGGAGACGACGCTGACCGGAGAAAGAGAAGGGCTCTGAAAACAAGGAGAACTAAGAAATGGATGTGAAAGATGGAAAGAGAGAAAGATGTGTCTTATATGAAATGAATGTGTGAGTGTCTTACGATCGGAGACATGATATTTACACAGTAATAAAAATGGATGTGAAAGATGGAAAGAGAGAGAGATGAGTCTTATATGAAATGAATGTGTGGGTGTCTTACGATCGGAGACATTTTATTTACACAGTAATAAAAATGGATGTGAAAGATGGAAAGAGAGAGATGCGTCTTATATGAAATGAATGTGTGTGTCTTACGATCGGAGACATGTTATTTACACAGTAATAAAAATGGATGTGAAAGATGGAAAGAGAGAGATGTGTCTTATATGAAATGAATGTGTGTGTGTCTTACGATCGGAGACATGTTATTTACACAGTAATAAAAATGGATGTGAAAGATGGAAAGAGAGAAAGATGTGTCTTATATGAAATGAATGTGTGAGTGTCTTACGATCGGAGACATGATATTTACACAGTAATAAAAATGGATGTGAAAGATGGAAAGAGAGAGAGATGAGTCTTATATGAAATGAATGTGTGGGTGTCTTACGATCGGAGACATTTTATTTACACAGTAATAAAAATGGATGTGAAAGATGGAAAGAGAGAGATGCGTCTTATATGAAATGAATGTGTGTGTCTTACGATCGGAGACATGTTATTTACACAGTAATAAAAATGGATGTGAAAGATGGAAAGAGAGAGATGTGTCTTATATGAAATGAATGTGTGTGTGTCTTACGATCGGAGACATGTTATTTACACAGTAATAAAAATGGATGTGAAAGATGGAAAGAGAGAAAGATGTGTCTTATATGAAATGAATGTGTGAGTGTCTTACGATCGGAGACATGATATTTACACAGTAATAAAAATGGATGTGAAAGATGGAAAGAGAGAGAGATGAGTCTTATATGAAATGAATGTGTGGGTGTCTTACGATCGGAGACATTTTATTTACACAGTAATAAAAATGGATGTGAAAGATGGAAAGAGAGAGATGCGTCTTATATGAAATGAATGTGTGTGTCTTACGATCGGAGACATGTTATTTACACAGTAATAAAAATGGATGTGAAAGATGGAAAGAGAGAGATGTGTCTTATATGAAATGAATGTGTGTGTGTCTTACGATCGGAGACATGTTATTTACACAGTAATAAAAATGGATGTGAAAGATGGAAAGAGAGAAAGATGTGTCTTATATGAAATGAATGTGTGAGTGTCTTACGATCGGAGACATGATATTTACACAGTAATAAAAATGGATGTGAAAGATGGAAAGAGAGAGAGAGATGTGTCTTATATGAAATGAATGTGTGGTTGTCTTACGATCGGAGACATTTTATTTACACAGTAATAAAAATGGATGTGAAAGATGGAAAGAGAGAGATGCGTCTTATATGAAATGAATGTGTGTGTCTTACGATCGGAGACATGTTATTTACACAGTAATAAAAATGGATGTGAAAGATGGAAAGAGAGAGATGTGTCTTATATGAAATGAATGTGTGTGTGTCTTACGATCGGAGACATGTTATTTACACAGTAATAAAAATGGATGTGAAAGATGGAAAGAGAGAAAGATGTGTCTTATATGAAATGAATGTGTGAGTGTCTTACGATCGGAGACATGATATTTACACAGTAATAAAAATGGATGTGAAAGATGGAAAGAGAGAGAGATGTGTCTTATATGAAATGAATGTGTGTGTGTCTTACGATCGGAGACATGTTATTTACACAGTAATAAAAATGGATGTGAAAGATGGAAAGAGAGAAAGATGTGTCTTATATGAAATGAATGTGTGAGTGTCTTACGATCGGAGACATGATATTTACACAGTAATAAAAATGGATGTGAAAGATGGAAAGAGAGAGAGATGTGTCTTATATGAAATGAATGTGTGAGTGTCTTACGATCGGAGACATGATATTTACACAGTAATAAAAATGGATGTGAAAGATGGAAAGAGAGAGAGATGAGTCTTATATGAAATGAATGTGTGGGTGTCTTACGATCGGAGACATTTTATTTACACAGTAATAAAAATGGATGTGAAAGATGGAAAGAGAGAGATGCGTCTTATATGAAATGAATGTGTGTGTCTTACGATCGGAGACATGTTATTTACACAGTAATAAAAATGGATGTGAAAGATGGAAAGAGAGAGATGTGTCTTATATGAAATGAATGTGTGTGTGTCTTACGATCGGAGACATGTTATTTACACAGTAATAAAAATGGATGTGAAAGATGGAAAGAGAGAGATGTGTCTTATATTTAATGAATGTGTGTGTGTCTTACGATCGGAGACATGTTATTTACACAGTAATAAAAATGGATGTGAAAGATGGAAAGAGAGAGATGTGTCTTATATGAAATGAATGTGAAAGATGGAAAGAGAGAGATGTGTCTTATATGAAATGAAAGTGTGTGTGTGTTACGATCGGAGACATGTTATTTACACAGTAATAAAAATGGATGTGAAAGATGGAAAGAGAGAGATGTGTCTTATATGAAATGAATGTGTGTGTGTCTTACGATCGGAGACATGTTATTTACACAGTAATAAAAATGGATGTGAAAGATGGAAAGAGAGAGATGTGTCTTATATGAAATGAATGTGTGTGTGTCTTACGATCGGAGACATGTTATTTACACAGTAATAAAAATGGATGTGAAAGATGGAAAGAGAGAGATGTGTCTTATATGAAATGAATGTGTGTGTGTCTTACGATCGGAGACATGTTATTTACACAGTAATAAAAATGGATGTGAAAGATGGAAAGAGAGAGATGTGTCTTATATTTAATGAATGTGTGTGTGTCTTACGATCGGAGACATGTTATTTACATAGTAATAAAAATGGATGTGAAAGATGGAAAGAGAGAGATGTGTCTTATATGAAATGAATGTGTGTGTGTGTCTTACGATCGGAGACATGTTATTTACACAGTAATAAAAATGGATGTGAAAGATGGAAAGAGAGAGATGTGTCTTATATGAAATGAATGTGAAAGATGGAAAGAGAGAGATGTGTCTTATATGAAATGAATGTGTGTGTGTCTTACGATCGGAGACATGTTATTTACACAGTAATAAAAATGGATGTGAAAGATGGAAAGAGAGAGATGTGTCTTATATGAAATGAATGTGTGTGTGTCTTACGATCGGAGACATGTTATTTACACAGTAATAAAAATGGATGTGAAAGATGGAAAGAGAGAGATGTGTCTTATATGAAATGAATGTGAAAGATGGAAAGAGAGAGATGTGTCTTATATGAAATGAATGTGTGTGTGTCTTACGATCGGAGACATGTTATTTACACAGTAATAAAAATGGATGTGAAAGATGGAAAGAGAGAGATGTGTCTTATATGAAATGAATGTGTGTGTGTCTTACGATCGGAGACATGTTATTTACACAGTAATAAAAATGGATGTGAAAGATGGAAAGAGAGAGATGTGTCTTATATGAAATGAATGTGTGTGTGTCTTACGATCGGAGACATGTTATTTACACAGTAATAAAAATGGATGTGAAAGATGGAAAGAGAGAGATGTGTCTTATATGAAATGAATGTGTGTGTGTCTTACGATCGGAGACATGTTATTTACACAGTAATAAAAATGGATGTGAAAGATGGAAAGAGAGAGATGTGTCTTATATGAAATGAATGTGTGTGTGTCTTACGATCGGAGACATGTTATTTACACAGTAATAAAATGGATGTGAAAGATGGAAAGAGAGAGATGTGTCTTATATGAAATGAATGTGTGTGTGTCTTACGATCGGAGACATGTTATTTACACAGTAATAAAAATGGATGTGAAAGATGGAAAGAGAGAGATGTGTCTTATATGAAATGAATGTGTGTGTGTCTTACGATCGGAGACATGTTATTTACACAGTAATAAAAATGGATGTGAAAGATGGAAAGAGAGAGATGTGTCTTATATGAAATGAATGTGTGTGTGTCTTACGATCGGAGACATGTTATTTACACAGTAATAAAAATGGATGTGAAAGATGGAAAGAGAGAGATGTGTCTTATATGAAATGAATGTGTGTGTGTCTTACGATCGGAGACATGTTATTTACACAGTAATAAAAATGGATGTGAAAGATGGAAAGAGAGAGATGTGTCTTATATGAAATGAATGTGTGTGTGTCTTACGATCGGAGACATGTTATTTACACAGTAATAAAAATGGATTTGAAAGATGGAAAGAGAGAGAGATGTGTCTTATATGAAATGATTGTGTGTGTGTCTTACGATCGGAGACATGTTATTTACACAGTAATAAAAATGGATGTGAAATATGGTGTTAGGACAAAGAGGATTGGTGAAACCACTTTTGGAAACCTTAGTCTAATTCACTTCTGTCATTTTGGCTAAGTATAGAAGTACTGAAAAGAAAACAAAGAACTGCTGAAGAGAAGATTGGAGAAGTGCTGAAGAAGAAACTTCATCAGAAGTTCTGAAGTCCAAACCAGACAAGTTCACTTCAGAAGTACTGAAGACAAACTACTCATCAGTAGTTTGTCATTCATCAGCACTTAGCATCAGATATTTTCCACCGCCTTTTGAATCAGTAGTTTTATTGTTTATTATTACTTTTAGCTGTATTTGTTTGTTTCAATGTTGCAACTTGTGCAACTTGTTTCTGTTGTTTCTGTACTTGCTTTTTGCGCAAGATACATGTATGTAAACGTCTATAAATAGGAGGATTCAACCTTCTATTTCACACATTGATTTTAATAGAAAAATCCTTCAAACACTTTCACTGTTCTATTCCATTTCTGTATATATTGTGAATCTGTCTAAGTATCTAATTCTCATTTACTGCTTGGATTCATAATAAATACTTATCATTTATTAGTTTCAATCATCAAGGGGGAGTAATAACTCTTCCTTAGAATAAAAAGTGTTGCTTTAACTTATACATTCCGCTGTGCTTATTATCTGATATACAAGGGCTTGCTAAACACTTAAGTGTCAAGATAGCAAGTTCTTACTTAGCAAAAAGAGCAAACTGATCCAACAATTGGTATCAGAGCATTGGTTTATCTGATCACATATCAATCTAACAAATTGAGAATCAGACACAAAGCTCTTATTGATATTCAATAAAAAGATCAAAAGTTCACTTTTTATCAAACATCCATCACTTAAAAGAGTCACCTGACAAATCTATACTCTTTAAAATGGATCCACATAATACTGGTTCTGCCACTAAACCTGCCATGCTTGTCAGAAATGAATACAACATATGGCAAAAGAGAATGGCACATACCTTGTCACAGACCAACACAGGTTGTTGGAGATCTGTGATATATGGTCCTCACAAACCAGTAAATGTCAATCTTGAAACTAATGTCAAGGTCCCTAAGGACCCAAAAGAATATACAGATGATGATTTCCTAAAACTTGAGCTAGATGCAAAAGCATTCTCTATGTTGGCAATGGCTCTCCCAAATGAGATATACTCTGGCCTTTTACATTGTGAAAGTGCCAAAGAACTCTGGGATTGTCTTAAAGAACAGTTTGGAGGAACTGAAGAGGTGATTGCCAACACCAGAGAAATCTTAGCTCAACAATATGAGACATTTGCTCATATTAATGGGGAAACTTTAACTCAACAATTTGAAAGATTCTCCTCATTAATATCTGAGCTAAAGTTAAATGGTCAGACCTATACAACAGTGTCTATGCTACATAGATTTTTAAGGTCTTTACCAGACAAATGGGAAACATACTCCATTGTTT
This sequence comes from Ambrosia trifida, assembly GCA_028751855.1. Lineage (NCBI taxonomy): Eukaryota > Viridiplantae > Streptophyta > Magnoliopsida > Asterales > Asteraceae > Ambrosia > Ambrosia trifida. The sequence goes on along the minus strand of CM054123.1, from coordinate 89,298,726 downwards.
TAAGATCCTCACCAGATTTTAGCTCCCTCACTCTTACAAAACTCCATGGGAGATTACTTACTTTTGAGAGAGAAATTGATCAAAAGAAGAAATTACAATCATCTGGTAAAACTGCTGATGACTACCTACCAGGTAGTACAACACTTTTGGGACAAGATTCACCAACTTGTTCCTATGGATCTTATGACAACATTGACATAACAACTGGGATCTCATCAGAAAGATCTTTCCCAGGTTATGACAATAATGACCAAAGTCAAACTGCTGATAATCTATGTTTTATCATGGATGATTTGAAAAACTTTAGCAGTGATGACTTAGAAGAAATGGACATTTTACACCAACTGGCCATGCTAAGCATTAAAACTAACAAGTTTTATAAAAGGTCAGGAAGGAAATTTCCAGGATTGACCAGTAATACAAAAATTGGTTTTGACAAATCTAAATTGAGATGTCACAAGTGTCAGAAGTTGGGACACTTTGCTAGAGAGTGTAGAAGCTCTAGCTTTAACCAATCACAATCTGGAAATAACTATAACCCCAATTATAATAGGAATAATGGAATTCAAGGGAGTGCTCATTTTGTACAGGCACAAGCTCCTCAACAGCAATACATGCCACAAGTACAATATGTTCAAGTGCCTGCTCAACAGATGCAGAGCCAACAATCAATCCCTCCCTTTCCAGCTGCTCAACATCCTCCACAGCCTCAACAACCCTCTCAACAAAGTCTTTTTACCTCAGGGTATGTTGACTGGAGCAGTCTCCCTTTTGACACCACAGAGTGCAATCCTGATGCAGACAACAAAGTGTTTGACATCAACTGGGAAGAACCAGACAATGGCAGAAAGAACTTTGCCTTAATGGCATTTGAAGGCTGTACTTCAAAATCTGCATTGTCACAGGTATCAAAAGAATCTTTGACAAAACTTTGCTCAAATTCTTGCAAAGAAACTTTTACTCTCATAAGAGAGACAAATGTGCACTTACAAGGTAAAGCCAATGATTTAGAAAGAAAATACACACAGATAAAATGTGATTTAGAAAGAAAACTGTGTGCTAAAACAAAAGAAGTTTCTAAATTAACTGACTCAGCTATTGAAACCCAAGCACAAATTAAAATCATGCTAAATGACCTGGGAGATGTCAGACAAGAGCTTGCTGACACCAGGATCACATGTGAAAAATGGGTGGAATCTTGTAAGGGGTATCAATTATTGCTAAACAAACAAAGTGCTTCAAATGTTAAGTTTGGCATAGGATACCATCATGTTGAAACACCAACAAATTTTTCTCCCAAAACTACTAAAGATGGGAGAAGAATTGTTTCAAATGAAACTTCTGAAGGGAAAGAGTGCACATCTTTCCATGAAAACTTTCTAAACAGAAATCCTGGTATTTTCAAAGAAAGCACTTCAGAAGTATTAACTAAATCTGACAAAAAGCCATCAGTAGTTTCATCTACATCAGGAGTTGAGACCCTGAAAACTACTGATGAGCAAAATCTCTTCACAAATGTCAGAAATTTGCCTTTAGGTCAAAAACAAAAGGCAAAAGAGTGTGAAATTTGTGGTCTGTTCAACCACAAAACTGAATTTTGTAGATACAGAAAAGGAATTCAGTTCAATCAAAAAATTAAACAACAGGTTGTGGGAAATCAAATCAGAAATGATTATGAAAGAATCTTTAAACCCAAGAAACAACAACCTGAAAACACCTTTTCTCAGAAAAAGATAAAATCTCAACCAAAATCTTTTTCTCAAAATTCTTTATCAGTAGTTAGACCTGGATCATCAGCAGTTTCACAAACTGCTGAGATACAAAATCTAATGAACATGGTACAACTACTGATGACCAAGGTTGATGGTGGTCCTGAAAAGGATACCACCATGGTTCTTAATGAAAAATCCATTGCCAAAAAGACATGGATTTCTCAACCTGGTCAAGAACAAACTGTAACTGTTCTCAAGAGCAAACCCAAAGCCAAACAGGCTTGGGTTCCTAAACCTAACTAATTTGCTTTTATGTGCAGAGAGTTTCCAGGGGCTTAAACAGCATATGGTATGTTGATAGTGGAGGCTCTATGCACATGACTGGATGCAGATACCTGATAAACAACTTTATCAGCCAAAGAGAAGGATCTGTATCCTTTGGGAACAATGCTAAGGGATATGTGCTAGGACATGGCAATGTCTCCTCTGGCAAAATACAGTTTGACAAGGTCAATCTGGTGGAAAACCTTGAATACAACTTGCTGAGTGTGTCACAAATGTGTGATAAAGGATATTCTTCCTTTTTCACAAAGACAGCATGCAAGATCATCTCACCAGAAGGACAGAAGTTGATAGAGAAGATCATTGAAGATCATACTTTGCTGATTGCCAAAAGATGTGGCAATGTCTATGCAGTGGACATTGAGAAAGACAAAGTATTGAACAACACTGCCTGTTTCTTCTCAAGGGCATCAACTTCAGAAACAGATCTCTGGCACAGGAGACTTGGCCATGTGAACTTTAAAACCATAAATAAAGTCACAAAAATGGGCTTGGTCAGAGGTCTACCTTTGAAAGTATACCAGTGTCAAGAACACTGTGTATCCTGTTTAAAGGGAAAACAGCATAAGTCCTCCTATAAGTCTATTGAAGAATCAAAAACAGCTGCATGTCTTCAACTACTCCATATGGACTTATTTGGACCTGTCAAGATTATGAGCCTTGGTAAGAAGAAATACTGCTTAGTCATCATTGATGATTACTCAAGATTCACATGGGTATTCTTCTTATTCTCCAAGGATGAGGCTGCTGAAATCATCAAGTTCTTCATTCTACAAGTAGAGAAACAATATTCTCTATCTGTCAAAACCATTAGAAGTGATAATGGGACAGAGTTCAGGAACAAAACTCTGGATGAATTCTGTTTGTCTAAAGGGATTATTAGACAATACAGTGTTCCCAGAACTCCTGAACAAAATGGTGTAGTAGAAAGGAAGAACAGAACATTAATAGAAGGAGCAAGAACAATGTTAGCTGATTCTGGACTGCCCTTGTACTTTTGGGTAGAAGCAGTTAACACATCATGTTATGTTCAGAATAGAGTTCTTGTGGTCAAGAGACATTCCAAGACTGCCTATGAAGTTCTTCATGGCATGAAGCCCCTTATCTCCTTTTTCAGGGCTTTTGGGTGTCAATGTTTCATCTTGAACATCAAGGAATCTATTTCAAAGTTTGCTGCCAAAGTTGACTCAGGTTACTTTCTTGGTTACTCCTCAACTAGAAAAGCCTACAAGGTTTTTAATTCTCACACCAGGATAGTAGAAGAAACATTGAATGTCAAGTTCAATGAGTCAAAACACACTATTATTCCAGCACATCCTGCTGAACTCTTTGACCTTGACAACTTCCACTTTGGACCTGAAAAGACTGTTACTCCTTCCAAACCTACTTATTATGGTGATCAAAGGTTTGAAGATGAGGATCCTACACCATGGACTCCTCAAACAGTCATTAAGTCAACTTCAACACCATCAGAAGTTTCACAAACTTCTGATCCAACAAATACTGAAGGCCAAACTCAAACATCTGCTTCAGCACCTGCAACTACTGAAGAAGCTAAAACTGCTGAACCAGATATTATAGACCTCAGTAGTTTGTTTGAAGAACAAGAGCCACCTACACCTGTCAGTGGTTTACAACAACTGATTGAACACAGAGATCATCCACTTGATCAAATCATGGGTGATATAGCTTCAGGTGTTCTTACCAGAAACCAGCTCTCTAACTTTTGCCTATTTTCAGCCTTTATCTCTCAGTTGGAACCAAAGAAGTACCAGGAAGCCCTCAAAGACAATAATTGGGTACAAGCTATGCAAGATGAACTGCTTCAGTTCAACAAGCAACAATATTCTCTATCTGTCAAAACCATTAGAAGTGATAATGGGACAGAGTTCAGGAACAAAACTCTGGATGAATTCTGTTTGTCTAAAGGGATTATTAGACAATACAGTGTTCCCAGAACTCCTGAACAAAATGGTGTAGTAGAAAGGAAGAACAGAACATTAATAGAAGGAGCAAGAACAATGTTAGCTGATTCTGGACTGCCCTTGTACTTTTGGGTAGAAGCAGTTAACACATCATGTTATGTTCAGAATAGAGTTCTTGTGGTCAAGAGACATTCCAAGACTGCCTATGAAGTTCTTCATGGCATGAAGCCCCTTATCTCCTTTTTCAGGGCTTTTGGGTGTCAATGTTTCATCTTGAACATCAAGGAATCTATTTCAAAGTTTGCTGCCAAAGTTGACTCAGGTTACTTTCTTGGTTACTCCTCAACTAGAAAAGCCTACAAGGTTTTTAATTCTCACACCAGGATAGTAGAAGAAACATTGAATGTCAAGTTCAATGAGTCAAAACACACTATTATTCCAGCACATCCTGCTGAACTCTTTGACCTTGACAACTTCCACTTTGGACCTGAAAAGACTGTTACTCCTTCCAAACCTACTTATTATGGTGATCAAAGGTTTGAAGATGAGGATCCTACACCATGGACTCCTCAAACAGTCATTAAGTCAACTTCAACACCATCAGAAGTTTCACAAACTTCTGATCCAACAAATACTGAAGGCCAAACTCAAACATCTGCTTCAGCACCTGCAACTACTGAAGAAGCTAAAACTGCTGAACCAGATATTATAGACCTCAGTAGTTTGTTTGAAGAACAAGAGCCACCTACACCTGTCAGTGGTTTACAACAACTGATTGAACACAGAGATCATCCACTTGATCAAATCATGGGTGATATAGCTTCAGGTGTTCTTACCAGAAACCAGCTCTCCAACTTTTGCCTATTTTCAGCCTTTATCTCTCAGTTGGAACCAAAGAAGTACCAGGAAGCCCTCAAAGACAATAATTGGGTACAAGCTATGCAAGATGAACTGCTTCAGTTCAACAAGCAACAGGTCTGGGAAATCTGTCCCTTACCTCTAAACAAGCAACCAATTGGCACAAGATGGGTTTTCAGGAACAAACAAGATGAAGCTGGTATGATAATCAAGAACAAGGCAAGACTGGTAGTTCAAGGGTACTCTCAAGAAGAGGGAATTGACTATGATGAAACCTTTGCTCCAGTTGCAAGGCTTGAGGCCATCAGGTTATTTCTGGCCTATGCCATTTCCAACAAAATTAAAGTTTATCAAATGGATGTGAAAAGTGCATTTTTGTATGGAAAAATAAAAGAGGAGGTGTATGTCTGTCAGCCACCTGGGTTTGAGGATCCTTCTCATCCTGAGTGGGTGTACAGACTGGACAAAGCTCTTTATGGGCTCAAACAGGCTCCAAGAGCCTGGTATGATACACTCTCCACCTTTTTACTCAAAAATAACTTCACAAGAGGTGCCATTGATAAAACTCTTTTCATTAAACATGTTGGAAATCATGTCTTACTTGTTCAAATTTATGTTGATGATATCATTTTTGGTTCAACAAACACAAAACTGTGTGATGATTTTAAGAAACTCATGCAATCAAAATTTGAGATGAGTACCATGGGAGAACTGCAGTACTTTCTAGGACTGCAGATCAAGCAACAAACAAATGGAACTTTTATACATCAATCAAAATATGTTAAAGAATTATTGAACAAATTTTCTTTAAATGACTGTAAATCATGTTCCACTCCCATGACACCACTCACACAAGTTGAACCTGATGATCAAGGAAAACAGGTTGATCAAACCATGTACAGATGCATGATAGGTTCCCTCTTATACTTAACTGCTTCTAGACCAGATATTATGTTTTCAACATGTGTCTGTGCTAGATATCAATCAGCACCAAGGGAATCACACCTTATAGCAGTCAAAAGAATTTTCAGATATCTGAAAGGAACTCCAACACTGGGAATTTGGTATCCTGCTTCAAGCAATACCAAGTTATCAGCTTTTTCAGATAGTGACTATGCAGGGTGTAAGATGACAAGAAAGTCAACATCTGGTGGTTGTCAATTCCTGGGTAACTGTCTAGTGTCATGGCAATCAAAGAAGCAAACATCTGTTGCAACTTCAACTGCTGAAGCTGAATACATTGCAGCTGCAAGTTGTACATCACAGATACAATGGCTCCAATATCAACTTCTTGATTATGGACTCAAAGAAACCAAGACACCTTTGTTTGTAGACAGCAAATCTGCCATTAGCATCATTCAAAATCCGGTACAATTCTCAAAAACCAAACACATTGAGATAAGGTACCATTTCATAAGAGATTGCTATGAAAAAGGCAAGATTGAGGTGAAGCATGTTGCAACAGCTAATCAAATAGCTGACATCTTCACAAAACCCCTTGACACATCAACATTTCAGAAGTTAGTATCCATGCTTGGGATGCTAAATTTGTAAGTGTTTATTTTATTATTCTGCAATTTTTCATTTTTCACTTACAAAAACAGACAAAAAGTCTGAAACAAAACTTCTGAAAAAGAGAGAAACTACTGATGAACAAACATCAGTATGGGGATAATTTTCTGAAAAGTGTGTAACTTCTGATAAAATAACCTTCAGAAGTTATGAATAAAAGTATTTATAAAAACATTTCTCATCAGCTGTTAAAACTACTGAAGAGAAAATGGGAACTACTGATGAAGTAATCCTTCATCAGCAGTTTAGTCAAAAGGGCAAATCTGACTTTTCCCATCATCAGAGGTTTGACCTAATCAGTTTAAAACCTCTGATAAAAAGATTTTTAACCAAAGGCGGTTTAAAAACTTCTAATAAAAAAAGATTCAAGCGGTTAAAACTTCTGATAAATACCTTTTCTCAACACTTATCCTTTCAAACTCAAAAATATCCCTCTTTCTCTCTCAAAAACTCTCTCCATAACCTAAACCTGCAAATCAACTGTTCGATCAAAACCCAAAACCACATGGCTCTCGTTCTAAAACAGGGACACAATCAAAGGGCCTTTCTTGAAAAACAAGAAGGCTGGTCCCAATACGATGAGATCATTGATCTTGTCGTAAAATCCCAATATTTTACTGCTCTCACAATAAACCCACCAATTCACACTGAAACTCTGAATGAGTTCTGGGCAAATGCTGAGACGGTGACAACGGATGATGAAGTCATTTCCCTCAACTCAAGAATAAAAGGGAAACCACTGACCATCACACCGGCCACACTGGCAACAAGACTGGGTCTGGATGATGTAACTGCCCCTGACCATGTTGCTAATTCTGATATTCACCTAACCATGACTGAGTGTGGTTATCAAGGTACTCTCTCCCATGCTACTATCTTCAAAAAATATTTTGAACCAAAATACAAGCTTTTGTTTCATTATATTATTATGTGTTTGAGTCCTAAAACAGGGTCTTATGACCAGATGCCCTCCACTTTTCAACCAATATTTCATTCTATTGTGAATGAAACTAAATTCAGGGCATCAAAACTATTTTTCAATGAGTTGGTGTTACATCACAATAATACCAAGAAAAAGTTTTTGTTGTACCCAAGGTTCATTATGCAATGCATAATAGGGGAACTGGGTAATGAGGTGCTTGTGGGAAAAATTTCAACTTTAAATCCTTTAACATCACAAGCATACTCAAGGCATAACAAACCGGCTGCCTGGCCAGAAGATGATCAGGGAGAACAACAACAAGTCCCCCTGAAGCCCACATCTTCCAAACTCACACCACCAAAAGCCAAAAAGCCCAAGCCAACAAAGACAACAACCCACCAACCCAAAAGAAAAGCTGTTCAGGAGGTTGAGATGCCTGAACATGCTCATGAGCATTCTGCTCTTCAAATTGGTGAGACTGAAACACCCTCTCAGTCTCATCCATCTCAAACCCCACCAAGAGCACCCATAACCATTTTATTCAAAAGAAAAAGACTTAGAAAAACTATTGAAACACACTCTTCTTTTGAAACTGCTGAACAACAAATTTCACCTATTGCCCAAACTACTGAACCAACCCCACAAATTTCTGAACAAGAGGCAATAGAAATTGCCAAACTTCTCTCTGGGCTAAAAGAGAAGGTCCCATCTGATTATGTCAGTCCCCTACAACCACAACAAACAGGGGACATAACCACAACATCAGACATGGATGTGGACATCTCTAGCCCTATCCCAAGAGATGAGGGTGGACCAGAGTCTTTAAGCCCAATTTTAGAGACTCTTGGGGCATCTGAGGCTGCTACTACTCAGTTACCACCCAGTGGTGGATCTGAGGATAGAAGTAACATAGCTAAGACCTCAGATGTGGCAACTACTGATGAAGGCTTAATGCCTGAAGTAGGAAATCCTCAGAACCAAGAACAAGAGGTTCATGAGAGAACTGAGTTGGGCTCAGCTCATGATTTAACTGAGACAGTCCTCATTGAGGGCAACATCAGGGATTCAGATGATTCCATTAATTTGGATGATGTTTCACATACACAAACTACTGAATTGACGGCACTTTATGAAGGTCCTGTTTCAGGGGTATCCAGGCTCAAGAAGCCAGTCACCCCTGCACAGGTTAAAGCCCACTCAATCCCTAAAACCCCTAGAGTGGCATCCTCTGTACAACATGAGGATCACCCAAAAACACCCCCTTCACAACAAATGCCTACCCAATTCCCTGGGCAAACAAGCATAGACCTGAACCAGCTATGCAGCCCAGAGGGTCCCCTGTACCACATGATGAACACTCTCATCAGAAATCACTTCCAAACATACACAGCTAACTTGGAGCTGTCTATCAAAAATCAATTTGGAGTGATCAAGACGAAGATGAATGATCTGTCCAACAAGATAGACTTCAACAGCAAACAGATTGCTCATCTTCAAGGACAATTCTCCCAACCCTCAACCTCAAAACTTAAAATTGATGAATCCAAAAAGGGGGAGAAGATCAGGGAACCTAAGGAGTCATTCCAAGCCAGGATAAGGGCAAGAGTGGCCATCCTTGAAAGAGATCAAAAAGATCAGGCCAGGAAAGAAAAACTGGCCAAACAGTTTGGTGTCTCAGTAGAAGAGATTGAAGCAGCAGAAAAAGAAGATGAGACCCAAACATCTGAAGAATCCCTAAGGCACAATGAAGAAACTTCTGATGGCAAAAGTTCTGATGAAGAATCAGAAAGTACTGAAGACAATCCTTCAGTAGTTGACAAACCATTAGCAGTTGTCAACCCATCAGAGGTTAACACTTCCAAACCTCAAACTGCTGACCCTTCCAGAACCACTGCTCCCATTCAACCAACATCTGATCCTATCAGGCCTACAACTGTTACAACAATGACTGTACTAAACCCTTCTCCTATCTCTCAATCAGCTGAATTATTAGAGAAGAGCTTAGTTGCAGCCAACAAGAAGGCTAGAGAAGATCTGATCTGGAAAACTCTGGAAGAAAGGGATGATCTAGATTTAAGCCATGAAGAAAAACTTCAGGCTTATGAAGCTGAACTACAAAGGCAGGCTAGCCTTGATGAGATTGCTGAACAAGATAAAAGACAACAACTGGTGTCTTACATTACCAAGAACAGCAAGACTAAAGCCTTTACACTCAAAGGACTCTCTATGCAAGAGCTGACAAGAAGAGCACAACTGCTTGCAGATAAAATGGCCACTAGCAAAGAAGGAAAGGCCAAGAGAGCCCAGATTATAGAAGAGCTAGTAGCAGAGGGCTATGGTTCAAAAGCCTCAGTATCCAGATGGAAAGAAGAAAGACTAATGGATACTTACAGAAAATACTTGGCTGCCAAGGCTGCAAATCCAGAGAAGTTTCAAACTGCTGATCCTTCAAGATCAGTAGTTAGAACTTCTGGTGTATCAAGAAGACCTGCTACTCAGAGAAAGAAGGCAGAGGACAATGTCAAAACTGACTTCAAAATGGTACTACTTGAAGGAAGTTCAATAGTCCATTCAGATTTTGACATTGAGGAGAAACCTCTGTTAACACAATTCAGGGATCCTTCCACTTTTGCCTACCAAATACAAAAGACAATCAAAGAAAAGATGCATACCAAGGTAGTGACTGAACACCATCTCCCAACTGTTCAGATGCCTGATATGCAACAACAACAAGGAAGAGACTCCCACCTGAGGTTAACTGAAACAGAAGACATCCAACACTCAGGACCATCAACCCAAAGGACAAGTCTGGTTCCCTATTCTTCTGACTTTAACAAGTCAAAGATACCTATCATCAGATGGTCACTTACTGATAACAACTCAGTATTGTTGACAAGAAGAGACCTCTCAAGCAGGGCTTACAAGAAGATCAGTGATCTGAAGAAACTGTCAACACAAGACCTGCTCACAATTCAACATCTGGAACCACAGAGAGGATCTCTATCTGATGGTCAGTTAAACCAGCTCAAGAACACCATGTACAAAGAGATATGGAAGATTGTTCAAGACATAAGAAAAACATAAGGAATTAGTAAGGTTTTGGCTTCATCAATCCAGGGGGAGATTGTTAGGACAAAGAGGATTGGTGAAACCACTTTTGGAAACCTTAGTCTAATTCACTTCTGTCATTTTGGCTAAGTATAGAAGTACTGAAAAGAAAACAAAGAACTGCTGAAGAGAAGATTGGAGAAGTGCTGAAGAAGAAACTTCATCAGAAGTTCTGAAGTCCAAACCAGACAAGTTCACTTCAAAAGTACTGAAGACAAACTACTCATTAGTAGTTTGTCATTCATCAGCACTTAGCATCAGATATTTTCCACCGCCTTTTGAATCAGTAGTTTTATTGTTTATTATTACTTTTAGCTGTATTTGTTTGTTTCAATGTTGCAACTTGTGCAACTTGTTTCTGTTGTTTCTGTACTTGCTTTTTGGGCAAGATACATGTATGTAAACGTCTATAAATAGGAGGCTTCAACCTTCTATTTCACACATTGATTTTAATAGAAAAATCCTTGAAACACTTTCACTGTTCTATTCTATTTCTGTATTTATTGTGAATCTGTCTAAGTATCTAATTCTCATTTACTGCTTGGATTCATAATAAATACTTATCATTTATTAGTTTCAATCATCAAGGGGGAGTAATAACTCTTCCTTAGAATAAAAAGTGTTGCTTTAACTTATACATTCCGCTGTGCTTATTATCTGATATACAAGGGCTTGCTAAACACTTAAGTGTCAAGATAGCAAGTTCTTACTTAGCAAAAAGAGCAAACTGATCCAACATATGGAAAGAGAGAGATGTGTCTTATATGAAATTAATGTGTGTGTGTTACGATCGGAGACATGTTATTTACACAGTAATAAAAATGGATGTGAAAGATGGAAAGAGAGAGATGTGTCTTATATGAAATGAATGTGTGTGTGTCTTACGATCGGAGACATGTTATTTACACAGTAATAAAAATGGATGTGAAAGATGAAAAGGGAGAGATGTGTCTTATATGAAATGAATGTGTGTGTGTCTTACGATTAGAGACATGTTATTTACAGTAAGTTTGCACAGCCCTCTATAGCCTGTAGAGGCTTCTACGGGTCGTAGAGGGTGTCAGTGTAATAAATGAGGAACCCTCTACGACCCGTAGAGGCCTCTACGGGCCGTAGAGGTGGGTAGGTCGAGTGCATTTAAACTCTAGACGGCCCGTAGGGAATACGAGGTACGAGGTCATTCAATGAACAGACTGACTTTCAGTGTGTCAGTCTGAAAAAGCACTTCCTCTACGGGCCGTAGAGGCCTCTACGGCCCGTAGAGAAGCTGGTTGTTGGGAGCATTAAACCCTCTACAGGCCGTAGAAGCCTCTATGGCCCGTAGAGGTCCAGATATATTCTTCTCCCTTGTCTTCTTTCTTCAGTATACGACACATTTTAAAAAAAAAACGGGTGCACAAGAAATTCGATCGATTCCAAGCTACCGCGATGTCTTCGGGCCACTACGGTAATGTTTCGGATGAATGGGAGCATTCGTTTAGCATATCTCACGTCTCGGAAAGCCTTTTCGGACAGTGGCGAAGCTTGGTTTAAGAATCGGCGGGGGCCGGACTCAAATTTTTTCGATCGGTAGTGGAAAATCGGCGGGGGCCAGACTCAACCCGGACGCGATTTACCTACGAAAATCGTAAATTTCCACTACTGCACCAAAAAACAGGGGGGGCCAGGGCCACCCCTGGCCCCAAGTAACCTTCGCCCTTGTTTTCGGAGCCGTGGTGGAACGTGGTGAGGAAGAGGTTAGATCCGTTGTTCACTGTGGTGACGGAAAGGCACTACCTGATTTGAATATGCTGCCCGATTTGAACCAGGATTACGTAGAAGAACCGCAGTCATTTTACGTGTCGCCGCCAAGTCATCCACAGTACGAATACGGGACTTATCATTCGCATGAAGGAGGTGATAACGGTGGCGAGGAACCTGTCCCGGATGTTTCGTACGAAACAAATCAGGTGTGTTTATGGAGATCACTTATTTCATGCCACAATAGTACTCTGTTTTTAATTTGTATTTAGCGTTCAGATTTCTGATCACCAGAAATGAACTCAGAGGTTTTGATCTGGATAAATATCATATACACGTTTTTTTGTCACTAAAATTATGGAAGGGTAATATATGTAATGTCTAGACTAACTGAAAATAAGAATTAAGGTGTAATCATTTTGGAGTTCAAGTAGCCATGTGTTTTATTATAATACAGTAGAATTTAGAAGCTCCCTGTTGACCTTGTTATAATACTAAATTATCTATTCCTAAGTTTGAAAATAATGATGCTTTTACAGTTTCACTAATCAAGCATTTAGGTTTTATTAACTTTTAAGTATTATATCTACCTAGATTAAGTCATAGATTTTCCATATGCAGCTTCTGAATTTATGCATGAGGTGTATGACCATGGGTCTATTGTATTTTGTTCCATCCTTCACCGGAAGGTAGGAATATTATAAGAGGTGGATTTTTAATATTGTTGTCACAAACAATTTGTGTTTTATAGTAATTCTCTTAATTAGCCAAAATTAGATATATTTGGTTCAGAAGCTGCAGGTAAACTACCTTAAGATGTATTATTTCAATATGTAATTAACCACTTGTATCTTCAATGTTTTGTTTTTCCTATGTCCTAATTGTTTCATGCAATCAAATTGCAGTTTTTGGTTCAAAAGAGAAGACATGATGTTGATGGTCTAACAAACAGAAGCAAGGGAAAGATGGACAACCGCAAAGATATAAGTTTGAGCCGAATCTCTTGCCAATGTTAGTGGTTAGGTAACTGCAACATTAGTCATATGGTGGCGCGATACTAGACACATTAATTTATATTAAAGTATTTGCTTCGTACAATTTTTGAACTGAAGGGTAATTTCATCTTTACATCGTAGATATAACGGATAAATAATATGAAGGATATACTTTGGCTGCGGTAATGGTTTCTCATATACTTAGTATGAATACCTTATTTTGGCAGTAGCGGGTTGTCGTCTGGTAGTGGTTAGCTACTCATTAAGGAAATAACGACACCACAAATCCTGGAGGATCTTAACTTAGCGATTAAGGGCGAAAGTACGACTTGCTACTCATATTATTTCAACCATTTCTACTGACAGAGGTGTGAATGTTTTCACATGACACTTTAAGGGTATGCAACTATGAATTTATTAATTTTCGTATTTGATAATTTCTTTAATTTTTATTTGCAGGTGAAGAGCCATGCTATGCACGGGTACCAATGTCTATAATCATAGAAAAGGGAATGGGAGTCGGTGATGTCATCTCTCTTGCACACAGTTCATTGAGGTTGGTCAATGTTGATTCTTATTTTACAAAATACTCCACCCGTTTTGTGGAAATTGAGTTGTTTGCATGGTTTCAGAGGGAGGTTTAGCGGTTAGAACTAATAATGCACCAGATGAAGAAGGCCAAGCATCTGTGAGGAATGGTGAGGAGAACAACCATACGAACGGGGGAGATATCACAAAAAGATGAATACGGTATATCCAATTGGTGGGATCCTTGGAGAAATGTATCTCAGGGTTTTCATTAGGTACAAACATAGGACGACTAAACGCATTATGAAGTGGGAGAGATGCGCGATTTTTGATGACATGGGGTAGGAAATTTTGTTATAACAGTAGTAACTACAGGTGATTTTACGGGCGTTTACATTGTGTTAGTGTCTTACTTGTACAATGTAATGTATATTTTGGGTGTTGAATGAAAGTAATTTGCCGATAAAAAAAATAATAATGCACCAGATGAAGCGTCTTTAGTTTTTTATTATGTTGACTTTTGATGGGAAACTAAATAAAATAAAATCAGTTGTCACGGATTAAAGTTGGTTATCTCTTCATTTGTTGGTTAATGGTATTATAATAAAATAAGGAATATTATGACCGTAATTATTATCCTCACCCTTTTGAATAATGATAGTGACCAAATATGTTATTGTAACTTGGAAACTTTTGGTAAATGGAAATCTTGCTACTTTACTTTAAGTCATTTTTAAATAAAAATGTTGTGTTCAATGGACAGTGGTGAAGTTTGAAGATCAAATCGGTGGAGGCTTGACTCAATTTTTTCGTATCGGTAGGGGCCGGAAGATCAGATCGATGGGCCTGGACTCAATCCATATAAAAATTACCTATGGAAATCGCAAACTTCCATCACTGAGCCAAAAACGGTGGGGGGTCAGGGCACCCTTTGGCCCTCACTATCCTTCGCCATTGTTCATGGGGCCAACGGGGTGGTTAGAATCTTGAATTTCATGGTTGTTTTCTAATTATGGAACAATTTCTCAAGTTTGCGTCGTTAACAAAGTTTCATACCACTTGCACTAAAACTTTGTCTCCCTCCGTCTGCAAAAAGATTCCCGCTCCAAACAAAAGGTGAGTTGGTTAACCAACCACCACAACATACTCATGCTATGCAGTGGCAGATCCAGGATTTTTTTTCTATGGGTTCCTTTTTTTGGTGGTCATAATTCTAACAGCCAAACGCTAGAATTTTCAGGTCGGGTCGGGTCGGAAAATAAAGTAATCATTCCATTAGCCCTAGAGTTTTTAGTTCGGGTTGGATCGCAAAACTTATAATTATGAAATAGTGCCTATAGTTGTGATCTTTACTTACAGAAATCAGTGAATCGCCTACGCGGCATATGCCCAGATTCTGCATACTCCTCTTGGCTGCCCTGTGTCTTGTGTAACTGCAACACCAAAGGTCTTCTTGTAACAATCAATCCTACAGTTAGAAATTCCAGAATTGAAATATATAAAGAGATATAATCAATTTGAACATAGAACAAATAGGATAAAGCATGAGCTCCATCTTTCACAAGCCAAAATTAAAGCATGAAGCATAAGCACTAGAATCCTTCATTTGCTTAACGTTATAAAACAAATGATCGAACACAAACAATAACGGATTTTCTTGTTTGTGTCTGTTATGTCACAAAAGAATGGTTCACAAACACAACAGCCCATTGATACGAAATTTATTATTTGTTTTTTCAATTTTAAAACAAAAGCATGATTATAATTATTTTGACTTGCCGGGAACCTCATCTATTCCGAACTTCCGATCAAACCGAATTCAAACTCAAATTTTGAATCTCATTTTTTTTCGAAACAAAACGACTGCAAAATGCGATCACAAAAAAAAAAGTAAATGTTGGCATCAATATATTGCACCTAAAAATGTTCTCTGCAATTAGACACCTCAATTAGTATGACAATAGAAGCATATACAAATTATAAAATGACATGAAAAGAAAGGAGAAGGTTAATACGCCATATTATTGAAGATTCACCTAAAACCATTTCAAATTAATAACCTGCAGAACATTGTAATTTGTAAAGCTAAAACCATTTCAATGACAACATATTAATAGTTGACTGAATGGTGATAATCAAATTAGGAAGCAAAAGTTGTGATTCTATTGATTTAATGAAAATGAGTTCACTGGGAAATCAAATAAAACAACATAGAAATGGGATGGGAATTCAGATGTTACAGATTAGGGATGGGAAGAAGAAGGTCACACACATACATCATATTCGTTATGCTTCATGTGACACTAACCAATTCCATTAGTTTGTTGGGCTGCAATAATTGGGCTGGTTGGGCTCGGGTCCAATTCATAACATTTTGTTTGGTAGGGCAAGAGTGCAAGACATTAAACATGTAACCTAGTTTTGAACTAAAAAAAGGTTAGAAACCTAGAAAACGGCTGAAACGGGTTTCGAACCTGGAACATCTTCATTGTAAGGGGCGGGGTTTTACCACTAAGGCACCAACACCTTTTAGTAATGGGTTCCTTAGATAATTTCTTTATGGGTTCCTTTTTTTCCCTATATACGTTAACACTAAAAATTACAAAACGAGTGGGTTCCCGGGAACCCGGCGGTCATAGCCTAGATCCGCCCCTGATGCTATGTGTAACCATCTAACTAGAGTCTTTGTTACAAATGCAGGTTTCAAGGTACAAACCCAACTTGAAGAACCCACCATCTAATGCTTTGCTAATAAATATGCCACAACCTTACTGCCATCGAAAATGCAGGCCTAAGTTGAGGTCGTGCAGGAATAGCCTAAATATGGTTATGATTAATTAATACAAATTATTACAAATTAATCATAACCATATATAGGCTCTGATACCATAATAGCCTAAATATGGTTATGATTAATTTGTAATAATTTGTATTAATTATCTCCTAGGAGAATGTCTTGTCATTGTACATCTCTATATAGCCCAATTATCAATGTGAAGAGGGCACTGATTTGTACAGCCTTTCATGGTATCGAGCAAAAGGTCCTTACCTTTCTTTTTCTTTTTAGCCGGCCCTACCATCTTCTTGGCCATCCACACATAAACTTCCGATCAACCCTTTCCAAAAATAAAAACTCTCCTTTCACCTCTGTTTCACCCTTCTTTCTTACCTTATGTCAAACCTTTTTCTATATTATTCTCCTCTATTTCAATGGAAGGAAAAATCCATCCCGCCATGACCATCTCAAACATCCGCAATTTCATACCTATCGTTCTCGAAGACGACACCTCTCACTACACCACTTGGTCGGAACTTTTTCAGGTTCATTGTCGGGCCTATGAGGTCTTCGACCACCTTTCTCCCAAACCCACTGCCGCGTCGTCATCTTCTCCGGATGACACGCAAACCGCTGCAGCAGCCCTATGGAGTCGTTTAGACGCTATAGTGCTTCAATGGATCTACGGTACTATATCCCAATCTCTGATTCATACCATCATGCTTCCCGGTCACACCGCTCACACCGCCTGGATAGCCCTCCAAAATCATTTCAACGATAACCCGATCCATCTTCCTCAATCAGGAACTCGTCAACCTTAACCTTGCTGCCTTTCCTTCCATGGCCGCATACCTGCAAAAAGCTAAGCTCCTCTCTGAACAACTCGCCGGAGTCGGGTCACCGATCGACAACGACCGGTTGGTCACTCATGTCCTCTCCGGTCTGACCGAACAGTACGATGGAATTTCCACGGTCCTCTCTAATCAGGAACCTTTACCGGACTTTAACACGGTCCGATCTCATCTCAACATGGAGGAACAAAAGAAGAAGAGACAAACCGCCAACGCCGCTCAGTTATCGGCCACTGCTCTTTCAGCCACCGTGGCTTCAGCCTCTGATGAACGAAGCTGCGGCCGCGGTCGCGGTCGTGGCAGGGGCCGTGGTCGGCAGAACTCATCTTCCAGGAGCAGGGGAGCTGGTCAGTCCTTTTCATCTCAGCCGAACACCCAAACACACCCATATATTGTTTTTCCTTCATCTTGGGCTGCTACCCAATGGGCCTCTATGATACAAGGTAATTCATCCAAACAGGCCCAAGCCCAAACCCCTCCATGTCCATACCCATCTAGACAACAAAACTCATCTAATAATGGACATGGGATACTCGGGCCCGCTCCTGCTCAGGCCCATACCGCCACCTACACTCCCACTGACATTGAGCAGGCCCTCTACACTCTGGCGCTAAACCAACCAGATCACGGTTTCATGGACACCGGTGCTTCTGCCCACTCGGCCAACGAACAAGGTATATATTCTCCGTCTAATTTTAATCGGTGCACTAATAAAAATATTATTGTTGGCAACGGTATGTCCATTCCGGTTGTGGCACAAGGTAATCAAGTCCTACCACCCCCTTCCCCCCCCCCCTAAAACTAAACAACGTCCTTTTTGCACCCAAAATTATTAAAAATCTAATTTCTGTGAGACGCCTTACTACTGATAATTTAGTTTCAATTGAATTTGACCCCTTTGGTTTTCTTGTGAAGGATCTCAAAACTCGGGCACCTATCCTCCGATGTAACAGTACTGGCGACCTTTACCCTCTCATAGAACAACTCTCCACTACCTTCTAACATCCCACTGCTTTGACTGTTGTGTCTCAAGAATGTTGGCACCAACGCTTGGGTCACCCAGGACAACATTTACTGCATTCCTTAAAACAATCTTCTGTTCTTGATTATGCAAAAATAAATAATAAACTTTGTCAATCTTGTGTGTTTGGAAAAAGTACTAAATTGCCATTTTATAATTCAAACACTCGTACCTACATGCCTTTTGACATTGTTCATAGCGACCTTTGGACCTCCCCCGTTCTTAGCACGGGCGGCCATCACTATTATGTGTTGTTTCTTGATGACTTCACAAACTTCTTATGGACATTTCCCTTAAGCAACAAGTCACAAGTCTTTGGGGTTTTCAACACATTTTATAATTACATTCACACCCAATTTGAGAGAAAAATAAAATAGTTTCAATGTGACAACGGGGGCGAATATGCCAATAATAACTTCATTAATTTTTCCAAACAAACTAGCATGCATTTTCGCTTCTCTTGCCCTCACACTTCATCTCAAAATGGTAAAGCGGAACGCAAAATCCGCACCATCAACAACATGCTTCGGACACTCCTTGCCCAAGCCTCCTTGCCCCCAACCTTTGGCATCACGCCCTCGAAACTGCCACCTACCTTCTAAACATTCTACCTAGCAAACAACATGACTTCCTTTCACCCACATACCTCCTCTACCATTGCATTCCCGAATACGCACACCTTCGCGTGTTCGGTTGTCTTTGCTACCCCATCACCCCTTCCACTACCATCGATAAACTCACCAATAGATCCCAACCTTGTGTTTTCCTTGGCTATCCCCAAAACCATCGAGGATACAAATGTCTTGATCTTAAAACCAACCGCATCTTTCTCTCTAGACATGTTCACTTTGAAGAATCTATTTTTCCCTACACCATACAAACCACCACCAAACCCCATTCATATGACTTTCTATCCCCGACCTTCACCCGCTCCTGTGGCAACACATCGCCACTAACCCCAACATATCTCAATCTACACCCGCCCACTCTCCTTCCGGCCCGCAAAACTCACCCTCACCACACACTTCTCCTTCCCAGACCCATTCTCCTACATCTAGCCCACCTCCTCACCCCACTTCACATTCTCAAACGGCCCACACATCCACCTCCTCTTCTCCCACTCACTCGATTCCCCACCCCACTTCTGATCCGCTCCAGCCCAGTAACCAGCCCGCTACTGACCCAATCCAGCCCAGCTCTTCCACTGATCCTTCCATATCCAGTCCGATTGCCTCACCCGATCCACCTCCTCACTCAACAACAGCCCAACCTATGCCTAATCCCACATACCCCGCTGCCACTACTCAACAACGCACTATCCACACCCGCTCCATGAGCGGCATTGCCAAACCCAAACAATTTTTTAATCTCACCACCTCCACCATCGCTCCTTTACCCAAAAACCCACAGGTTGTCTTAAACACTCCGGAATGGTACAATGCTATGCACAACGAATTTAGTGCTCTTATTAAAAATAAGACCTGGGAATTAGTACCTCGTACGGAAAATATGAATATTATTCGCAGCATGTGGCTCTTTAAACATAAGTTCCGGTCCGATGGCTCGTTGGAAAGATACAAAGCTCGTTTGGTATGTGATGGCCGACGTCAGCAAACAGGTATTGACTGTGGCGAGACCTTTAGTCTAGTTGTTAAGCCAGCGACTATTCGTATGGTCCTATCTCTTGCTCTCGCCAAGTCTTGGTCGATTAATCAGCTTGACGTCACTAACGCCTTCTTACATGGCAATCTAGAGGAGACTGTCTACATGCACCAACTTATGGGATTTCGCCATCGGGACTACCCCGATCACGTCTGCCGCCTTAAAAAATCTCTTTACGGTCTCAAACAGGCACCCAGGGCTTGGTACCAACGTTTCACTGACTATGTTATTTTGCAGGGATTCACACAAAGCAAGTCGTATAACTCACTATTTGTTTATTGTCATGGATCGGATGTGGCTTATCTACTTATTTATGTAGACGACATTATCCTCACCACGTCAAACGAGGGACTTCGCAATCGTTTAATAGGGGTTTTGGCTAATGAGTTTGCTATGAAGGATCTCGGTCCTCTTTCTTATTTTCTTGGCATTCAGGTACAGCGGGACGGCAATAATATATTTCTTTCACAGTCTGCCTATGCCAAGGACATTATTCACCGTGCAGCTATGGATTCTTGCAAACCGGTAAACACTCCTGTTGATACACAACCTAAGCTAAGCGCCGACAACAGCCCTATGCATGAGGATCCATCAAACTTCAGGAGTCTAGCAGGTGCATTACAGTACCTAACGTTCACTCGTCCGGATATCTCCTACGTCGTTCAGCAGATTTGCATGCACATGCATGCGCCACGGGAATCCCACTGGAATGCTTTGAAGCGTATTATTAGGTATATTCAGGGCACTGTTGACTTGGGTTTACACTTATCACCAGCATCTTCGGTATCTCTTCATGCATACACCGACGCTGACTGGGCTGGCTGCCCTGACACGCGACGTTCTACCTCAGGCTATTGTGTCTACCTTGGAGCAAATCTCATTTCCTGGTCATCGAAAAGACAGTCTACTGTCTCTCGATCTAGTGCAGAAGCTGAATATCGCGGAGTGGCAAATGTTGTAGCTGCAATTTGCTGGTTACGTAATCTTCTTCTGGAACTTCATCATCCTCTCACTCGCGCCACCATCGTCTACTGTGACAACGTCAGCGCTATCTACTTATCTGGGAATCCGGTTCAACATCAGCGAACTAAACACGTTGAACTCGACCTCCACTTCGTTCGCGAACAGGTACATCGTGGCAATATTCGTGTCCTACATGTTTCTTCTCGCCACCAGATTGCTGACATCTTCACCAAAGGTCTTCCACGCATCCTCTTTGAAGATTTTAGATCCAGTCTCAGTCTTCGGCCACCCTTCGCTTCGACTGCGGGGGTGTAATAGCCTAAATATGGTTATGATTAATTTGTAATAAATTGTATTAATTATCTCCTCAATCAAAGGAGAATGTCTTGTCATTGTACATCTTTATATAGCCCAATTATCAATGTGAAGAGGGCACTAATTTGTACAGCCTTTCATGCAGTACGTGTCTGTTTGAATTTAGAAAGTACACATGATTTTTTTTTTGTCTTTTAACAACTCATACACCTGTCTAACCACTTGTGATGGGCCGAGTTTAATTATCTGTGTGGTTTTGATGTTTTGTGAGATACAAACCCGCCGTAACGCGCGGGCATTTCTACTAGTCATATTTATGTACCGATAATCCAAATGAGAAAACAACTTTTTAATAACTTACTAGACTAAAAAAACATCTCTTCCATGAAAAACGATGGTTTTCTTAATATATATATATATATAGGGGCAAGTTCAAATACAAAGTAATACAAACGTGCGAAGGATGCGAAGACACTCTTGTACATGATAATTACGTAATGTTTTCATGAACATACAAAAACATTACGTAATTATCATGTACAAAAGTGCCTTCGCATCCTTCGCACGTTTCTTTTACTTTGTAAATAACCGCCCCCTATATATATATATATTTGTGTATATGTATTAAAGCGATGTTAGGTTGCCAATGATGTCCAGCCCAGCTGGTCGGAAGTGGGAGGGTTTACTCCTTAGGGAGGTTCCCGCCCGAGCTTGGTCTCAGGTTCGAGTCCCCTCACTCGCACTAAGGAGTGAGAAATTCAACACCCGCGTTTGGCCTGGATTCAAACTGAGGTTGAGGGGTTGTGCGTCGTTTGGATTCTTCGCTGAAACACACCTTCCAAAAAAAAAAACGATGTTAGGTTTTTGATATCTTTTCATCTTATACTTGGTTAAGTCCATTTCAATAAAACACAAGTTTCTATAATTTTTAATCGCAAACACGGTCTCCACAAAATTAACAATATCCTTAATGTGCATTAGTTAAAGAACAATTATGTTCAATACCAAATCCTAAACTATACGTTGACAATGACTCATGAATTATAGAGAGTAATCACTATCAGTTCACAAAGAATACATAGAGCTATTTTGAACGTAGTATAATTCAAATTAATCTATACTACTGAATGGATATGGTACCAAACACTAGTAATACAATACCAGTAATACCATATCAAAAATAAACTTACACAAAGCCGCGCTTATTAAACATGATGTTGGTTCTTCCGCCCGTTTTACGTCAGCGGACTATCAGTCTACCATGCGTCCATGACCCAATGGACGCAAGGTCTGCCACCCATTTTACGTCGGCGAACTACCACGCGTCCATAACTTAATGGACGCACGGTCTGCCGCCCGTTTTACGTCGGCGGACTACCACGCGTCCATAAGTCCATAACCCAATGGACGCATGACGAAGCTTCTTCAACAAGATGAGTGAACCTTCGTCGACACGATTGAAAGATACCTTTCAGGGCAGCATCAAGACACACACCCCAAGACAGCTCTGCCCTGGAAAAGTGTCCCTGACGCAACAGGCTGCCCGTCAGAGTCCTCAACCAATCAAAGGTTGCGCCCTGCCTGACACCCAGAAAGGACGATGATGTGGCGGCCCCCCAGCCAAGATATCTCTCTGACAATAGACTTTCTCTGTCACACCCTCAAATTTCCACTGCGGGGTTTATACCGCGAGGCGCATGACATACCAGGATCCCATAGCCATAAGTCATATGAACGAACTCTAAATGCCCCACCCATTTAGTTCGTTTTCAAAAACCAAGTTTAGTTAAGCTGCGGAAGCGTAAACCAAATTTAACCCTTTTAAAACCATGCGCAAAACAACGCGCCCAAATTAAACCATATGAAAGAAAATGTAAAAGCATAATATGAAATTTAGGTGTATGCCCAAGACCCCAAATGCAGTGAAGTGTGCAGTGCTTTCTAATCCTGGCACCGGAAGCTAACTACCTGCAAAAGCATGTAAATCGTGGGTCAACAAACAATGTTGGTGAGTTCACTAAGTAAGAAGGTGAGTAAGTAAATGCGCTGGTTTCCAAAACCACGTAACCAAGTAAAAGCGTAGGTCCTCCAGACCAAAATGTTCAAGAGTATCAGTTTAAGCGTGTCAGGGGTAGCTAGCCCACTCAATGTAACTAAACAGGATTATTGGGACACCTTCAGTAAAATAGTAATTTGCCTCAATAACTGGTGTCTATCAACACCAGTTCTCAATTGTGGTCAGAAGTTCATGCCCGTGCCTCAAGCACCTCAGACATGAGGTTACTGCACAACCTAATAGCGCTATCAACTAATACCCCGCTCGCCTCCAGCGATTAACCCAATAATATGCAAGGACTTTCCAAATGATAGAGTGTTTAGTTCACAAAGAACCAATAACTTTTAAACTGATCAAAAACCCGATCCACACAAGGAATCGTAAACCCGACCCACACAAGGAGTCAAAACCTGAGTAGTCCCAAACTGGACTAGAAAAGTTAAGTAAGTTGTTTCAACCCGAGACGCATGCTTTTGAGAAAAAGAGTAGTGAAACTCACCTTAGAATGCAAGCAAATAAATCCAACTCCAAAGTAGGGTGTGCTACCGACTCCCTAGTACATGTGTCACTAAGTGAGTATATGTGTAATACCATTACACCATATAATCCGTTTGTCCAAGACGTTTTAAATGTTCAAAAGCGTGTAAGTGACACCTAGTGATTCCACATGCATAAGTAAATCCTACGGACCCGTTGGTGAATATGTTGGTTACCAATAGTTTTAAACTTCATATGCATCTCATATAAGTGTCCATTCCAATATATATCAAACACATACCACATAGGACTCCAATTAGTTACACAAACACAAAATACACAATCTGCGTTTTTAGGACAGATTGTGCGTCACCAAAACTAATTTATTTAAAATACTAAATCAGTGAGTTAAACTCCCAAATTTTTACTGAATATTATTTGGGATTAATTTGATAACCCATATTTTTGTTTTGTCTCAAAACCAAACACAAAAATCATGAAAAATCGTACATCACAGATATGTCCAGAAAGTTTCTACAGCAGGTCAGGTTAGTAGAAAAATTCCCAAAAATCGTGTATTCATCCAAATGGGATGAATCCACTTGGAAAAGCCAAGTTATTCCAATTTTAACCTACCATCCAAATTTCATAACTTAATTCCTTGTAAAACTCGAGTTATTTGTTTAAAGTTGACTCAGTTTGTTAATCCGAAAATCTGACATGACCTTTAATTAAAGAAAATTCCAAAAACATATCAAACGACATCCAAATCAGATGATTTTGCCCATTCTAAAAAGCTAAGACCATGTACAATCTATTCATGCAAAGAATCGATCAAAACAATTATTTTCAAGCCACGAAACAGACCCTACAAGTCGACATTCAGATTCTGTCCAGATTCTAATCATGCAATAATATCAATTATATCAAACCCTAGTTGCATATTATCAATCAATAACACCTAATAATCATCAATAACCATTACCAAACATTCCTAATACCTATTGTGATCAGATTCTATCATTATTCATGCAAAGATTACAACTTTAATGATCAAAACTTCAACAACTTGCGCAACAAGTAACCTATGATATTACTAATCGCCTATCATCATGTTTAATTCGTTTAATCTTCAAAAACCTCAAGTTTTAATAATTATCAAAAGCTTTCAGACCTGGACAAACCTTGTTATATGATTTTTATAACATAAAAATAAGATTAAAGTGTAAAGGATTAAAGATTATACCCCTTGCTCTTCGATACAATCAACCGAACGCCTTCGAAGCTTCCCAATTGATGATCTTGAGCCTTTGCAGGTTGTTTGGGGTTTATAATTCGTAAGGGGTAGTAAGGGGGCGATTAGGGTTGAGTTTAGAGGTTGCATGGGGCTTAAGAGTGTTTAAATAGGGGTGTGAGGCGGTTTAGACCCGTCAGGGCTGCTCGCGCGGCCGCTCGGGCCCTGTGAGCGGCCGCTCACAGGCCCTTGGCCCGCGTGGGTGGCCCGTTTCGTCACCCGACGCGTTTTCCTTCGACGTTTTCGTTATTTCGGACCGTAACAAGTGCAACCCCATGCGTTAAGACCCTAATCAACCTAATGATCCACCTTTAATGATTTTATTAACGTATTCGGTTTAGGTTCACACAATCACGTATGGTTTTCACATAAGTTCATCGAATATCACATAGACACGTAATCGCAATCAATCCAAATTAGTTTACTCATTATTATTATACTTCATTATTCACTAACGTCCGAGGTTCACTAATCATGTATTCAGTTATTAACTCACAACAATGCAACGTGTGTCCTATCTAGCTAACCCTAGTTAAGTATAATGCAAGGAACGTAACTAGAGTTTAGTTAAAGTGAGAACCTGAATTTGCGGGGTATCACATTCTCGACCCACACTGGTCTTAGCTTCTAGATAAGGGATGATTACCCACCGCCCCGAAGTAGCCAACAGGCGGACGCCACGTGTCCACCCCCATCAACGTCCACTCAACGGACGCCACGTGTATCTTCGTCAGAACGGTAACATCCCCCTTTCTCCTCTTTTTTATTAAACCCACTTGTACCAATTGGGCTTGAGGAATTGAGCCGGAAACCAAGAGACACCTCTACTTGGGTCGGGCCCCACAAAGGGTAGAGGATGGGCCGGGGAAGTCGAACGTCGAGGTACTATAAAAGGAGGAGTTCAATTGGAGCTGCTCTCGGCGCAAGATCAATCTGGAAGTCCAGGTAATTCCTCTGGGAAGACATCTGGGAAATCTCGGACCACTGGGATGTCCTCAATCTTGATTTCAGTTTCAGCTCGAGTATCTGATATGTTAGCCAAAATGGCTGGACAGCCCTTACGAATACACTTCTGGGCCTTTAGATAGGAGATGATGCCCACCATGGCACCACCACGATCACCCTGTATAGATAAAAGTTCTCCACTTGAGAGGGGGATTACGAACAATCTTCTCCTGACAGAGAATTTCAGCGTTAAGATGGTATACCAAGGGTTTCTTTACAATTTCCTAAATTTATCACTTTTCTTCCTAAATGCCCCTAGAAGATAATAAACTTTTATATGAAAATGGAACTCACCCAAACCAAATAAACACACGGGATAACAATATTTTTGAACAAATTTCATATAATGGCGATGAAAGATAATAATTTATATTACCACAATGAATAATCTTATCTCAACTAAACTTGTATGAGTTTTAAAACTTTAAAATATAGCGACTGAATTCTTCCTAGAATTAAAGTCAAGTTAACCAGAGCACCTTTTTTTATATCATTCAACGCAATCATTTTTGTTTTTAATTTTAATCATGATAATTACGTGAAATTAGGCTTTATAGCTTTTATTAGTTGATTAAATTTTATGCGTTTTATGATAGATTGATGATATGATATACATGTCGTTCATTCGGTAGTGGTTAAAGGATTGTCTGTTTGTTTAGAAAATTTAAGGTTTGTGTAGTCTTTTATTGACCTGCTTGGGTAGGAGAAATTCCATGGTCTGAAAATTATAATTTCAAATATATCCAAGTCCAGTCTTTGTTCTTGATGATTCAGTCTATGTGAACAATCACCTTGATATGACTACACACTTGCATTCTACTCGTGTTTTGAGAATTTTTGGCTATCGTGTGCCATAATAATATTTATATTATAAACCATTTTCATATATATGCCTCTACCCAGCAGCAAAGTGGACGGGATGGTTCGGCTCACTGGCTACATTGGACAATTTTTTAGCTGTTGGGGAAGTCTATTACAAACTTACAAATCACAACTTTTAATTTCTAAATGAACTGTGACCTTCGTATGAACTTTATCATTTACCTAGATGTCTTCAATGGCACGGTTATATAGATATGCAATGACCGGATAGCTTACACAAGAGTGATGTTTATGTTCATATTGGTCTGTAACAGTAACATACCTTTGGTTTATTAAGATTTGTTCAATAATGAGTACATGGTTTTCATGGTGAACTGCAATAAGTTGTAAGTGGTGGTGCACATTTATTTTCTTTTCTTTATACGAATACTTGTTAAAACATAGTGTGCACATTTCTATTCTTTTTGCGTAACTTGCGGCAAAAAACCTATATATCATAATGTTGTATTACAATCTATTTGTGGATCCCGCTGCAACGCACAAGTAACCCACTAGTATAAGTGAATGAGTGAATTGACATCAACTTGATGCCTAAACTATTGGTATGAAATTACAAGTCATTTTCAAATGGCTTCTCCGTTACTACCAAACTTTGAACTAGTGAGATACCCGTCCGTTGGGACGGGTTTTCAAACGGGGATTAGAAAGCGTGAAAATTTATTAATTCATGTATATGATATCTCAAATTTAGTTATATAGCTGGCGCATACATGATTCATTACCAATTCCCCTTTTGTTATATATTATACATAATCATAAAAAGTTGCAAACAACACGCACAATAATATTAAGAAGAACCAAAATATATGTTGAAACTAAATTAGATAGAAACGGTATATATATATATGTTCCAAAAAAAAATTGTTTATACTAAACCCTTGCGAACATGGTTAATCTTTACATGTTTGTTTATAACCGTCTGGTGGTCGGGTATTATTATACTTACATTTTCTATAACTACAACTTAAAATCATAATCCTTGTTGTAATTATAACCATTGTTTTGAAAACCGGACCGGATCGGCCGGTCAGACCGGGCTTCGGGGCCTGGACCGGTCCGGTTCGGGTAGTCGGATCGTTTTTGCAGCGAACCGGGGTTGAACCGGTGAACCGGCCGGTCGGACCGGAAACCGGACCGGTCGGACCGGATTTTTTAAATTTTTTTTATTTTTTTTATTTTTTTTTGTTTTTTGGGCCGGTTCGTCGAACCGGTCGAACCGGTCGGACCGGTCGAACCGGTGAACCGGCCGGGGGTCCGGTTCGACGTCCGGTCCGGTTCTGAAAACCTTGATTATAACCTAAGATCAAACAGACGGTTTATATTATATCAAAAACCACAAAAAAATTTTTTTAATTAAATACATTATACTATATTAATATACAAAGCTATTTGGATAGTGATTATATTTATATTAGCATTATATTAATAGTTAATAATAAATAGAGGTGGTTTCATCTTTAAATAGAAATAGATTATATTTATATTATCATTATATTAATAGTTAATAACAAATAGAGGTGGTTTCATTCCACTCATGTATCACACATTAAACTGTTATTGCATATCATAAACTAACAACATACAAAAGTACGTTTGTCTTTAAAACCAAAGATGTAAAGTCACATACTTACGGTGCTCCTTCAATTTACTTCACATCAGGGCATTTTTTAGGTTTAAGTAATAACAAAAGGATATTATTGCATTAGGGCATTAAACTTCTTCCAAAATCGCTTCAGGAGTCTTGATCATGTCAGCCACAATTTGATGGCCAACTACAAGTCAAGTCATGTCAAGTAAGCTTTTTATGTTTTGCTGCCTGGAAGAAAAATATACAAAACAATAATGTAACACAAATAAATCAGAGATCAAGATACGATAAAGATCAAAAGGATGTTTGGATTTGTATATTGAAGATGATTATATACTACTAAATAAATATAATAATAAATTATCAGAATAAAAAGTGAATTTACTTCTATTAAAACAAAGCAATAGCCACATTAATGTACCATAAAGATATATTCCTGCTGTAATAGCTTCAAACAACATTCCTATATCAAAGAAGATCAAAAGGGCAATAAATGAACAAAAAAACCTTAAATATAATACGAAAATTATTATATTTTAATGGTTTCTTAAGTAAGAATGCCCAATGCTATCCAGAGGTGTGAAAGAAAACTAATAAAAATGAAACGAACATGACACATCCTTAAGGAGATAACCATTCCAATCTCAAAGTAGATGAAAAACGAAAGCATAGTAAAGCAGATGGTAAAGTGGTATGCCAAATAAATCGAATATTGCAGACTCTCTGGTGAATTGTTCATTTAATATTGTGTGTTAGTTTGAGACTAGGAAGAAGAAAACCAATAAAAAAAAAAGAGAGAACATACCTCGTCCAACACACTCACCATCTCTGTTCTAGTGAAACCTTTCTCAAAATCAGAATGGAAAACCCCTGTAGCTTGGGGTGCAGTCATCCATAGCACATTAAATGGTATAATTAGTTAAATTAGCCTGGAAAGGAGTACGATTCAAATGGAGTGAAAGAGAAACAAACGAAAAAGGTCTGGTTTTCTTACATAATTCCATGTAATAAGAGCAAACTATACATGCATATATGGTTCATGTTTCAATTTCCTGCAAAAAGAATTGAAAAAAAAATACTTAGTAAAATACACAAAAATCACTATTTAATACTTAATAAAATATACAAAAATCACTAACTAAAAAAGAAACCAGTTCCTGTTTCATAAGCCAAGAAGGTTATATATCGCCCTAATAAGTTTTCCAAGCCTACTCTCATCTACACTAAATATGTCAAATTAGAGGTATAATGAACCATAACTAAAACGCACTAATTTAAGACCACAACCGCATATTAGCAATATAAGCAAACTGAAAACTATCAAAATTGGATGTGGCTCTTTTTACAAACACGTGGAAGATATGCATGATTAAAAACTATAACAAATAAACTTTGTTTCTATTAGACGAATACAATTATTTCCTTATCAAAGTTCATTAAAACAACAAAAAACGGTAAGATTGGGCGTGTTCGTTCCAACTTCAACAGAAGCCAAGTAGAAGCCTGAAATGTTTAGTGAAGATATGACTAAAAATGATAGATTATGAAGAGAGGCTGAAGGTGAGAGCATTAGGGATAGGGAGAATACCTCAACACTTATATTAGATTCAAAAGTCACGAATCAACCTCTTCTATGTCTTTTTTTTTTTTTTGTTCTGGTGAGGTTCCGCTACCTTCTACCAATTTTAGAGAAAATGTCACTCCAACTTGTTCAGAAGCAATATTCCTCATTAATCTTGAGAAGTGAATCCTTGGCTTCACTGATCCCACATAATACAAAGATTAATCTTAAAATTTTGTAGGTGCATTTTATATATATGGCCCATAGCTACTGATGTTACCCACCAAACCCCATTAATGATGTTGACATAGATTACCATTTAGAACACACTTAATTCGTCTGTACATCGTGTTTATCTATATGTACAATGTACACAAAGGAAAAAAATGGAATTAGATGGTAGAGAACTTATTTGAATGTTTTCTAGGCCTCTGAACCTGAGATTGAATCACATCAATATCCAGCCACCGGTTAGTTGCCATCGCCGTCATTGATTGACCACATTGTAGATACAATGGTACATCCGGTGGATCCACCACATCACGTAGAATCGCTTCATAATTTTTCTTCATCAATGTAAGATACTCTCGCCATCATTTGCCCCTCAAGTTAATTGTGACCCAGATTTTAAGAAATCACCTTTGAAATTCCAATGAACCTCGAGCACCCAGAATCAAAAACATCCGACAACATGGCTGTAAATTCACGGTTGCTTCAATCGTAAAAACCAGTTGCAGTTGCAGCAGAGGGAGTCCGGCCCACATATTTGATATCATCAATGGTACCTCTATTGAGGTCCTTCATGGCAGTCGCAAAGCGTGGGGCAATGTAACCGTAGGCCTCCATGTTCATTGGCTCTTCTTGACACTAAACTACTTCTGCATTTGAAAATTCACACAAAATTACTTAGCTAACCTTACTTTATGTATTACTTTTTGAATAATCAAAACTCGCCAAACACTTGAACATCTAATTATCAAAAACGCATATCCTACATTAGTCACCATTATTCTACAGCACACTTAATTATAACTGATTATTCAAAATCAAATGAAAAAAAAAACTGAACGGTGGAGATTTAATCAAATAAACAGCACCTGTAAAGTTTGAACTTACTTGGATAACGCTTTAATTCACGCTGGATGAGATCATATGGGAATGGGCAAAGTTGTTCAACACGACAAATCGCAACATCTTTACTAGCAACCGACTTCCTTTGTTCATCAAGTTCATAATAAACCTGCAAAATGACATCTTGTTAAAGTAACATGAATGAAAAAAATAAAAGCTATGCAAAAAAGAGAATCTATTGAGCTGTTCCTTTTGCTTAGAGGTGGCAATATGGGTGGGTTAGGTATCTGGTTAATAATGACTTGGAACAGGTAAACTGCAACCGGTTGCTTCAATCGTAAAAACTTGTCTGGTTCATCACATCTGAAGCTCCCGCAGATGACGAGCTCGTCTGTGTTGGCTGTAACCTTTCTTGATTTTTTGATAATCAGTGTGTAGCCATCTGCATCCGCAGGCGGAAACTCGACTCCATATGTCAAATCATACCCAACCAACCACTCTAGTCTCCATACCGATGTGCAAGTCTGCAATTTTTATCACAAAATTCTCACATTTACAATCCTTAATCTGATCAAGATGCTGCATATGATGTCCATAAAACTTTCCACATTAAAAGAACACAATAATTCATAATTAAATGATTCCACATAAAAAACAAAGTTTTGATTAAATTTTTAAATAGGGACAGGATATGTTATCAATTTTCCTATAAAAAGGACCATAATCCATCATCCAATAGAATCTATTATGAGTCAAAGTATCAACTTTGATCAAATTTACACAAAGATGATATAAACATATGATATAAGTATTTAAGTACCTCAATAACATGGAAATCGATGGTGTGCTTAGTTCCAGCATAGGTGAACCGAAACCAGCATAGGTTATATTCATCTAAGATCAAATCAAGCATAATCAGATAAAAATCATCACAAGGGTCACACTTACATAAAAAAAATTCAAACAAAAAAGTGACGAAATATGACATAACACTAACTTGAAGAGTGTTTCAACATTCTTTGAAGGTCCAACAAACATGAACTTGATCTTGGTCCTTTGTGTGAAGAAATGATACTTTATCAAAGCCGGACGGATGGAGCCCCTAGCCCATCAGCTACCAGTTTCGAGGAAAACCCAACCATTCACCAGCCTGAAGACACGACAATGTTATAATCGGTAAAATCCGGCGCTCTTAAGAATCGAACTCATGAACTTTCAGCCATGAGTTTTCTATCATGGAGCCTCTATACCACTTTACCATAAGGTGGTAAAAACATTGTTTTGGTTATAAAAATAAATTATACATCACATATTTAAGACTATGTGTAGTAGGTTGACATTCACCATTCCCCATCGGAGTTATGGACGACTAGTGGCGTTACTAGCTTAACGAGTGCAAAGGACGATGATGTGCAATTAACAAGTTACAGCCAATCAAACTATGAAAAATCACACACCTTTTTTAATATCCCTTTTTACTTTATTTTATTTAAATCATTACAAACTTTTGATAAAAAAATAGTAAAAGTCTCACCGTCTATCTTACACTAACATGCATTCACCTTTTCACTTTATAACTAAACCAACCAGTGGCGAATCTTGACCCGAAACTTCGGGGGGTCGAAAGTCACTAGTTTCAGGGGATCGAAACCTTATATACCAAAAAATTTATATACGAATACTACATAATCGGAACCTCTGAGCGAAAATTCAGAGGGGTCGACCGCCCCTTAAAAGAATCACCCCTGAAACCAACACACATACTCTAGGAGTGTAGAGAGCGGAGCTCCCGCAACCTTTAGTTAGATGTTACGATAAAATGGAAGAACACAGAACAGAGAGGGAGTAGCTCAATTCATTTCATCGATAACTGTCAATAACGACTACAACGACTATATAACGACTGACCGTTACAACTTTAGACTTTGACTTATTCTAATCCTCAAACTATACAACTATGACACAAACAGTCCTTGAACATATTACAGCTATTTAACTATCACATATTGACATAATTGCCCCCTACAAACTTTAATCTTTCTTTATTCGTGACAATACTCCCCCCTTAAGCATTCTTGACCTCAAGAATCAACCGGAAAGTCAGGAAATTTCAACATAAACTCCTCAGAAACCATCCATGAGGCATCATGTAAGGGATGATCCTTCCATTGAATTAAGAACTTAACAACTGGTCGATTACCTTGTCTTGCTAACTTCCTGTCTAGAATCTTGTACGGTTGCATACCACTATTAGCCACTTCTGGAATTGGATGGACCACCTCAGGAGGCCCCCCAGCCTTCTTCAACAATGAAACATGGAATGTTGAATGGATTTGTGAACCAGAGGGTAGGTCTAACTTATAAGCAGCTGGACCGACTTTAGCTATTATAAGAAAAGGTCCATAGTACTTTGGAGAGAGCTTTGAATATCTGTGGACTCTTAGAGTGGTCTGAACATATGGATGTAGTTTAAGATACACCCATTCACCTACATCAAATGATCTTTCAGACCTGTGTTGATCAGCAAATTGCTTCATCCTATTTCTGGCCTTGAAGAGAGCTTGTTTAAGTATGTCCACCATTGATTCTCTTGCTGTAAAGAACTCTTCCACAGCAGCAACATCAGTGTCTAGTGGAATATGTGGTAAATGAATAGGAGGCTCCATTCCAAACAAAGCTCTATAAGGAGACATTTGAATAGCAGAATGCCAAGTGGTATTATACCACCATTGTGCTAATGCTAACCATTTGGCCCATGTATGAGGTTCAGTCATCACCATACACCTCAAATAAGTCTCCAAACACCTGTTTAACACTTCTGTTTGACCATCCGTTTGTGGATGATAAGCAGTTGATAAAGCCTGAGAAATGCCCTGCAATCTTAAGAATTCCTTCCAAAATTTACTAAGGAAGATAGCATCCCTGTCAGACACAATAGTCTGTGGGCAACCATGAATCTTAAACACATTGTCCATGACTACCTGTGCTACTTTCACAGCAGTGTAAGGATGCTTCAATGGCAAAAAATGTCCATATTTGGTGAGTCTGTCCACAATGACCAGAATAGAATCATACCCTTGTGAACTAGGCAAGCCCCCAATGAAATCCATGGAGATGTCTGAGAAAATTGTGACAGGAATAGGCAATGGGTTCAGTAACCCAGGAGAGGCTACTGTTTCATACTTTGCCTTCAAGCAAATGTCACACTTCTTAACAAATTCTTTAACATCAATAGTTGCTCTCTTCCAATAGAACATGTCTTTAAATCTTTGAAGAGTGTTATGAATACCTGAATGCCCAGCTTGTGGAGAAGAATGACAAATGACCAAAATATCCTTCCTGAGTTGCATATCATTTGGAATCCATATCTTGTTTCTTCTTCTCAGCAACTCTCCATCCCATGTGTATTTCTCAACAACTTCACCCTGCTGTAACCTCTGAATAATCTCTTTAGCAGTATCATCTCTTCTTAAACTTTCTTTGATTCTGCTCAACAAGAGAGGTTCATAACTAGACACAACCATCTGAAATAGTGCAGCACCATGAATTCTGGATAGAGCATCAGCTGCTCCATTATCAACACCTTTTTTATACACAATGGAATAATCATATCCCATTAACTTGCTGAGCCAAGTATGTTGAAGAGGGGTGGTAATTTTCTGTTCAAGTAGGTGCTTCAAACTCTTTTGATCAGTTCTAATAGTGAAATGCTTCAAAATTAGATACTGATGCCAATGCTTAACTGCCATAAGTATTGCAAGCAGTTCCTTCTCATATACTGATAAGGAGCATTGTCTAGTAGATAATGCTTTGCTAACAAAAGCTAGTGGATGTCTGTCTTGCATCAACACTGCTCCCAACCCTTTTGAGGATGCATCTGTTTCTAATACAAACTCTTTGGACCAATCAGGCAAAGCTAACACAGGAGCATGCATTAGTGCCTGTTTCAACTGGTCAAAAGCCTGTTGTGCTATAGTTGACCATTTGAATGCATCTTTTTTGTAACAATGAAGTCAGTGGCTTAGCTATTGCCCCATAAGAGGATATGAACCTCCTATAATAACCTGTCAACCCTAAGAATCCTCTTAGCTGTTTGACAGTCACAGGAACAGGCCATTCTTTAATAACTTCTATTTTTGACTGATCAGTTGCTACACCTTCTTTTGAAATCACATGGCCTAAGTATTCTACTTTAGACCCAGCAAAGCTACACTTAGATTTCTTTGCTAACAAATGATTCTCTCTAAAAATCAATAACACTTCCCTCAAATCTGTGAGATGTTGCTGAAAATTTTTACTGTAAATCAAGATGTCATCAAAGAAAATTAATACCTTCTTTCTGAGTAGTGGCCTAAAGACAGCATTCATGAGACCCTGGAAAGTTGCAGGAGCATTAGTAAGTCCAAAAGGTAACACCAAAAACTCAAATAAGCCTTGATGAGTTCTGAAAGCAGTCTTGTGGATGTGATCTGTGTGCATCCTTATTTGATGATAGCCAGACCTTAAGTCCAGCTTTGAAAACACTTCAGCCCCTCCTAATTCCTCAATTAACTCTTCTATCAAAGGAATAGGAAATCTATTCTTGATTGTATTCTCATTTAATTTTCTATAATCCACACAAAACCTCCAACTTCCATCTTTTTTCTTAACTAAAACCACAGGTGATGCAAAAGAGCTTACACTGTCTCTTATGATGCCCATCTCTTTCATTTCTTGCACCATTTTCTCAATAATGTCTTTCTGTCCCACTGGATATCTGTAGGCCCTTTGATTGATTGTGGCTTTTTCATCAATCAATTCAATTTTGTGGTCACATTGTCTTGCAGGTGGTAAGGAAGTTGGTTCTTGAAACACATCAGCAAACTCTTTCAACAATTCTTCTACCAACTTGTTTTCTGCATTGTCTTTTACCTTAGCCTGATGTTGAAAAGTTCCCTGAACTTGTTCTTGAATACTAAACAATTGAGCCTGCACTTCTTGACTTTCAGTCTCCATCATAAAACTCATTTTCTCTACAGAACACAAAGATAAATTCTGACTATTTGTGCCCTTTAACTCAAACTTCTGATCCCCTATATGAAATTGCATTGTAAGGTTCTTGAAATTCCAAACAATGTCATTTAGAGTCTGCAACCACTGAACCCCCAACACCATATCATAATTTTCCAATGGCAACAAAAACACATCAGACTTGAACCAAATACCTTGCATCACCCACTGAAATTCCTTACATAACTCCACACAGGACAGTTTATTCCCATCTGCTACAGTAACTGATAAAGAAGTAACAGCTTGAGTTGGACATTTCAGCTTTAAAGCCAAACTCTTCTTCAAAAAATTGTGAGTTGATCCTGAGTCAATCAAGATATACAAGGTTCTTGTGCCTATAGTTCCCACTATCCTCATAGTACTAAAGGATGGAACTCCTGTTAAGGCATTCAGAGAAATATGGGGTTCTACTGGAAGTTCATGAACTGTCACTACTTCATTTTCATTTGTACTATCAGATTCATCTATGTCTCCCACTTCCAGTATGTACAATTGTTTGAACTTACAGTTGTGAGTAGATGTATACTTTTCAGGGCACCAAAAACATTCACCCCTGGCCCTTTTCTCTTCAGCTTCTTTGGTGGAAACTTTTCTAACAGGTTTGATCATTTTGTTGGTTGAAGGGGTAGGTAACAAGGATAGGTTGTTTGTATTAGTAGAAGGTGTTTTATAGGGTGTAATTGTAGTGGTAGTATTATTATTATTATGGCTATTATTATTATTGGTTTTCTGAAAGGATGGGGTATAAGAACTGGTTTTCTTGGGGTCTTTACTGCCAAATAAAGTGTAGTACACAACCTCTTGTTGTTTGGCCATAGCAATAGCATCTCTCACTGTTCTTGGTTTAAAAATCTTTACCAAGCATCTTATTTCAGGTTTTAATCCAGCAACAAACAGTCCAGCAGCATATTCTTCACACAATTTGACCCTATTCAACAAGGCATCAAATGCATCACAATACTCTTGTAAAGTACCTGTTTGCTGCAAATTCTTTAATTCTTCAATAGGCTCCTCAGATAATCTGGTTGAGAATCTGTTGAGAATGGATCTTGAATAATCTTCCCAATCCATTTCTTCTAATTCTCTGCCTTGGCTGGTCATATGGCCTTGATGCCACTGTAAAGCCACACCTTCAAGATTCACCACAGCATACTGCATTTTCAACTGATTTGGGGTCTTATCCATGGTAAAGAAATGATTGCACTTATACAACCATCCTTCAACATCATCTCCATTAAACTTTGGGAAATCTAATCTTCCTAATCTGACCAGCCTTTGATCAGACCCTCTATGATGCTGTGATAACAATTCTTTCAATTCTTTCAATTGATTACACACTTCTACCATCTGAATTTGTAAATGTTGTACATGATTGGAGTTTTCTTCAATTATGGCTTGTTGGGCTTGAATGGCTTGAGCGTTATCTTTAGCTATTTTCTCCACACGATCCATTTCTTGCTGTCTTGTTGACATTAACAAGTTTAATTGGAATCAAAAGAGCACCGAGTGATTGAATTGAATTAGGTCAAAATTTGAAATGATTAACCGAAAGAGGGTTAATCCGAGCAGAATTGAATCGGAAAGATTAATCGAAAGAAGATTAATCCAATTAGAATCAACAGTTGATTAATCGAAAGAAGATTAATCCGAATGGAATGAACGGACTTGAATGATGATCAGACGGTAATTGATCGGAAACAATGGTGATTGATCGGAAACAATGGTGGATTAAGAGCTCCGAGAGGAATCGAAGGCTCTGATACCAGTTTGTTACGATAAAATGGAAGAACACAGAACAGAGAGGGAGTAGCTCAATTCATTTCATCGATAACTGTCAATAACGACTACAACGACTATATAACGACTGACCGTTACAACTTTAGACTTTGACTTATTCTAATCCTCAAACTATACAACTATGACACAAACAGTCCTTGAACATATTACAGCTATTTAACTATCACATATTGACATAATTGCCCCCTACAAACTTTAATCTTTCTTTATTCGTGACATTAGACATGCATAAAAAATCGGTTTTGGACCCAACCTGACCTGAAACCAATCCCTACACGGTGGTAGGAGAAACCGGCCCAGGTCCTAGTGTATCCGATCGCTCTTACCCGGTTTGGCGGTTTCTGCCGTACCCAGCTGGCCAGCTCCACTTTCCCCCGATTGGGCCGTACCCGGTTCCGAGTATGGCTCAAAACCGCCCAACTCCCAAGTCCCAATTAACGGTACCGGATTAGCATATGGGCCTAGATGGTTTTGGACTTCCAATAGTCTTTGGGCCTGAGACGGTTTTTGTGATACATCTACTCATCAGTCATCACTCAACACTCAACAATCATCTCTACTGTCTTCTTCATCTTCATCCAGCACCCAGGTACTTCCTAAATATACTTATATCAAACACATTACATCATAACAAATAACCCTAACTTTATATTAATATTAATATTAATATTAATATTAATCTCACCCCACCCCCAAATATATAAAACACATTTTATTTTATAAATTTGCTAGGTCACATATATGCTACCAACATAATGTCCAAAACCTATAATATTATCTCCGGCCACCGTAAACCCACCCACAACCGCCCCACCGTCCACGGTGGTCTCTTCACCAACCGCCAAACCCATAACCCTAACCCTAACCCTCCCCATCACCACCACCACCCAACAAATAATAATATTCTCCAAAACTGGGCCCCACAAGACCCCCTTACCACCACCCCACCCCCAAAACCCTCCCCTTCCCAACGCTTCTTCGCCGTCGCCCAATCGCTGTCCCCGATCGCCCGTTACATAGCCGATTCCTTTAGAAAACACAGGCACTGGGGCCCACCAGTGGTGGCTGACCTCAACAAGCTTCGGCGTGTCACGCCGAAGCTTGTTGCGGAAGTGCTTAAGGTTGAGTCGGATCCGGTTATAGCGTCTAGGTTTTTCCATTGGGCGGGTAAGCAGAAAGGGTATAGGCATGATTTCGGTAGCTATAATGCGTTTGCGTATTGTTTGAATCGAAACAATAGGTTTCGAGCAGCTGATCAGGTGCCTGAGATGATGAATATGCAAGGAAAGGCGCCAACAGAGAAGCAGTTTGAGATTTTGATTAGGATGCATGCCGATTCGAATAGAGGGCTTAGGGTTTATTATGTGTATCAGAAGATGTTGAAGTTTCGGGTTAAGCCTCGGGTTTTTTTGTATAATAGGGTTATGGATGCTCTTGTGAAAACGGGTCATATTGATTTGTGTATGTCGGTTTATGATGATTTTAAGAAGGGTGGATCGGTAGAGGAGGGGGTCACTTTCATGATTTTGATTAAAGGGTTGTGTAAGGCGGGTCGGGTTGATGAGGCGATCGGGCTTTTGGATCGAATGAGGAGGTTGTGTAAACCGGATGTGTTTGCGTATACTGCGATGGTTAGGATCTTGGTTTCGGAGGGAGATTTAGATGGTTGTTTGATGGTGTGGAAAGAAATGGAGCGTGATAAAGTCCAGCCCGATGTTATGGCTTATGGAACTATCGTTACGGGGCTATGTAAAGGAAACCGAGTTGATAAGGGTTATGAGTTTTTTAAAGAGATGAAGGAGAAACGGTATTTGATAGACCGGGCTATATATGGATCTTTGATAGAAGCGTTTGTAAATGATGCGAAAATTGGAATGGCGTGTGAGTTGCTAAAGGATTTGATAAACTCGGGTTACAGGGCGGACTTGGTGATATATAATAATCTTATAAGAGGGTTATGCAATGCGAAACATGTCAATAAGGCGCATAAGCTTTTCAAGGTTACGGTTGAAGAAGATCTTAAACCGGATTTCGAGACTGTTAATCCGATGTTGGTTTGTTATGCTGAGTTGGGAAAATTTGATGAGTTTTGTAAATTGCTTGAACAAATGGAGAGTTTGGGGTTCGACGTCGTTGATGGTCTTGTGAAGTTTTTTTCACTAATGGTAGGAGAGAAAGATAAGGTCATGATGGCTTTAGAAGTGTTTGATAACTTGAAACCGAAAGGTTATTGCGGTGTTTCTATTTATAATATTCTTATCGGGGCGCTTTATGAAAGCGGAGAGGTGGAAAAGGCGTTATCTCTGTTTCAAGAGTTGAAGGAATCGAAAATGGAACTTGATTTGTATACTTACAGTAATGCGGTTTTATGTTTCGTTAAACTTGGAGATATTCAAGAGGCATGTTCATGCTACAATAGAGTAAAAGATATGTCGTTGATCATGTCTGTTGACGCCTATGTGTCTTTAGTTAAAGGTCTTTGTAAAATAGGAGAGATTGATTCGGCTTTGATGCTTGTTCGTGAATGTTTAGCTAACGTGACAAGTGGGCCTAGGGAGTTTAAGTATTTTCTTAGAATTGTGCATACATGTAGAACTAATGATGCCGATAAGGTTATGGTTGTTATTAACGAGATGGTGCAAGATGGCTGTCAGCCTGATGATGTTATATGTTGTGCGGTTATCTCCGGTATGTGCCAATATGGAACCATTGAGGAGGCTAGAAAGGTCTTTACAAGTATGAGAGAGTGCAAGTGGCTTACTGAATCGGATTTAGTTGTTTATGATGATTTGCTAATTGACCACATGAAGAAGAAGACCGCTGACCTGGTGATATCTGGCTTGAAGTTTTTTAGGCTTGAGTCGAAGTTGAAAGCGAAGGGCTCTAATCTTTTGCCAAGTTGAGAACGTGAAATCAGGTATGCTAACACAAACACACGTAGGGTGAGTTTCGTTACAGAACACAAAATTATTTAGGGCGTGTTTGGTAGTCTCTTACTGAGTTGTATTAGCTGGTGACTTAGTTAGTTATATACTTTAGATATGTATGATAAAAAAACTGTAATCCTTGTTAAGAAAGCGGGGATCGAGTTGTATTTTCTGATTGATTTCACTAGCTCATGGATGAGGCAATACTTCACATGTATGGCAGGGTGCATGTCATCTGCGGCGACATAGTTCTCCAGATCTGGAAAAAACCTCACCACCAGAGATTTATCCAAGGCATGTCGTCAACTTGCGGGATGATACAAGTGATTCTGTCACATACATCATTGTAATGTTTACTGTCCCTTTATGTCTATAATATACCATAGGTTTCTATATGTAGCGAATGTAAAAATAGCTTATTGTGGGTAGCGGCGCAACTTGTGGCCCGTTTACCCGCCTCTCACTTGTAAGA
Organism: Ambrosia trifida; assembly: GCA_028751855.1. Classification (NCBI taxonomy): domain Eukaryota; kingdom Viridiplantae; phylum Streptophyta; class Magnoliopsida; order Asterales; family Asteraceae; genus Ambrosia; species Ambrosia trifida. The sequence goes on along the minus strand of CM054123.1, from coordinate 89,257,257 downwards.
GTTATTGGTAAAAGGATTAATGAAAGCTTATTGAAGAAATACACAGTTAGAATTCTTTTTCTATTTTATTGTTTTAGAATGAAACCACTCTAAATTTCAGTTTTACAATATTAACAAAAGTGAAGACATTGGTATGAAGATGAACAACGTTTTTTTTTGAAAGGAAAATTTCATTCAACACAAAAAACTCGAAAAGTCCTCAAAGCGAGGACGTTTGATTTTTTTTTTTTTGATCTGACATTTATGTTAATGAATTGACAATTGTAAAGTTGCACTAGTTTTAACGTTATTTTACTAATTTCGTGAAAATAACGTTAAAAACGACGGACGGTTAATCATGCATCATGTGGTGGCGTGGATAGCCAAAAGACATAGGGGTACATGCACTGATCGGGTTTGTCCCGATTGCTAAGTGTTCTTTGCCTTATGTCCGAGGCTTGATACCAAACCACACCGAGCCGAGGGTCTCACTGGAAGCAGCCTCTCTATTCTTAGGGGTAGAGGTAAGGCTGTCTACATCTTACCCTCCTGAGACCCTACCTTAGCTTTGCTATGACCCTACCTTAGCTTTGCTATAGGTGGGATTAACTGAGTATGATGATGATGATGATGAATTGACAATTGTAAACTTTTTATACAACAGAAAATAACCTGCTTATGAACAAGAACCATGAACAAAAGTCTTTTAAACAAGATGCAAATGATAACACAATAACACTGAAATGTATACTAAACCAATAGGAAACAGTTGCACAATGATCAGAAGATACATTTAACATTTACTGTCTGAGTTTCCTCTGCAGGCTCCGAAAATGAACAACCGCTGTTACATATATCCAATCCTTCATGTTATTTAACGAGGCAAAAAACAAATATCTGCACCGGTGATTGAGAAATAAAGCACCACACATTCCCAAAAATCCAAAAGCAAATCCGCTACCCATACCTGTGTAATATGATTTCCAAAATTCATCTCCATCTTCTTCAACATCTTCCTTTCCAACAACAGTTGCAGGTGGAGGTAGAGGAGGCGGCCCACATCTTTGTGTAAGTGGAGGTCCACAAAGTTGAGGGTTACCGGTGTAGAAGGAGGAGCTGAAAAGTTGAAGTTGTGGTCCAAGTGGTATTCTTCCTGACAAGTTATTGTAAGAGAGGTCAAGATAACTCAAAAATGTCAACTGTGACAAACTCGACGGAATATTTCCAGAAAACTTGTTTCTTGACAAGTCCAGAGATTGAAGAGATCTCAACCGACCCATATGCTTTGGAACTTCCCCGTGCAGTTTGTTGTCTGAAAAATTTAACGCGACTAACTCTCGAAGATTAGTGATCTCATAGGGAAGTTTTCCATACAAATTGTTGCTTGAAATATCAATGCTCTTCAGTAGATAAAGACCTCTTCCAAATTGACGTTGTGTTCCCTTCCATGCAACCAGTGCATTGTCAGTGAAAAGGGCCTCTTCATTGGAACCACATCCGAAATAAGGGGGAATAGCGCATGATAAGAGCGGACCATAAGATAAGTAAGAATGTTGTGTCGTGCTTCGAGGGAGAGTTGCTATATAAGAGGAGTAAGAATGGCTCATAATATCAAATTGAAACACTCTCTCAGCCATAGCCGTGAAGTTACCAAAGCAACGAGGAATGTTTCCCAATATTGCATTATTAGACAAGTCAAGGAACTGAAGATTATTCAAAAAACATATTTGGGATGGTAAACTACCATTGAATCTGTTTGATCGTAAAACAAGAACATACAAATCTGAAAGTCTTTCTCCTATCCATGCTGGTATGTTACCCGAAAACTTATTTTCCCCTAGATCTACAAACCTTAGTTTTGTGCAGTTACTCAACGACATTGGTATTTCACCAACAAAAGCGATCCTTCGCAAATACAATGCCTGAAGTCGAGAGAAGAATCCCAAATAAGAAGGAATTTCTCCAGAAAGACTGTTATTTGATAAATTTAGAACCACAAGCATTTCTTGGAATTTCTTCAAACAATCAGGCATACCCCCTGATAATAAATTGTTGGAGAGGTCAAGAAAAGTCAAAGTCGTGTCAATTCGACACAAGAAAGAAAGGGTCCCTGAGAACTTGTTTCCCGAGAGGTTTAATGCTGCCAGTTTAGAAGGTAAAACTCGTATCGTACCTTCCAGTTGGTTGTTACTCAAATCCATTCCAGGATAGAGGGTAAAGACTGATGTGATATCTGGTAGTGTGCCTTTTATTTCATTTGAGGAAAGGTTAAGAAATCTCAACCCAGATGGTAAGTCCCAAAACCAACCAGGAATGCGATCTGATATTCCATTATTAGAAATATCAAGATATGCAAAATATCTTTGAGATTGAATCCACATTGGGAAACTAGGCCCCAACTTACAGGATTGCATCTTTATAGTCTTTAATTGGAATCGGATTCTCGCATGGGAGCTTAAGTTTAGTGCAAAAGAATTGAAAGACAGGTCTAGATAGGTTAGTTGGGTGAGGTTCAGTAAATGAACATCAAAGATTACACCTTTAAGGAAGTTGGAAGAAACATCAAGATATTCCAGATTTGCGAGGTTGCTCAAACTCTTGGGTAAATTTCCAGCTAACCCATTCTTAGAAAGGTCTAATTTCCGCAACGATAGACATCCGATGAAATGACCAACAACTCTATTTAATATAGCATTTGTTCTCTTGAATGTAGAAGTTGGGATAAATTTCATTGATGAACATTCAACAAAGTTGGGCACTGACCCATTAAGGAGATTTTTTGACAAATCCAATTGAACTAGAGATGACCGGTTCCCAAAAGATTTTGGAATGGCACCTTCTAATCGGTTTCCTGAGAGGTCTAAATGTGTAAGAGAAGTCAAATCTCCCAAGGAAACAGGAATCGGTCCGTTCAAAGAATTACTACTAAGATCGAGATGAAGCAAGTTAGAAAGATTAGCAAGTTGAGCAGGAATAGGCCCGCTGAGATTAGCAGCAGAAAGTTTCAGCTGTTGTAAGTTGGTAAGGGAACTCAAAGAAATTGGTATAGGATTTAACTGAAAATCAATTCCACTTAAATCAAGGTACTTTAACTGAGGCAATAATGATAATGAAGGACTAATATTACAAGACAAGCCATTAGAGGTGGAAAGATCAAGTTCAGTCACATAACCGGTGTGGTTGTTGCAACGAACACCCACCCATTGACAACAATTCTCTTCTTTGTCTCCCCAATCATTTAGAGTGTTGTTGATGTCTACTAGGTTTGCTTTAAAGCCTAGCAGTGTCTGCCGCTCCTCGGCAATACAGGACCCTGATGTAAGTTGACCATTGATAAATGACCCCATGCATAGCAGCAACAACACGAAAACAAACATTATATTCGTGTGTTATCTAAACCAAAATCAATCAATTAAGTTTTTTACACCTGTTGTAGAGGCTAAGAATACTTGTTTCTAATCTTAACATGAAGGTTCCATATTTATTTGCTAACATGAAAGGTAACAAGTCTCCTAATCACTCCAAAGTCCAATCCATATGGATTATAAAATCTATTACAAAGTAGTATTTTCCAGGTCTTTTAAGTTGAAACTGTCTAATAAATATATTTTACTAATTAAGAAATATTAATTGGGCAACCTCTTAAAACCTAAGAACACTTGTTTTGACTAAAACTGAGAAGAAATTAAGCACCTCTTTAATTAAAGATGAAAACATTTAAAAAAAAATATTTTTTTGAAAGGTCATTTTAAAAAATATATAGTAATAGCACATTCGCATATATGGCATGATTGCTGCCGCTGCATAACCTGCAGCAGCTGTCTGCCTCTCCTTCATACCCTCCTCCGATCCCCTTTCTGCTCTCATTCTTCTCATGGATACCAAGCTTCACCCAGCCCTTACTGTTTCTAATATCAAAATCCACGTTCCCATTATTCTGGAGAAAGATTCAACCCATTTTGCCACATGGAAGACTCTCTTTGAAGTCCATTGTCAGGCATATGAGGTCCTCTCCCATCTCTCCCCCCGGCCTGCACCCACTGCTGCTGCCTCAGCAGACACAGCCGCTGCGGCCGCTGAAGCTTTATGGCTGCGTCTTGACGCCCTTGTACGCTAGTGGATTTATGCCACAATCTCCCCTACCCTTCTCAATATTATCATTGACCCGGGACAGACCGCACACGCGGCCTGGACCGCTGTTGCGGCCGAGTTTACCGCCAATAACAACACGCGAGCAGTTTTCTTGGGACAAGATTTTGCAAATCTTTCCCTGGAAAATTTCTCGTCCATGGAAGACTACTGTCAACATGCAAAATACCTAGCCGATCAACTCCAAAGCCTCGGCAGCCCCGTTGATGATCGTATGCTCGCCATCAAAGTCCTTACGGGTCTCACCGAACAGTATGACGGGATCTCAACCATCCTACAAAACCGGGAAACCTTACCTAGTTTTACCGAGGTTCGTTCCCGTCTCAACCAGGAAGAAACCAAGAAGAAACGACAGACCTCTCGTGCTGCCACCACTGCTGCCACCGCCCTTGCAGCCACTACCACCACTACACCCTCTTCGGACCGAACCCAAAACCGCCCTCGTGGTGGTCGCGGGCGACGTCGCGGACAGCCAAACCCCACCCGCAGCAACCAAACACTTACACCCAAACCTCCCAGCCCAATCACCCTACATCATTTTCCCTTCAAATTGGACCTCTCAACAATGGGCTAATGTTTTACGTGGCCCAAATCAACTCAATCAGCCCGGTTCACAGCAGGCCCAACCACCCTGTCCCTACCCTTCTAGGGCCAGTAATAACAGTTCGGGTATATTGGGAGCTCGGCCCGATCAGGCCCATGTCACTGGATACTCGCCAACTGACATCGAGCAAGCCTTGTATACTTTATCGTTGAACCCACCGGATCATGGGGTAATGGACTCGGGAGCATCTTCTCATTCGACAAACCAGCAAGGTATATATTCTCCGTCTAATTTTAATTCGTGAACTAATAAATATATAATTGTTGGTAATGGCATGTCGATCCCTGTTGTGGCTCAAGGCAACCAGACCCTACCACCCTCGTTTCCACCTTTAAAACTCAATAACGTACTTTATGCACCTAATATTATTAAAAACCTAATTTCAGTTAGACGCCTTACGACCGACAATTTGGTTTCACTTGAGTTTGATCCATTTGGTTTTCTTGTGAAGGATCTCAAAACTCGGGCACCTATCCTTAGATGCAACAGCACCGGCGATCTTTACCCTCTCACGCAACCACTTCCGCTATCTCTCAATCAACCAACGGCCCTCACCACCACCACTCAAGATCGCTGGCATCAAAGATTAGGATATCCTGGAGAAAATTTATTGAAATCCTTAAAGTTATCGTCTTTTATTGATTATGGCAAATGTAATAAAACTTTATGTCAATCTTGTATTTTTGGTAAAAGTGTACGATTACCTTTTTATGATTCAGTTAATGCTACTCATTTGCCATTTGATATCTTACATAATGATCTTTGGACCTCACATGTCCTTAGTATAGGGGGCCACAAATATTACATATTGTTCTTAGACGATTTCACAAATTTCCTTTGGACATTTCCCCTTGCCAATAAATCCCAAGTTTTCAACACATTCACCCAACTTCACAACCTTGTCTGCACACAATTTGAGCGTACCATAAAACAATTACAGTGTGACATTGGTAAAGAATATGCTAATAATAATTTTTACACCTTTTGCCACACAAATGGTATGCAATTTCGTTTTTCTTGTCCCTATACCTCGTCTCAAAACGGAAAAGCCGAACGAAAAATCTGTACAATAAATAACATGATCCGTACCCTCCTAGCCCAAGCATCTTTGCCACCATCTTTTTGGCATCATGCTCTTGAAACCGCCACCTATCTCCTCAACATTCTTCCAAAAAAAACATACAAATACCGGTCACCCACCTCTCTTCTATACGGTGTCATTCCCGAATACGATCATCTTCGTGTTTTTGGATGTCTCTGTTATCCTCTCATCCCCTCCACCACAATACACAAACTCACCTACCGTTCAAATCCATGTGTCTTCCTCGGTTATCCTCCTAACCATCGGGGATACAAATGTCTTGACCTCACTACCCACCAACTCATCATCTCCCGTCACGTACATTTTGAGGAGACCAATTTTCCCTACCACATCCAATCTCCCACCTCCCCTCCCTCCCATTACTTCCTCAACCCCACTATCAACCCCCTTGTTTGGGACCACCTCTCATCCCAACAGCCCATTGCCAACCCTCCTGGACCGCCCGCTCCACCGGCTCCAGGCCCACAACCCTCTGGCCCATCCCCACCCTCGACACCATCCCCTACTTCACCTGATCACACTTCCTCCCATTCTGGCCCACATCCGTCTCACCCCTCATCTCCTGTACAAAACTTCCCTGGCCCAATTTCGCCCCACTCCAACTCCACCACTGCCCTACACACCTCCATAGACCCGAACCTGAACCCGTCTACCTCCCCCACATCCTCTCCAATCTCACCTCCACCACCTCCCCCACCCATACGTACTATTCACACCCACTCCATGAGCGGCATCACCAAACCAAAACAGCCTTTTAGCCTACATACTGCCAATATAGTACCAATTCCCAAGAACCCGCAAGTTGCCTTGACCACTCCAGAGTGGCACAATGCCATGACTAATGAGTTTAGTGCCCTTATTAAAAATAAGACTTGGGAACTTGTACCTCGCTCACCTGATATGAATATAATACGATGCATGTGGCTATTTAAACATAAGTACAGGTCGGATGGCAGTCTTGAGCGATACAAAGCTCGTTTAGTGTGTGATGGTCGTAAGCAGGAACATGTAACACCCCAACCGATGGCGGAAACATCGGGGTGCCACGTATTGATGATTGTTTTCAGTAGCACATGGTATAATATAAATTTTAAATAATTTATTCAAACATAAATATCCAAAATGTGAAATAATGTCTAAGAATTCAAATACATAACATCAAATAATAACTTCAAAACTTCAAATAAACTTCAAGATAAATCCTCATGCTAACTCAAGCCTCAGCTTCATTGTTACCTGAAACATGTTAATTTTGAAAGTATTTTGGGTCAACATAAGTTGGTGAGAATTACATAGGTTTTTGATGATAAATGAATAAAATGTTATGCAATTCATGTGTCATGTTAATCTAGCCCATATGTGAGAACATATTAGAAATAAATCGAGTGCATAATCAACCCTGTTGACTGTTATAAAATAATACATACCATACACTTATGGTCCCAATGAATATGTTATGCGATAACAAACACCCACGTAACCTTGGTAGGAGGCACGTATCCGGGTGGGATTGTCAGTCCAATAGATCTATCAATGTATACCGTCGGCTGATCAATGTTAATGATTATGCTAGAATGGTGCTTACTCTAATCATGCTCAAGACAATATGCAACATAGAAAACACATAAACACATTGATGATTGAATTGCAATGAAAAGTGTTATAACATGTTTCACCCCAAAAGTGGTGATAAAAGGGGCTATGTAAACTCACCTTAGCAAATGTTAACTTGTTGAAAAGATATGATAATTGTGTTGCCCAAAGTGATTCCAACTATTACCCTATAATGAGGTAATATATAATAAGTCTAAGTCTATGTAACTAATATGTGTATCCTAGGGTTTCGATTTGGGGATAATCAATTGTTAAATTTAATTTAAAAATGTTAATTAAATAAAGAAAATTGGATAATAAATGAAAAATAGTCTTTTTATAAAGTTTGAATTTTGAGTGTGCACATTAAAGTGTTTGAAGCAATAAAATAATTTTTATAAAATTATTTCATTTAAAATAGATTTTTAAATCTATTTATTTATAAATAGCCAATTATTAACTTTAATATTCAAAAATACTAAAATTAAAGGAATCTTATTTTAAAAATCATAATTCTGTTCTAAATGATTAAAAATAATTTGTATAAAATTTTGGTGCAAAAATGATGAAAATTGGATTTATTATGAATTAAATATGATTAAATCTTACAAAAATTGATTAAAAATAATAAATAAATGATTTTACTGAATTAAAAATTATTTCAGTAAAGTTCAACTTTATAAAAAGTTAGGATAATTTTTGGGGAATTTAATAAAACTGTTTTGATATAATAATGGATTTTTATAAATATAATAGTATAAAAATGATTTAATTATTATAATTATTAAATAAAAGAATTTCTGAAAAATAAAAATTACAAATAACACTTTTATATCAGATTAAGTAATAATAATTTTTTTAGAGTTTATAAAATAGTTTAGGTATTTTAAAAAGAATTTAAAAGATTTAAAGGATTAATATATATATATAATTAATTATATAGTTAAAAAGAAAAGAAAGGAAAAGAGTACAAAAAGCCGGTCAGAGCCGGGACTCGAACCCGGGTGACCCGTGTGGAAGGTTAGAGTCACAACCACCTGGCCTAGGCCGGTGGTTGTGTTATCTCCTGATTTAAAATAATTAAATACGATATGCAAATCCAGTTTTATCCCCAATTATCAACAACGAACCCTAGATTTTCAATTGAGCAAATCAGACAACTATAGCCCGATTATTGTTAGGGCTAATGTTGTCTGATAGCCGATGAACATAACCCACAATCTTAATCGTACTTACAGTGTGATATGAATGATATCAGTCGGGTCAAGGAGAAAGTCAAACTACGAGCTTGATAGCAACGATCAGGGTATAATTGAAAGAATTGGAGGTGAAGAGAGTGGTATGAGCGAGTTGTTAAGCTACGTAGACCCTCAATTTATACTAAGGGATTAGGGTTAGGGTTAATTAGATAGTTGACTTTCCATAATGTGTAAACGCGTCCAATTGATCATTAGGGCAACGATTGCCGTGTTATTGTTGTGCAATTATGTTATAATGGGCCGGTAATAGCACGAATTTGCCAAAAATAAAACAATTATGCGTTAATTATCCGGATTGCACACCAAGGAATCCCACAGTTGACTTTTCTTGTCAACTGTGGGGATTTAAACGCGCGTATAAGATAAATGTTTATCCGGGTTTATAACAAGAAACTGGCTAGCCCAGTTGGTTGTGCCCATGAGTGTGTTAGGATCAGGCCGGCCTTGGCGCGGGTTCGAACCCCGGCCAAGGCAAAACATTTTTTTTTTTGATTTATTTCAACACTCACACACATATATATAATATAATATATAGTATTAGGGTTCCATACTAGCGACAAAAATAATAAATGCGAAGATGAATAAGAAACTTGACGTTTTATTAAATGTCATGCGTAACGTACAAGTATTAAATGCGTAATGTTACAGTCTCCCCTACTTTTAGGAACTTCGTCCCGAAGTTGGAGTTGGAGAGTCTGGTGGAAAAAGATGCGGATACTTCGACTTCATCTGGTCTTTACGTTCCCAAGTGAACTCTGGGCCTCGTTTAGATTCCCAACGAACCTTAACGATCGGAATACGACTGCGCTTGAGTTTCTTGACTCCAGTGTCAACAATCTCGACGGGTTTCTCGATAATGTGCATGCTTTCATCGATTTGCACATCCTCAAGAGGAACATGAAGGTTCTCATCTGCTAAGCATTTCTTGAGATTCGAAACATGGAAGGTCGGATGAACATTGCTTAGCTCGGGTGGAAGCTCAAGTCTGTAAGCCACTTTCCCAACTCTGTCAAGAATTTTGAAGGGGCCTACGTAACGAGGAGCTAGTTTTCCCTTTCTACCGAAACGAATAACTCCTTTCCAAGGGGATACCTTAAGTAGCACAAGGTCCCCAACTTGAAATTCCAGGGGTTTACGACGTTTATCAGCATAACTCTTTTGGCGACTTCGAGCCTTGAGAAGATTATCCTGAATAAGCTGGATTTTGTCTGTGGTTTCCTGGATTAGTTCGGGTCCAGTAATACGAGCTTCACCAACCTCGGTCCAACAGACAGGAGAACGACATTTCCGACCATAGAGTGCCTCAAAAGGAGCCATGTTAATGCTGGCGTGATAACTGTTGTTGTATGAAAACTCAACCAACGGAAGATGAGAATCCCATGCGCCACCAAAATCGATGACACACGCCCTGAGCATGTCCTCAAGTGTCTGGATGGTTCGTTCAGTCTGACCATCCGTTTGAGGGTGATAAGCAGTGCTCAGGTTCAACTTGGTACCCAGAGCATCTTGTAGAGATCCCCAAAAGTGAGAGGTGAAACGACCATCGCGATCAGAAATAATATCCAAAGGTATACCGTGTCGACATACGATTTCACTTACGTACATCTTTGCCAACCTTTCCACAGAATACTTCTCACGAATAGGTAGAAAGTGAGCGGACTTGGTCAAACGATCGACGATTACCCAAATACTGTCAAAACCTTTGGGTGTGCGAGGGAGTTTGGTGATGAAATCCATAGCTATGCTCTCCCATTTCCAGACAGGAATCTCTGGTTGTTCAAGCATACCAGATGGTCGTTGATGTTCAGCCTTAACCTTGGAACAAGTGAGGCATTTTGCAACGAAAAGAGCAATGTCTTTCTTCATACCAGGCCACCAATAAGAATAACGAAGATCTTGGTACATCTTGTCAGCTCCAGGATGAATAGAATAACGAGACTTATGAGCCTCGTTCATGAGAAAAGTACGAAGATCATCACGGTCGGGAATCCACAGTCGATTAAGAAAATAAAGGAGACCATCGGGTTTGGTTTCAAGTTGAGTCTCAGCACCACAAGACATTTCATCGTACATGTTACCTTGGGTGACTGAGGTATGTTGAGCCTGGAGAATGCGATCTTGAAGATCAGTACGAACTCTCGCACATTGGAGTTTGACACGCTCTTTGCGACTAAGTGCGTCAGCCACAACATTCGCTTTGCCAGGATGGTAGCGAATTTCGCAATCATAGTCGTTAAGTAGTTCAACCCAACGTCGTTGCCTCATGTTAAGATTCTTTTGATCGAAGACATGTTGGAGACTTTTGTGGTCCGTGAACACCACACATTTGGTCCCATAGAGATAATGTCTCCAAATCTTGAGTGCAAAGACAACAGCACCCAATTCAAGATCATGGGTGGTATAATTTTTCTCGTGAGTCTTGAGTTGTCGAGACGCATAAGCAATAACCTTTCCTCGTTGCATGAGAACACAACCAAGACCTTGGTTCGATGCATCACAGTAGACCACGAAATCATCATTACCATCAGGTAGAGATAAGACAGGAGCTTCACAAAGTTTCAGCTTAAGAGTTTCAAACGCTTCCTCTTGCTTAGGTCCCCACTCATAGGGTTTACCCTTGTGAGTCAAGGTAGTGAGAGGAACAGCGATCTTGGAGAAATTGGCGATGAATCGACGATAATAACCAGCCAACCCAAGAAAAGAACGGACTTCTGTGGGAGTGGTAGGAACACTCCAATTCTTTACAGCTTCGATTTTCGCAGGATCAACATGAATTCCGTTCATATCAATGACATGTCCCAAAAATTGAACTTCCTTAAGCCAAAATTCACATTTGGAGAACTTGGCGTACAGTTGTTCTTTCTTTAGGAGACTCAAGATAGAGTGAAGATGTTGCTCGTGATCGGATTTTGATTTAGAGTAAATCAAAATATCATCGATGAAAACGATCACGAATTTGTCGAGATAGGGTCTACAAACCCGATTCATCAAATCCATAAATACCGCGGGAGCATTGGTCAAACCGAAAGGCATAACCATGAATTCATAGTGACCGTAGCGAGTGCGAAAAGCTGTCTTGGGAATATCTTCGTCGTGGACTCTAAGCTGATGATAACCAGAACGGAGATCAATCTTCGAGAAGTGGGTTGCTCCTTGAAGTTGATCGAAGAGATCGTCAATCCTAGGAAGTGGATAACGATTCTTGATAGTGAGTTTGTTGAGTTCACGGTAGTCAATACACATCCGAAGAGAACCATCCTTCTTTTTAACGAATAAGACAGGGGCTCCCCATGGAGAAGAACTAGGGCGAATGAACCCTTTATCAGAAAGTTCCTGTAATTGACTAGCAAGTTCTTGCATCTCAGAGGGTGCAAGACGATAAGGAGCTTTAGCAATAGGATTAGCACCAGGAACAAGATCAATACGAAACTCCACTTGTCGAGCAGGAGGCAAACCAGGTAAATCCTCTGGAAAGACTTCAGGATAGTCACGAATAATAGGAATGTCTTGGATACTCTTGCCTTTGTCCTTCTTCTCTATCACGTTAGCTAAGAAGGCTGTATACCCCTTTCGTAAGTACTTTTGGGCAGTAGTACAAGACATAAGCTTAAGCTCACCACAGGGTTTCTCACCATAGATCTTCAAAATCTCACCAGATTCGAGAGGAATGCGTATGACTTTCTCGAAGCACAGAATTTCGGCACGATGAGTTGACAACCAGTCCATGCCTACTATGACATCAAAACTACCAAGATGCATGGGGATAAGATCGATAGGGAAGGTATGATCATCGAGATTCAACAAGCAGTTACGAATAATAGAACCGATCGAAATAGACTTCCCGTTAGCTACCTCTACCACAAAAGGGTCTTCTAGATTAGTGTGGGGTAAGTTAAGTAAAGGTTCAAACTTCAGTGACACGAATGACTTATCAGCTCCTGAATCAAATAATATGGATGCATAGTGATTATTAATGAGAAACGTACCATTCACCACTTCGTTGTTGTCACGAGCCTGGTTAGCGTTGAGATTGTAGGCGCGACCTCGAGCACCTTGGTTCTGGTTGCGGTTCTGGTTTTGGTTTTGGTTTTGGTTCTGATTTTGGTTTTGGTTACGGTTACGGTTAGGGCAGTTGTTGATGTAGTGATTAGGGTTACCACACTCGTAGCATTGACCACGAGTAGGCCTGTTGTTTTGTTGGTTTTGGTTGGGAGCTGGGTTGTTGTTGTCTTGGGCAGCAGGAGATCGGCAGACGTTCACCAGGTGACCATATCTTTGACACTTAGTACAGAATCGACATGGCACCTATGTGGGATGGTGATACTTGCAAGTGTTGCACAAAGGGTGAGGTCCGGTGTATGGTTTCTTGACTGGGTTTTGGGCAGCAGGTGGAGTAGCAGCAACCATATAGTTTCTAGCCTTGCGCTTCTTGTTGCTTGAGGTCTCAGGCTTGACTTCAATTGCAGGCTGTGGAGTGTCTTTGGCAACAGTCTTCTTAGAGCCCTTGCGAACCAGAGTACCATTCTTCACATGATTATCAGTAAGAGTGGCCGCAAGACGTTTGGCCTCTTCCAGAGTTGCAGGATTTCTACCCCAAACAGTGTCCTGGATTTGCATGGGCAGACCACCGATGTACTTCTCGATGGCTACCGGCAGAGGAGTAACCTTGTGTGGCAACAATAAGCTAAGCTCATGAAAGCGGGTGTTGTAGGCGAGGTTTTCCCCACTATCTTGAGCCAAGGTGTGGAACTCATCCTCAAGCTTTTTGACTTCATTGCGAGGACAGAACTCCTCCTTCATGATCTCTTTGACCTGGTCCCAAGTCATAGCAAGAGCAACCTCGGCCCCACGAGTACGCTTTTCTTCATTCCACCATGTGAGTGCTCGTTTATGGAGAACACTCATGGCGTAACGAACCTTGAAATTATTGGGGCACTCACTGTTGATGAAGGTATTTTCAATACCCTCAAACCATTGGAGAAGTCCAGTAGCTCCTTCTTCACCGCTGAACTTTGGAGGGTTACAAGAGTTGAAATGCTTGAGGGTGCAAGCTTGGGGTCCATTGCCATTGCCATTGCCATTGCCATTCCCGTTCCCGTTGTTGTGACCATTCCCATTCAATTGGATGACCTGAGCAAGTAAGTTGGGAACCAGAGTTGCGATTTGCTGCGCCATTTGTTGAGAAATGATCGCAGCCAGTTGAGCATCGACCCCATTGTTGTTGTGGTTAGGAACTTGGTCATGGTTGTGGTTATGGTTATCACCACCTTCTTCGGGGTTCTCACCATTGTTGTTGCGAGTGCTGCGACGAGGAGGCATGATCTGTAATAGATACAATGAAATGAATGAGAGTTTATATAAGGAATGTAATCATTTATTCATTAATTAAAACGAACAAACGAAAACGTTGACTTATCAAAGATTCTAAATTCTAATAACATATGAAGACATGCTTTAGCCTATAAGTGAACACTCATCCCGAGAATTCCCAGGTAGGCATCCGGGTCCCTCGTCTGATTGGGATATATGCGCAATGCCAGCCTAGACAGAAGACTCAGAATACAGGCGTTCACCCTTCCAGATTGCACGTGTTCGTTATTAAAATCTAGAACTTCGACGAGATCTCAAGGGGGTTCAGGTTAAACCTGAGGATTTTGTCCTATAAATCTAATGGTGGATCAGGATTGCAGCAGACAATTAAGAGTAGTCACATGTAGGTTTAGGGTTGTAGGGCATAGGATAAGGATAGGATTAGGGAAGCAATTAGGGTTACAAGTAGGAGAAGCAAGTACTGTTTTAGTCCCTAAGGTTATAGTCTAGATTATTTCTAATAACCTAATTCCCTATAACCAAGGCTCTGATACCAATCTGTAACACCCCAACCGATGGCGGAAACATCGGGGTGCCACGTATTGATGATTGTTTTCAGTAGCACATGGTATAATATAAATTTTAAATAATTTATTCAAACATAAATATCCAAAATGTGAAATAATGTCTAAGAATTCAAATACATAACATCAAATAATAACTTCAAAACTTCAAATAAACTTCAAGATAAATCCTCATGCTAACTCAAGCCTCAGCTTCATTGTTACCTGAAACATGTTAATTTTGAAAGTATTTTGGGTCAACATAAGTTGGTGAGAATTACATAGGTTTTTGATGATAAATGAATAAAATGTTATGCAATTCATGTGTCATGTTAATCTAGCCCATATGTGAGAACATATTAGAAATAAATCGAGTGCATAATCAACCCTGTTGACTGTTATAAAATAATACATACCATACACTTATGGTCCCAATGAATATGTTATGCGATAACAAACACCCACGTAACCTTGGTAGGAGGCACGTATCCGGGTGGGATTGTCAGTCCAATAGATCTATCAATGTATACCGTCGGCTGATCAATGTTAATGATTATGCTAGAATGGTGCTTACTCTAATCATGCTCAAGACAATATGCAACATAGAAAACACATAAACACATTGATGATTGAATTGCAATGAAAAGTGTTATAACATGTTTCACCCCAAAAGTGGTGATAAAAGGGGCTATGTAAACTCACCTTAGCAAATGTTAACTTGTTGAAAAGATATGATAATTGTGTTGCCCAAAGTGATTCCAACTATTACCCTATAATGAGGTAATATATAATAAGTCTAAGTCTATGTAACTAATATGTGTATCCTAGGGTTTCGATTTGGGGATAATCAATTGTTAAATTTAATTTAAAAATGTTAATTAAATAAAGAAAATTGGATAATAAATGAAAAATAGTCTTTTTATAAAGTTTGAATTTTGAGTGTGCACATTAAAGTGTTTGAAGCAATAAAATAATTTTTATAAAATTATTTCATTTAAAATAGATTTTTAAATCTATTTATTTATAAATAGCCAATTATTAACTTTAATATTCAAAAATACTAAAATTAAAGGAATCTTATTTTAAAAATCATAATTCTGTTCTAAATGATTAAAAATAATTTGTATAAAATTTTGGTGCAAAAATGATGAAAATTGGATTTATTATGAATTAAATATGATTAAATCTTACAAAAATTGATTAAAAATAATAAATAAATGATTTTACTGAATTAAAAATTATTTCAGTAAAGTTCAACTTTATAAAAAGTTAGGATAATTTTTGGGGAATTTAATAAAACTGTTTTGATATAATAATGGATTTTTATAAATATAATAGTATAAAAATGATTTAATTATTATAATTATTAAATAAAAGAATTTCTGAAAAATAAAAATTACAAATAACACTTTTATATCAGATTAAGTAATAATAATTTTTTTAGAGTTTATAAAATAGTTTAGGTATTTTAAAAAGAATTTAAAAGATTTAAAGGATTAATATATATATATAATTAATTATATAGTTAAAAAGAAAAGAAAGGAAAAGAGTACAAAAAGCCGGTCAGAGCCGGGACTCGAACCCGGGTGACCCGTGTGGAAGGTTAGAGTCACAACCACCTGGCCTAGGCCGGTGGTTGTGTTATCTCCTGATTTAAAATAATTAAATACGATATGCAAATCCAGTTTTATCCCCAATTATCAACAACGAACCCTAGATTTTCAATTGAGCAAATCAGACAACTATAGCCCGATTATTGTTAGGGCTAATGTTGTCTGATAGCCGATGAACATAACCCACAATCTTAATCGTACTTACAGTGTGATATGAATGATATCAGTCGGGTCAAGGAGAAAGTCAAACTACGAGCTTGATAGCAACGATCAGGGTATAATTGAAAGAATTGGAGGTGAAGAGAGTGGTATGAGCGAGTTGTTAAGCTACGTAGACCCTCAATTTATACTAAGGGATTAGGGTTAGGGTTAATTAGATAGTTGACTTTCCATAATGTGTAAACGCGTCCAAATGATCATTAGGGCAACGATTGCCGTGTTATTGTTGTGCAATTATGTTATAATGGGCCGGTAATAGCACGAATTTGCCAAAAATAAAACAATTATGCGTTAATTATCCGGATTGCACACCAAGGAATCCCACAGTTGACTTTTCTTGTCAACTGTGGGGATTTAAACGCGCGTATAAGATAAATGTTTATCCGGGTTTATAACAAGAAACTGGCTAGCCCAGTTGGTTGTGCCCATGAGTGTGTTAGGATCAGGCCGGCCTTGGCGCGGGTTCGAACCCCGGCCAAGGCAAAACATTTTTTTTTTGATTTATTTCAACACTCACACACATATATATAATATAATATATAGTATTAGGGTTCCATACTAGCGACAAAAATAATAAATGCGAAGATGAATAAGAAACTTGACGTTTTATTAAATGTCATGCGTAACGTACAAGTATTAAATGCGTAATGTTACAGAACAGGGGATTGATTGTGGAGAAACCTTTGGCCCGGTTGTGAAACCGGCTACCATTCGCATGGTTCTCTCTCTGGCTCGGGCAAAATCATGGAAAATTCACCAAATGGATGTAACGAATGCATTTCTACATGGTAACTTAGAAGAGACAGTGTACATGCATCAACCCATTGCTTTTCGCCACCGTGACTACCCGGACCATGTCTGTCTTCTCAAAAAGTCTCTCTATGGACTCAAACAGGCCCCTCGTGCCTGGTACCAGCATTTCACTGACTTTGTTATATCTCAAGGATTTCGCCAGAGCAAGTCGGACAACTCACTTTTTGTCTACAAGCACGGCCATGACATCGCATATCTCCTCATATATGTCGATGATATTATTCTTACGACTTCTACTGATAGCCTACGACAACATCTTCTTCATACTCTTGCAGGTGAATTTGCTATGAAGGACCTGGGCTCTCTCTCTTATTTTTTGGGTATACAGGTCACTCGCTCTGGGGACACGATGTTTTTAGCTCAGCAGTCTTATGCTCGCGACATCATTCACAGGGCTGCCATGGATTCGTGTAAACCGGCTGCTACCCCAGTAGATACCCAGTCTAAACTGTCAGCTGGCACTGGACCCATATTCGAAGACCCCACCACATATTGCAGTTTGGCTGGTGCTCTTCAGTATTTAACTTTTACCAGGCCCGACATCTCCTATGCAGTTCAGCAGATTTGCATGCACATGCATGCTCCCCGTGTCACACACTGGAATGCAGTAAAGCGAATCATTCGCTACATTCAGGGCACTTTAGAGTTTGGTCTTCATCTTAGCCCCGAGCATGCATGTGCATGCAAATCTGCTGAACTGCATAGGAGATGTCGGGCCTGGTAAAAGTTAAATACTGAAGAGCACACTGGAATGCACTAAAGCGAATCATTCGCTACATTCAGGGCACTTTAGAGTTTGGTCTTCATCTTAGCCCCGCTCAGTCGTTGTCCCTTGTTGCTTACACGGATGCTGACTGGGCCGGTTGCCCTGATACTAGACGCTCCACTTCTGGCTACTGTGTGTATCTTGGTGAAAGTTTAATCTCCTGGTCTTCGAAGCGTCAATCCACTATCTCCCGGTCCAGTGCTGAGGCCGAATATCGCGGAGTTGCTAATGTCGTTGCTGAAATATGCTGGCTACGTAATCTCTTACTTGAGCTTCATCATCCTATCTCACAGGCTTCTTTAGTTTACTGTGACAACATCAGTGCCATCTATCTCTCTGGAAATCCGGTGCAGCATCAACGCACCAAACACATTGAGCTCGACATCCATTTTGTTCGCGAACATGTACAAAAAGGCTGCATTCGAGTACTTCATGTTCCATCTCGCTATCAGATCGCAGACATTTTCACTAAAGGACTCCCCCGTGTTCTCTTTGATGATTTTCGGACCAGTCTCAGCATTCGTCCACCCTTCGCTTCGACTGCGGGGGTGTAATAGCACATTCGCATATATGGCATGATTTATGTAATTATGGTTACAATTAAATAGATTGATGTAATTAGGTAATCTCCCTAAAATAGTGGAGATCTTGTTGTAATTTACGATTATATATTTGGTTGTAACATCAATTGTGCAGGCAAGGAAGTAATATTTCTCACAATAATGAATTGATTAATATGATTAATATCAATTATTATGTGAAGTTTTAAACAAGGTGTTTATCCGGCCGCTCGTTGTTGCAGAATGTT
The DNA here is from genome assembly GCA_028751855.1 of Ambrosia trifida. Lineage (NCBI taxonomy): Eukaryota > Viridiplantae > Streptophyta > Magnoliopsida > Asterales > Asteraceae > Ambrosia > Ambrosia trifida. Next base: position 89,238,479 of record CM054123.1, on the reverse strand, counting down.
AGGCTTGAAATGAAGCACACACTATAACATATCCTTCGCGTTTTGATAAAAAAAATAGATGTAGAAATATATAAATTAGACAAAAACAATATAATTTTAAAATTCAGTTGCACATATAATCAAGATTTTTAGCAAAAGCCCAGGCACATTGACCTCATATTGGTATTAGTCCCGTGGCCTCCTCGGCTACCATAAGGGCCGCCCATGATCTGTGGCATGATATAAGTAATTTTATCACATACATCAATGTAAATTGTGATGTTTTTTTTGAAAGGTGACTTTCCTTCATCTTTTTATGGGAATAAGTAGGTCACACCCACCTCTTGGCAGGCCCGCCACTAACCGGGTCCACGCTGGCATCGGTGTGGGGCTTGGCGTTCTACTAGAACCTTACCACGTCTGTTCTACCGTACTAGACGGGATGACAGCTGCTGTACCCTCACAAGAACTATGTTCTCTAAGGTAACACTGGAGGATAAAACTCGTGACCTCGTGTTAGGTCGGACTCGAACTTGCGACCACAAGGATCTAGTTCTTATCTTCGTTGCTCTGACCACTCAAGCATTTAAATTATGATGTTTAGCTATATCCCATTTTGTCTAAAATATACCATAGGTTTGTACCCATGATGAATTTAAAGTAGTTTGCTTAAGAGATACACGGTTAGAATGAAACAACTCTGAATTTCAGTTTAAAATCAATAAAATTACAGCAACTATTTAAAAAATGTTCCACAATATATGTCAATGAGTGAAGACATTAGCATGAAAGATGAACAACTCTTCTGATTTTATGCAATTTGACATTTAAACTTTTATACCACAGATAATAACTTGCCAACAGGAGTTTTTTACACAAAGGCAGGCAATGATCATCCGTGGCCACAGACGATTTCCACATAGAACTATAATCTATATCTATATTATATTATATTATCTTATTAAGGAGGAGTGATGGCCCCTTTGGTAATTTTCATTTCCGTACAACTTAACAAGCAACATGTACAAGACATTTAAGCAATAAATTTAAGGGCATTATAGGGATGTTGGTGACAATTAAAACACTTTGAAGGGTATATTAGACATTTCACATACCTATTTTACTTAAAAACTAAAATCACATTCCCTTGCTACCCCTCCCTCCTTTCATCTTCCGTAACATTCCACCATCAGTTATGCCCTAAGAACTTCATTGCTTTAACCCTATCATACCCGTCACCAATCGTTCACAGGAATGAATGTTGCTTCATTGCTCCATCGGTGCATTGCTTCAGATTACCGGCGATTAGAAATCATTAACTACAAATTATTCCACGTCTCTCTTTGAACCGGTTGCGCTGGTGTATCACGTTGTCTTGGTGCCTCCGTTGTTCCATCTTCAGGTACTCAAACAAATTCCCCAATCTTATGTAGATCTAAGCATTATACACCCAATTTTCTTTGTTTTTTTATGTATAATTGTTTGTTATTCGTTGTCAATTTATCCGTGATATACGTATGCGTTAGAAAACGGTTTTCGATTCGTTGTTAATTGAATTAAGAGATTAAACTTCGTTTGAAAATATTAACATTCAAATTGCTAACCTTTTTCACCTCAAATTGGACGACGATAAGTTTGGTTATAGAGAGGAAAATTTTCTTTTATTCAGTTTAAAATTAAAATTTAGCTAATTTATATTGCCTGTAATAAAATTCAACAAGATAAGAGATTTTAATTGCATAGTGGTAATCATTGTGATGAAAGTAAAATAAACATGTTTCTTCAACTTCATATTTTCATGTATTATAAAGGCATTACTTTACTTGTGTATATAATAGAATTGGTTTCTCTAGATACATTGGTTGTACTGAAATGAATTCGATATGCAGGGTTAGTTCAGTAGTTCTTCGCAGGTTATATTCGTGGTGGCTACTGTAGCCGGTTGCATTTCTGTGATTACTAATATGAGCTTCAGCAGCCCTTCTATCGGTACTGGTTAGTGTTCCCTCTCCTGATACATTGTGTTTACCATTTTGTAATCAAGTGCAACATTGATTGTGTTTCTATCAAAGGTGGTAGAGCTGCCAGAAGGGCTTTTGAGTTTGGAAGGACGTATGCCGTGAAACCTAACGGCAAACACCAGGCAACCATTGTTTGGTTGAATGGCCTTGGTGATAATGGTTCAACGCAATTTAATTTTTCACTTACCTTTTCTATCTGGTTATGTCCTCATCAATATCCTTAATAGAATAATTTTTATGATAGTTGCCCATCCTACCACACACATTTGCTAAAGTTTGAAATCCTCACATAAAAGTATGGTTAATTAAGTTTACTTGCTCGAACATGATAACTGATAAGACATTAAGAACAGTTGTTGATATTGAGTAAGTTTATGGCGTCCTGCATGTATGGCTTCTCAAAGAGTGCTTTCTAATGCATATCCAAACATACAATATTATAACATTTATTTATACTAGCAGGAACCCGCGCGTTGCAGCGGGACTGTATGATACTTGTTTGTTACGTTGATAAGTGTAATATTCGAAAATTTAAATAATAAAGAATATATAGAAACTAAATAAAAGTCTAATTATTTAGAAATTGATAACTTAAATAATTTATTAAAATAAAGTTGAGTAAAGTAATACATAATAATAAAATTCTTTTTTTTTTTTTTCGTTTTGGCTTTCAACTTGCCATATCTTCTGCTTCATCCATATCGCAAATTCAGTTTCAAAGCAAATTCTTATTTGTGTCAAACGAAACAACCAAATAATTTGGAACGCAACACTTGTTTCTATTAATCATTATAAACCCTAGCAAGAACCTGCGTGTTGCGACTATAGGTTGATCAAGAAACAAGGATTTAGAGGTTCTGTATAGAGGAGTTGGATATGTATGCTGAGGTACTAAATACTGTTCTATTGCACAATTGCGCTATACCCCTCCGCTCCTTATTCAGTACCTCGGCATATATATCCAACTCCTCTATACATAGCCTCTAAATCCTTGTTTCTTGATCAACCCACAGTCTTAAAGAGTATAAATTCAATAAAAAAGCGAAATGTCTGTTGATGCAAGTCTTATACATTACCTGATTAGATCAAATGTTCAATTAGGAATCAAATACAATGATTTTCAAGAACATAAATGAAAGCAAGTTGATGCAAGTCTTATACATAACCTCTAAATCCTTGTTTCTTGATCAACCCACAGTCTTAAAGAGTATAAATTCAATAAAAAAAAAGCGAACAGTCTGTTGATGCAAGTCTTATACATTACCTGATTGGATCAAATGTTCAATTAGGAATCAAATACAATGATTTTCAAGAACATAAATGAAAGTAAGGTGAGAATAAATAAATAGAAAGTAAATCCATAAGCAAGTAGATAGGCATGAAAATTCAAATGGAAAACATACCAGTGTAGAATTTGGCGGAATCAGAAAGGATTAAAACTGGCTACCTAACCAATTAATTAACACGAAGCACATGATCAACAAAAATACTCATCAACCAAATCATATTTTGAAAAATAAACGAATTGAATGACAAATAGAAGTAAATCTAACATACGAAGAACAATCACAAAAGTCATATTGGGGTTCCTTAAATCGAAATCGTATTCAGTGTGCAGAACATATGATTCTTCAACCACCGATTTCAATCGGTTTTAATGATTAGCGTTAAAACTAATTGATTTTAAGAATGAGTTGATTGGATTAGAGATGGTTTTCGAAATATGGAAAGAAACGTAGACGATCCATATAAACAAATGAGCGGTGAGTAGATGTAAGTAGGGCTGGCAATTTCAGACACGAACACGAATACCTGACACGAACCTACACGATTTTAACAGGTACAGGTTTGGCCTTAACAGGTTTCGTGTCCTAAACAGGTAGACACGAAATATACCTGTTAATTTTCGTGTCTAAACAGGTTAAATACTTGTTTACCTGTTTAGTACCCGTTAAGACATGTTAAGATTTTTTTTTTTAAAATATAGGTTGTGGGGGTGGAGTATTAGAGCTATACGTTTTTATAGATAGAATTCTACCTTTTTAATGCTTGATGATACCCATTTAACGTGTCGGATTTGAAAAAAACATGTTCGTGTATTATCATATTAACCTAGTATAAACAGGTACTATCGTGTCTTATCGTGTAAACTTGGTATAAACTGGTATTATCGTGTCTTATCGTGTCTAATCGTGTAAACCAGGTATAAACAGGTTCGTGTTCAGGTTTAGAAAAAAGTACATGATAAGTTATCGTGTCGTGTTCGGGTATACATGTTTCGTGTTCGTGTCTTAACAGGTTCGTGTCTTAACAGATCGGGTATACACGATTTGCCAGCCCTAGATGTAAGGTTTAAAGTAATATGAAGGGGTGTTCTCAAATTTAATACCAAATTATTAAAATTAAATCAATTATGTCATTAATAAAGTAGAAAAAGTTGTAATAAATTTGTCTTGACAAGTAGATGAAATTACAATGTTATCCATTTATATGAATATGAAATGACTATTTTACCCGTCTAGAATGCATTATCTATAATACATTATAAAGGAGGAGTGATGGCTAACATTGTCATTTTCATTTCCGTACAACTTAAGGAGCAACATGTACAACATATTTAAGCATGAAATTTAAGGGTATTATGGGGATGTTGGTGACAATTAAGACACTAAGGAGGGTAATATAGACATTTCACCATCCTCCTCCTTTACAATATCAAAACCAATTTACAATACTAGCCTTCTTAATAAAAGATTAGCCTTACCCTTCTTCTGTCATACCAATCGTTGTTGTCTTCTAATCTCTTCAATGAATCAATCGTCATACCAATCGTTGCCGTCTTCTAATCTCACTCAATGAATCAATCAATATCACCCTTAAATTGAATTGAATTCCCATCACCCTATGAAATCCCCCATTGAATGTGAGTTCACCATATCATTTTTACCAGATTTCAATTAACCCTAATCTTCTCATTATGCTCTCCGTATGTTTCCAATCGTCATCTTCACTATCATCATCACCAACGGAACTCAAAATCCTTACTGCGTAATTGAAGAATCGTGCGTTTCCATTCCACCCAACCAGTCCTTGTGCGAGTTTTAGGTTTATTATATAATTGTGACGTAGTAGTGGTTCAAATGGAAGCTTAGTTAATTGCTAATTAGGCTCAACCAACAAGGTTCTCGTGAAACTTCTTTGGGTTCGCAAATGTAGGGTTTTGTTAAGATTTTATATCTTCAACTTCAGCATTCTTTATTAGCATGGATTCTTTCGATTTCTAATGCTATATGTTTCTGTTTCGTTTTCAGGCGTTGCTTTTGGATTCCAGAGGTTTTTGTTGCATATAAAAAATGGGTATGTGTGCTTATATTAATCTTATGGCAAGTACTTTTGCATTTCAATGTATTTTTTTTCAATGTATATGTTCATGTTTAAGGTTTCTTAAAATTTTCTATCTTTATAGATCATAATTGTTACTTGTTAGTATACGATATCAAATTTGTATACGTGAACGTTTGTTAATGATATTTAACATTGTTATTCCCAATATTTGGACAACATACGTATGTTTCCTCTTTTGTGTCCGATTAAAGCATGAAAAATTCTACTTTGTTGTTATAAATTTTTTTATTGATCATGTTAAGTTTCTTTTAATCACTTGCTAACATGTTTTTCTTTGTGATTCAGAAGCACTTCGAGACAGTAAAATAATGGTAGACTAATGCAACTAGAGGTTAGCTTTATTAGCGCTTAAATATTTACTAAGTTATAAACAATCAGTGTGTTGTAACCTTTAATATGTTATAAATTGATAACAATATAGCGAACAAGTTTCCTGCATTGAATTGACTTATGACAGAGTCAATTAGCACATCATCTAATTTGATGAAATTGTTGAGTATATAGTGTATGCAAAGGCTTTGCAAACCACCAAGCTTAAAGAATTGAACAATTAAATATTAAAAGATCACTAGCATGTGTGGATCTTTCCTCATATGTAAAATTTTTAGAGGGATATCTGGTTTTTAATTATTTCTTATGTTATGTTATTGTAACTTTGGAATGGGTTCATTGTAACTTTGTTATGTTAGAAGATGGATATCCTGGTTTTAATCCAAAAATTGTTTTAAGCTTCTAATAAATTGATTAAGGTTTATTAACTTGGTGCTCTTATAATTAGGCCTTATGGAAGATTTGGGTAATTCTCCAACCGGGATGGTCAGACGACCGACGGTGGTGAAGCTATGATAGCTTAGAAGGTGTGTTATCGTGGCGTTGTTGTTGGTTAACGGCTAAGGTTTCAAAATGGGGAACGGGTCAGCAATGGTCTCGAAGAAAGCGGACAGTGACACCTGGGGTTTCAGAGTGATGCTAGGATTCAGGTAAGGTTCTGACCGTAACTCCGGTTAATTTTTTTGGTTGTTTGGTTTTCTGGTTAAACTCCTTCCGACAACGTGATAAGAACAGTTCTGGCTACAGGTCCAGCTGAGTTCTAGCGTGAGCAGAAATGATGATGATGATGGTGAAGGTTTAAGGCGATAGTAGTTGACTGGTTAGAACATTTGGTCGTATTGGAAGATACGTTTGCTTTACCTGGATAGCTTCTTGACTGGGTAATTTCACGTTGATGTACCTTTTTTACGTCAAACTATATGTGAATTTCATCATTTGGGCTATACTTTATCTCCAATGGGTCATATGGGTTGAGATAAAAAAAAATTATCATTTTGGTACTTTACCTATAATGGGTCAAATGGGTTGAGCTGAAAGATTTAACCAAAATGGAAAAGTGTCCAGAGGCGAAGGATGTTGAGGGCCAGGGTGGCCCCCCTGTTTTTTAGCGCAGTAGTATAAATTTGCGATTTTTGTAGGTAAATCGCGTCCGGGTTGAGTCTGGCCCCGTCGATTTGCCACTACCGATCGAAAAAATTGAGTCCGGCCCCTCCCGATTCGAGAACCAAGCTTCGCCACTGAAAGAGTCGAGCCAGCCAAAAGAGTTCAAAAAAACTCAAAATGTATTCAAATATAAGAACATGTTAAGCTGCTTGATGGTAACCATCATAATATACTTATAATCATATTTAGCACATAAATATCTACAAAATTTAATTTATTAATTGAATGTTTATTAATCGTCATTACGCATATGTGTTTTACAGTTCCATTTCTTTATTCCAATGCAACTTTATATCTCTATACCCATCGTTGCAGTTGTATTGCCATTTCTTTGCTTTTGTGGGCATGTTTACATGATTACCCAGCCCATGACTGGTGATTATGTCTTTTCCATGTTAGTTCACATGATTACCCAACCCATGAAGAGTCATTTGTCTTTTCCTGTTTTTGTTAGTTCATAGAAGCCGATGCAAGATTGTAATTTGTAAGGCTACAAGCAATAATTAACATGCTCCTTTCCTTTGCCAAAAGAATATGGAGACTTTAGGGGGCGTTTGTTTTCGTGGAATGCTTTGGATCAGGATTTCCCAACTCATATGGCCAAAAAATCAAGATTTAATTTTCATAATCGTTTAATATATATGCTTTTTATGTTTCACGTTATTAATGTATTTGGTCTTATTTGCAGCTCACATATATGTTTCTTTATCATCACAATGTACTCATACAAATTGCATAATTCGTCCAGCCCATACATGGTACCACGTCTTACGTATCATGTCTTATGCTCAACATGGAACATAAACCATAACGGTCAGATGCGCTACAAATATGTATTCATTTCCAAGTGATGTTCTTAATCAAGGATGTCGTCGTTTTTTATTTTTGATTATATTGTCTAGGCGCTTATAATAAGCAGTTTAAACATTCTGCAATAAGGGTGTTGCTGGAAGTTCAAGTGCGTAATTAGTTGCCACATTTTGTGATAAAAATTCGAGAGTAAAAAAACTATGTTATACCATTATCTATTGATACTATAGAGAAGTGAGTTTTATGCATTGACCCGGTTCAAAGTTGCGCGACGCGTGAGTTCAAGAAGATGTGTATGAGTGTGAAGATATTATCTTTATTTTCTTGACATTTTCATTTTTTTTTCCAGCTGCGGGTTCATCACCAGTTAACAACAAAATTAAGAAGAGAAATCATTCTAGGTTCATCAAGTTTTGATGATCCTGCCCAATTTGCTTATTTATCTTGCAATTGACTAATAGTAGTAGTAATAATAATAATATCTTCATTGATTGATCTCTTTTTTTCCCTTAAAGTGAAGTTGCTCACATATCAGGTGCCATCCATTTTATAAGGTTGCGGTATTTTAGTAGTCCAACTAATTTGTAGAGTAATAAGGATTCTTACAACAGGGTATGGTTCTCAGAAAAAAAAAACTTAGATATGTTATCTAATGAAGTTTGTATTTTTGTTATATATGTTATATTTATGGCATTTCATCGAATTGCTTGGAATTGGAAAATCAATCATCAATCGCGACTACGAAGGAGTGCTTGATAATTGTAGAAATAAAAAGCGACATAGAACAAACCCACATAAATTACCAGGAATAAACTACTAGGTCCCGCTGCGAAGCGCGGGTGATAATACTAGTATAGTAGTATAGATTTACTTTCTACAGTAGTTAAGTATGCAGCTGAGATCCATGTTTCATCTTTTTATATTTATTCTCTTCCAGCAGCTGGTCACAGCTCTTGGAGATCCTTCCTCGTCCAAATGTAAGGATAGCTTTACTGTAGATTGTTAAACGAACACCACTAACGCCTTGTTCAGCAACACGCCTGAATCTGCTTTGCTCTTTTTGGCTTCTAAAGGCGAAATGTTGATAGAAATTTAGTATCAAAACTTATATGTTTTCAAGAATCTAAACGGTTTAGATGTATCGTCTGTTTGTGTATGTATATATGTGCACGGCATGAATTGTAAACATGGGTTAATAAAATAAGTTTACAGTTAATCCCATCATCTTCTTTCTTTTGTCCTTGTGATTCTTGAATATGGTTGACAGATGAAGGCCTGTGAACTCTATGTCACATGTTACCATCTTTTATGCTTGATAATACTGTCCACATATATTTAATTATTGCTTTAAACAAGAAATCAGTGTTTGTCAGGTGAACAACGTATTTCAGTTTTTGCGGTTTTGATGTAATTCTTATTTCATATACTTTCTAGCTTTGCAGTCAAACTTGGTTTAGGAGGATTTAACATGGGGGCAGCAACTACCCTATACTCTGCAAGTTGTTTTACCCATGGAAAATTTGAGCATGGCAACACATACTCTTCTCATTTGGATTAAGTTGTTGGCCTTAGTATGTAGCTTCCATGTGCAAAGTTCAGCTACTCATTGCTTTTCCTTTATTGCACCATATTTCAGTTTAATGAAAATTATCTTTTTTGTAACCATCTCTTTAACATTTTACAGAGACCTGAGTAAGAGGGTCGAAGGGGAGGAAACTGCAAATTGTGCTCCATCTTTGCATGTGTTGTGTCATGGAAAAGGTAAGCACTTTTTATCTTACATTCTCTCTGTTGAGGCATCAGTTGGTACCCGTTTCTGTTGGTTTGATGTTAGAATGTGCTGTGATTCTATTGCGTTTTTGGAATCCAAACACATTTAGAAATACGATGTTTGCAAAAAAGTAGACAGGAATCTAAAAATTACCTTTGTGGATTCTTTAGTAATTTTCTCTTTGAAGTTCTTTTGTAAGAGTGTCCTTTTGTTACTGGACTCTCACATCCGTCCAACCACAACTATCTCTTTCCAACCATATTGCCACCTGGTAGAAAAAAAGAAAAGTAAAATAAAGTATGTAAGAAGCTCGGAAGCTGTGTATATTTTGAAAGATTAATAATGTTTTAGCAATTTATTTTGTGACGATGATGAATGAGATAATCCATAACAAATGAAGGAAATGTCAATAAGCTGACCCCTGGTCTGACCGCTCTTTAGAACTCTTAACTGAATTTTGCGCCACTTCATATGTGCATGTCATCATCTACATCAACAAAAATTATCCACGTGAGCTAAAACTTAATTGGGTTAACTTTTTTTTTAACAGGGGTGCATTGAGAGAAAATAGTAAGAAAGGTGGGATTTGTGGCATGAATATTCTCAGTTGGGACTGTTATTGGCTAACTGGAAAAATGAATGATTATTAAAATCTATTTTGCCTTACCAAAACAACCCCCTGTTCATATATAATATTTTCCATGATAACAAATATGACTTTTTCTAACCGATTATCTCTGAATGGCTGCAGTGATGACAAAGAAGATGAATCAGCAAGCGGTTGACAAGTCATCAATATGTATGCAGATTCCATGTTTTTTGGTGTTCATCTATACCATACAAGTTCTTTTCTCAGGGGTGAGCTATGAGCATTTACCATTAAAATTTTTGTATTCGTAAAAAATGGGTTCGTTGTGAGTTGTAATTATGACATGTTGGATTGCGTGGTTTTGTTAACTATGAATGTATCACCTAATGAAGAATTTAAATGATTTATTCTTTATTAACTTGATACAAAATGAGTGTCTTGTGTGTTAGAAATCCGGCTATTATCGACTCTTCTTCTACACCCTTAAATGCATCAAAGGTGGCTCCATCAACTGAGACTCGTGTGGCTCCTTGAAAGTAAGTAAAACGAATTGGTGTTTATTGAGAATGACCTATATTATAAAGCCAAATTTGGCCATGTTGATTTTGACTCGAAAACCCGCTTCTTAGTGGCAAATGTATGATTTTTTTATTGATTAATGAAGATTTGATTTTAAAATTTTTATGACTGAATTAGAAACTAACTTAATCAAATATATGCACCCGCGGCAACGCGCGGACATTCCCACTATTATTATTATCTTATTAAGGAGGAGTGATGGCCAACATAGTCATTTTCATTTTCATATAACTTAAGAAGCAACATGTACAACATTTTTAAGCATGAATTTAAGGGTATTATGGGGATGTTAGTGACAATTAAGACACTTAGAAGGGTAATGTAGACATTTTACCATTCTCCTCCTTTACAATATCAAAACAAATTTACATTACTACCCTTCATTTCTTTACATGCCATCTTGAAACTTACAATACAAATCAAAGGTTTTAGGAATGAATGATTCATTGATGAAGAGAGCTATAAAATTTCCTCTACCATTAAATCATTATAAACTTATGTATTCTTAATGGTGCTTCCTTTGTCTTCATTCACTCTCGAAGTCTAGGTGGGAGTACTATTTACATTGCTGCCAAGAGGTCTAATATTCTTTTACATGTCTAAGTTCCTACATCTTTAACTCTTTTGTGTATTCATAATTTTATGCTGATGTTACCTGTCTAAGCAAAGTTGTATCTTGGTTTAAATTGGCTGTAAAAGGGAACTTTACATTTATTTGTGACATTAAAAAAATGTTGTTTTTAACTCTAGATGTACTGTAGTGTTGATTCCTTGAGAACTGACACTTTACATGAATGGAAAGTGGGCTAGAAAGTGGTCACTTCTCAGTAAAGTATACTAACTATTGTCTTTTTTGTGCTGTAGAGTAGGGGTATACATGCTTCATAAAGGTAAAAACTGCCCAAACCGCTTAAAACCGATGCCAGCCGGCTTATGTGGGTCGGTTTACGATTTGGTCTTGGTTGTTTAACGGTCCTATAGCTTTACTGTTTTGTCTTGGTCTTATCATTTTAATACAAAATATCGTATTTAAGAAAAAAAATGGATATGTAGGCTTAAAGTTTGCCAACACACCCAACCCATGATACGTTTCAACCCATTAAAGTGAGCGATATATGTAGGCTTGACGTTTATACAAGCAAATATGGTAGAGATACTTCATGAGCAACGTCATCATCTTCCTCGATGGTTTTTTGTTTTCTCTGCTACTATAAGCTTCTAGGAATAGAATTTAAGTTTCTGATCTCACGAAGTCACCAATTGTTTACATATCCAAAAGAGGATAAGTTCTTATCAGTCGATTTTGTAGTTTTAACTATATTGATTACTAATTTGTTTGGTTCAATATATTTGTTACGGCGCTTGTCAAGCTAACATAAAACGAGAGTATCTATGTAAATCATTGACTCCACTGCATCTCGCGGGTGCCCTAAAATAATAGAAATATGTTGCACACTACAAACTGCATTTTAGTAATTACATCACTTCCACTACAATCTTATGAATCATTAAGATATACAACGGCACTTCACTACGCTAAGCACCGCTCTACGATGGCATACTTATCTGCCTTCGAGATACATAAAAGGGTCCCACCGAAGGACGTGGGCCAATCTAAGGGTGTTGCAAGGAATAGTACGACCTATTGTGATGTACCCATTTAAAATATTCAGAAAATATACTTCTGAGTTTCAGTTTTTAATAACATATATTTTATACATCGTTGTTTTCTACTTCATCATAACGAATAACCAACAAACACGATGCAGGAGGGGCAAAACAAATGCACCTGCTGCAACGCGCGGGCATTCCTACTAGTAATCATAATATATCTACTTAGTTAATAGGAAACAATTGTACAATGATTAGAAGGTACATTTAACATTTTACCGTTGAAATTTGGTATGAAAATTCCGAAAATTCACAATCGCTGTTACATATATCCAATCCTTCATGTTATTTAAGGTCGCGAAAACTACATATCTACATCGACGGTTGAAAAATAAAGCACCGCATATCCCCAAATATCCAAAAGAAAATCCAATAGCCATACCTATGTAATATGAATTCCAAAACCCCTCTCTATCTACCTTTCCAACAACAATAGCAACAGGTGGAGTTGGAGTTGGCGGCCCACATCTTGGTGTAAGTGGAGGCCCACAAAGTTGAGGGTTACCGATGTAGGATGTATAACTGAAGCTTTGCAGCTGAGTTCCGGTTGGTATACTTCCTGACAAGTTATTGTAGGAGAGGTTAAGATAACTTAAACGTGTTATCTGTGACAAACTCGACGGAATATTTCCAGAAAACTTATTTCTTGACAAGTCAAGAGAATCAAGAGATGTCAACCGACCCATATGCTTTGGTACTTCACCGTGCAGTCTGTTGTCCGAAAGATTTAAGGAGACCAACTCTAGAAGATTGGTGATCTCAGAGGGAAGTGTTCCATATAACTTGTTGCTTGAAATGTCAATGCTCTTTAGTAGGTAAAGACCTTTTCCAAATTCACGTTGTTTCCCCTTCCATGCAACCAGTGCATTGTCAATGAAAAACGCCTCTTCATTTGGACCACAAACGAAATAGCGTCCACGTCTTCCTGAACATAGAGGTACATTGCTTCTGTTCAGTGCAGAATATACAACAAAGTCGCGTTGTGGTTTGGTTCCAGGGAGAGTTGATACATAAGAGTAGTAGGAATGGCTGATAACATCATCTTGAGACCGCCTGGTAGCCATAGCAGTGAAGTTACCAAAGCATCTAGGAATGTGTCCCAATAATCTATTCTTAGACAGATCAAGGAATTGAAGATTATTTAATAAACATATTTGGGACGGTAAACTGCCATTGAGTCTATTAGACCGTAAAACAAGAACATACAACTCTAAAAGCGTTTCTCCTATCCATGTTGGTATGTTACCAGACAACTTATTTTCCCCTAAATCCACAAACCTTAGCTTTGTGCAGTTGCTCAAGGACTTTGGTATTTCACCAACAAAGGCGTTCCTACGCAAATACAATGCCTGAAGCTCAGACATGACTCCTAACAAAGAAGGAATTTCTCCGGACAAATTGTTGTTTGATAAATTAAGAACCGCAAGCTTCTCATGGAATTTCTTCAAACAATCAGGCAGACTCCCTGAAAATAGATTGTTCGAGAGGTCAAGGAAAGTCAAAGTTGTGTCAATTTGACACAAGAAAGAAAGGGTTCCTGAGAATTTGTTTCCACACAGGTTTAATGCTGCCAGTTTAGAAGGTAACAATGGTATTGCACCTTCTAGTTGGTTGTAACTCAAATCCATTCCAGGATAGCGTTCAAAGACCGATGTGATATTTGGTAGTATACCTTTTATTTCATTTGAAGAAATGTTGAGAAATCTCAACCCAGGTGATAAGTCCCAGAACCATCCAGGGACTCGATCTGATATTCCAGCATTAGAAATATCAAGATATTCAAAATTTCTTTGAGCTTGGATCCATGTGGGGAAACTAGGCCCTAGCTTGCAGGATTGCATCTTTATAGTCTCTAATTGTGATTCGATTAACACATGGGAGCTTAAGTTTAGTGCGAAAGAATTGTGAGACAAGTCTAGATAGGTTAGTTGGGTGAGGTTTTGGAAATGAACATCGGAGATTAAACCTTCAAGGGAATTGGATGAAACATCAAGATGCTCAAGATTTAATAGTTTGCCCACGCTGTTGGGTAAATTTCCGGTTAACCCATTACTAGAAAGGTCCAACTTATGCAGGGGTGGACATCCAGTGAAAGTAGTACCTCGTTTATTATACACGGAACTGCCATTTGAGCTAAACTCTTGCATGTTAGAACATCCAGCAAAGTCGGGCACTGACCCGTTAAGGAGGTTTTTTGACAAATCCAATTGAACTAGGGATGACAAGTTCCCAAAAGAATATGGAATGACGCCTACTAATTGATTTCCTGAGAGGTCTAAATGCGTAAGAGAACTTAAATCTCCTAAGGAAACAGGAATCGGTCCGCTCAAAGAATTACTACTAAGATTGAGATGTAGTAAGCTGGAAAGATTGGCAAGTTGTTGTGGAATAGACCCGCTGAGATTAGCAGCAGAAATTTTCAAATATTGTAAGTTGGTAAGGGAACTCAAAGAATTTGGTATATGATTGAGCTGAAAATCAATTCCGCTTAAATCAAGGTATTGCAATCGAGATAATAACGGTAATAAAAGACTAATATTACCAGCCAAGCCGTCAGAAGAGCTAGAAAGATCAAGTGTAGTGACATGACCAGTCTGGCTGTCGCAAGTAACACCGATCCATTGACAACAATCCTTCTTTTCTTTGCCCCCCCAATCATTTAGATTGTTGTAGATGTCTACCAGGCTTGCTTTAAAATCAAGCAGTGCCTGCCTCTGTAATATCCGAAAAAAAAATATAAACTAAAATAAATAAAGATATAATCGAAACATGAGTTGACTCAATGGGTCAAAGAAAATGTGACAACCACGTTACTACGATTCTAGATTATCTTATTTAGTATTCAAGTTATATATATATATATATATAAACAATAAAAATTAAACAAAGTACTAATATTAACTTATAGTAAATTTACTTGATAATAATAAACTTACAACAATAATAATGTAAAAATAGTAGAAAAACAAAAATGTCCTACACTCATACATACTCATACATACATTGCACTTAACCACACTCACTTCATATGTGAAGCTTGAAACTCACGCACATATTTGGACAGCACACTTAGTTTCTAGAAAGTGATAACACTTGCACAACTCAAGTTTTGACAGCACATGAACAACACACATGCATCCATACATATTACATAATACATATACTTATTATTGTTTATAAATAACAATGAGAAGAGATAGAGCACTGCATGAATGAGAGAGACAGACTGAGAGAGCGAGAGAGAGTAGCGTGAGAGAGAGAGAGAGAGACAACTATCTCCGGTCACCTTCCCCAGCTCCGGTGACCGGTAATCGAACGCCACAACCTTGTTCCGACCAACCCGACAACACCACCACCATTCGGTACCTCCTCCTTTTCCTTTTCTTTTTGTCACCGAAACCAAACCAGTGAGCAACATCCGGTCAAGATTCTGGTAACCCACCATCTTTAGACCACCTTATTCGTCACCTTCTCCGACCAGTTACGTACCACCTCCGGTCAAGTCCCTGTAACAAACGAACCCAAAACACCAAAATAATACTATTACTACGTACCTATCTTCACTTGGTTAGTAACCGTTGATCACATCATTAAGTTTGGAAACCTCTTGTGGAACTCGAAAAAAGTTTCCGGTCAACTTACTCGTCCCCCGGCGACCCTTTGTAGCATCGATCAGGTTTCCTTTTCTTAAGCTTACATTCCTCTACATATACGATCATGTATTTACGAATACTAGAAACCAAAATTCTAGTATGAAGGAACCATGCTGGCAACCTGTTAAGAAATCGTGATGAAGAAGAAGAAACTATATAATATTTTTATGTAAGTTGTCGTTAGTGCTTTTATATCTTATCAGTATGGTATGTTTCAAGTACCATAATAAAATATATATACACACCATTTTAGTTAAAAGTCAACAAACATGATTTTCTTTAATAAATTTTTGTTATTATATTTAAATCATCACTATAATTTGGTACATACTACGTCTAGTATTTAAAATCACAATTTAGAGAAGTGTATATATCTATACAATAAATTATAACATATAATTACGATGGAATATATAAATAAATATTAGTGTATGTGTTTTATGAGAAATTATAAAAGCTATATGGATTAGAAATTGTGTATATAACCGGTTGCCAGACATCAGTTCAACCTAACTCATTAAAATATGAAGTATCATTCTAAATAAGAATATTATGTAGATTTTCGCGAAAACTATTAAACAAGTTGGAATTGATTTGAAGCATTAAAGGTACGGATCCTTACCCCTCTCCTTTGTTATCTGGTTCAATTGCTATAAACCCTATTAATAATATATATAAATATTAAAACTCCACCGTCTTTGAGCATCAATTCATTTGACCGTCCGTTCATTTCTCGTTCTAAATATATTAATATTGAAAGTAGATTATATAAATCATACGATGCTTTTAATTCACTCATTATCGTATGTTCCCAAGTATGTGATATTAGTATTATTAGTTATTATTTGCACCAGATTATATGACTCAGATTTTCAGTGCTCTGTTACCCTAAGCTACCGCTTCCCGTGGAGTGTCCCGCGGGCATGTTGTTGTGGCATCGACAATATGTGCTCCACCCGTGACGGAGAGATTAGTTCACGGCGTCTCTTAAGTACAGGTGTGGTACAATGCAATTAGGAGGCGTATGGATCGATCCTAGTTCAGTTTCAGTTTCAGTTCCGGAAATGGTTGCGGGTATGCCAACCTGCGCCATTTCATGTGTTTATAAACGGGAGTAGCTACCCGTGTATCAACACGTATAATAGAATTCAGTTTGGCTTATGGGTACATCTGTATTACATGATTCAGTTCCGTTATATGCTTTATGTTTCAAGATCAGTATTTGTGTTGTACGTTTCAGTTAATTATTGCGTTACTATTTGAGCCTAATATTCCGTACTGGGCCTTCAGCTCATTCCGTAAAATTTTTGTATCTACAGGTTAACAGGTTACTTTGGGCGGGATAAAGAGAGAGCAATAAAACATAGGATGCTATCTAAAGAAGCCTGTCACTTATGTTTAATATTATGTAGTTTGACTTTAAGACTATGAACCACCTGTCTTCCGTAACGCTATATGTTTTGTAATTAAATTAAAAGAAACTTTGTCTTTTGTCTCTGATATGATATTGTGACACGTCAGCCCGTTCCGGGCCGGGGTGTTACAGCCTCTCTGTATCCTTACAGGACGTTGTAATCGTCATGTTGGCGTCTTCTTTGAACCCTGATGTAACACCGCCATTGAAAAACGACCCCATGCATAGAAGCAACGACACGAAAACAAGCATCATATCATGCATTACCAAAACCAAAAGCAATCAAATTGTTAAAATTTTGTTTTAAGGCTAGGAATACTTGTTACAAATCCAACACAAAGGCTCCATATTTATTTGAACATGTTTTGAGTTGACTGAGGACATGGAAGATTAAGATAGCAAGTCTTTTAATCACTCATGTCCACTAATTGGTATTGTAAAAATCTAATACAGAGGCATCCAAATTAAGTATTTTCCAGGTTTTTTTAGTTGACTTGGAAAACAGAAGTCAACAAGTCTTCTAACCCCTCATTGGTTTAGAAAATCTTGGTATATTTTCTTTTGAAACAGTCTTATAAATATATTTTATAATTTAAAAACATTAATTTGGCAACCTGTGAATGTATCACAATACAAAATTAAATTAGATGTTATAAACTACCATGAAAATCCTGTGAAAATTACTCCTACACTTGGACTAAAACTTGGGAAGAAATTTAACATCCTTATGCTCAAACATTTAATTAATTAATTACATCTAGAAACCTATCTAATTCTAATTAATAAATATTAATCTATAGCTTATCTAGAATATCAGTTAAATTACAAAAAGATAGCTGGCACCAAAACCGAGTGTATCAAACTATCCCGTTTGACAGTTACTCAATTATATATAAAAAAAAAAGATTGTGTTATAAGAAAAATACCATATTTTAATATTTTCTGTTATTTTTATACCACTTTAAACAATTTTTACATACGTGATACCAGTGGCGGAGCTTGGAAAAATATTTATGGGGTCGATGTCACGAAACCCTTAAAACCCTTAAAGTGGAGGCAGGCTAGCCTCAATACGGATAATTTTTTTGCTCGAAACCCTTCACTATCCTCCGCCCCTGCATGATACCTCTCTTATCATTATAAAGTACATTTCTCTCTAAAAATGGCTCCAAACAGTGGCGAAGCTTGGTTTCGGAATCGGTGGGGGCCGAACTTAATTTTTTTCGATTGGTAGTGGAAAATCGGCGGGGGCCGGACTCAATTTACCTATGAAAATCGCAAATTTTTAGTACTACGACAAAAAACGGGGGGGGGGGGGGGGTGGCCCCAACAATACTTCGCCCCTGAGGGTGCGGGGCTTTGTTATGGGTGTGTACCGTCGACCGTTCAAATATATATATATATATATATATATATATATATATATATATATATATATATATATATATATATGGGTAGGGATCCTAAGAGAACCAACCCCTATTTGAGAACTGAGAGAACCATTCTGAGCCACACATTTCATATAAAGGCAAAAAAAAAAAAAAAAAAAAAAAATTTTTTTTTTTTTTTTTTTTTTTTTTTTTGCTTTAATCGCACATTTTTATGCAAGGAAAAATTTTTTTTTTATTTTTTTTGAATTTTTTTTTCATTTATACATATGTGTATATGACAATTATACATATGTGTATATAGCAATTATACATATATGTATATAGCATTTTTCAGCTATACATATGTGTATATTTCAGTTATACATATGTGTATATAGCATTATACATATGTGTATAATGCAATTATACACATGTGTATACTGAAAAAAAAAATACAAAAAAAATAAAAAAAAAAATTTTCCTTACATATAAAGCAGCGATTTTTGCAAAAAAAAAAAAAAAAAAAAAAAAAAAAAAAAAAAAAAAAAAATTTTTTTTTTTTTTGCCTTAGAGAAATGTGTGGCCCAGAATGGTTCTCTAGTTCTCAATTTGGGAAAAGGTTCTCATTTGAACCAAATCCATATATATATATATATATAGAAGTAGGATCATATACAAACCAAGTTTATTGTAAAAACAATAGGAACCAATATTAAATAGACACGTGTCATCATGTTAATTAGTGATTAAGGGTATTTAAGTCATATACTATTGAGTTAGTTTTTTGATGTTCCTATATTCATGCTATCTATTACTCAAAACATCATAACTGCATATCATCCAATTTATTTTTCGATCCATTTTATTGTACGAATTCATATTCTTGAAACCATTTACCAAGTCTAAATATTCATCTTCTTCATTCGTTCATATTCGTTCCACATGCAACATGATATATTTTTTTATTTATTAATACAGATTCTTAAAAATGAAGAAATTGAACTGAATGTAATATTTATCTTCTTCATTTAATCTAAATTCATAATAAACAAAGATATAAAACGTGTTAATGTGATGATACTTTCTTTTTAAAACATTTCATGATTTATGATAAATTTATTAAACTGTGCTGATTTTAGTTGTTCAAATTAGTGTTGTTAATATATATGTTCAAAGTGCTGATTTTGATTTTCATCATTGTGCTGGTTAGATTTTGAAGTGCTATTTAATACATTTGCTTAGATAAAAAAAAAATTCGGTTGTGTTTGTTAGTTTTCTAAAGTGCTATTAACAAATATGCTTAAATAAACTTTATATTTCATTGTGCTAGTCAAATTACTAAAGTGCTATTAATACATATTTCATTGTGTTGATTAAATAACAACAATATTTCATTGTGTTGATTAAATAAAAACAATATTTTATTGTGCTAATTAAATAACAATACAAAAGTAGTTGCAGCCGATTCTTGAGAGGAGTGTAATTTTTTATAGAAGATCAAACCAATTTTATGAAAGAGTTTTTACAAATCACGATGAAATAGAAAATATATTATGGTGAAACATTCAATTCTCATTTTGAATTTGATCATCCATTTAACAGGTGATATGTGTGCGAATTTTGTGGAAATTAAAGGAATTTCAAATAATAAATGCAATAAACGGACCAAATTACCCTTCTTATAATTAAAAATTTATTAGTTTCTAAATTAATTATTTAAGTGGATCTTAACCGTCAATCTTAATTATGTATGGCTAAAATCTATTCTCACAGTTTTTACACAAAACATGGTTTTTACAAGAACCTAACTCTATATATATATATATATATATATATATATATATATATATATATATAAAAAGATAATTGTGAATGAAAGAAGGCAAGCAGTTATCACAATTCTACGGTTGTGTTCAGTTCTTTTTGTTCGTTACTATAAATTCATAGAATGTTATTACTAGTATTGTTATTTCTTTAGATTTTCGAAATTTGGGATGTTACGAAACATGTCATTGTTAGTTTGGGAAGACTGGTGTATTTTATTTGTCTTTGAATTGTTCTTTTTGTTCTTGTAATCTAGCTGCTTGGCCGCTTGCTAGTTTGCTTTCTAATATACTGTCGTTCAAAACAAAAAAAAAAAAAAAACCTGCGTATCGAATGCTTTTGGATTTTTAGAGGTCGGCCAATTAATGTTTTTAATTAATAAAATATATTTATAAGACGGTTTCAACATAAATAGAAAACCAGTACGTTAAGATTGTTTGAACCATGAGAGGTCACAACTTAGAAGACTTGTAAACTTAAAAATTATTGATTTTATAATCCCTATACGTGGATGTTGAAGCAACGTAGTAGACTTGTTATCTTCCATGTTCTAAGTCCACTCGTAATATTTAGCATATAATGTTTGTTTTCATGTCGTTGTTTCTATGCATGGGATCATTTATCAATGGTGGTCTTACATCAGGGTTAAACAAAGATCATGCCAACATGAGGTCCTGTAGTGATGAGGAGAGGCAGACGCTGCTAGGCATTAAAGCAAACTTAGTAGACATCTCAAACACTTTATTTTATAGGTGGAATGAAAAAGAAGATTGTTGTCAATGGTTGGGTATCGGTTGCAACAGCCAGACTGGCCATGTAACAACACTAGATCTTTCTACTGTTTCGGATAACTTGTCTGGTAATATTAGTCCTTTATTATCATTATTGCCTCAATTACGGTACCTTGATTTAAGTGGAATTGATTTTCAGTTCAATCCTATACCAGATTCTTTGAGTTCCCTTTCCATGTTACAACATTTGAAAATGTCTAGTGCTAATCTTAGCGGACCTATTCCTGCTTCCTTTGAAGACTTGACTTCCCTTACACATTTAGACCTCTCGGGAAATCGATTAGAAGGCGTAATTCCAATATATTTTGGAAATCGGCCATCTCTGATCGAACTGGTTTTGTCAAAAAACTTCCTTAATGGTTCGGTGCCCAACTTTGCTGGACATCCATCCTTGCGTAAGTTAGATCTCTCTAGTAATAGGTTAACTGGAATTTTACCCAACAGCGTGGGCAAACTATCAAATCTTGAATATCTTGATGTTTCATCC
The DNA here is from genome assembly GCA_028751855.1 of Ambrosia trifida. Lineage (NCBI taxonomy): Eukaryota > Viridiplantae > Streptophyta > Magnoliopsida > Asterales > Asteraceae > Ambrosia > Ambrosia trifida. The sequence continues at coordinate 89,216,621 of CM054123.1, read as the reverse complement.
AACTCCCTTGAAGGTCTTGTCTCTGACGTACATTTTCTAAACCTCCCGAAACTAGCCTATCTGCACCTGTCTTTCAATTCTTTCACACTAAACTTAAGCTCACATGCATTAATCCAATTCCAGTTAAAGACTATAAAGATGCAATCTTGCAAGCTAGGGCCTAGTTTCCCCACGTGGATCCAAACTCAAAGAGATTTTGCATATCTTGATATTTCTAATGCTGGAATATCAGATCGCGTACCTGACTGGTTCTGGGACCTACCACATGGGTTGAGATTTCTTAACCTTTCTTCAAATGAACTAAAAGGTACGCTACCAGATATCACACCAGTCTTTGAATGCTATCCTGGAATGGATTTGAGTAACAACCAACTGGAAGGTACAATACCACTATTGCCTTCTAAACTTGCAGCATTGAACCTCTCTAGGAATAGATTCTCGGGAAAGCTTTCTTTCTTGTGTCAAATTGATGTGGCTTTGACTTTACTTGACCTGTCCTCCAATTTATTGTCTGGGGGTCTGCCTGATTGTTGGCTGAAATTCCAAAAAAAGCTTGTGGTTCTTAATTTATCAAATAACCGCCTGTCTGGGGAAATTCCTTCTTCTTTAGGATTCTTATCTGAGCTCCGGGCATTGTACTTGCGAAGGAACGCCTTTGTTGGTGAAATACCAACATCCTTAAGCAATTGCACAAAACTGAGATTTCTGGATGCAGGGGAAAATAAGTTATCTGGTAACATACCAACATGGATAGGAGAAACACTTCCAAAGTTGTATGTTTTTGTTTTACGATCTAATAGATTCAATGGTAGTTTACCATCCCAAATATGTTTTCTGAATAATCTTCAGTTCCTTGATGTGTCTAATAACTCAGTATTCGGAAACATTCCTAGGTGCTTTAGTAACTTCACGGCTATGGCTAGAAAAGGGATTCAAGATGACATTGTGCCCCATTTATACTATACTTATGGAGCACCTCTCCCTACAACCAAACCACAATACGACTTAATAACCTATAATGAACTTAGCAATATATGTTCGCAACAAGATGGGCTATATTTCAGTTGTGATTTGAATGATGAGGCCGTTTTCATTGATAGTGCACTGGTTGCATGGAAGGGTACACAACGTGAGTTTGGAAAAAGTACTCTTCACCTACTAAAGAGCATTGATATCTCAAGCAACAAGTTATATGGAAAACTTCCCTCCGAGATCACAAATCTTCTAGAGTTAGTCTCTTTAAATTTTTCCAACAACAAATTACACGGGGAACTCCCGAAAGATATGGGTCGATTGAGATCTCTTCAATCACTTGATTTGTCAAGAAACGAGTTTTCTGGAAATATTCCGTTGAGTTTGTCTCAAGTAACACCTTTGAGTTATCTTGACCTCTCTTACAGTAACTTGTCAGGTAGAATACCACTCGGGCCACAACTTCAACTCTTCAATTCTTCCTCCTACATGGGTAACCCTCAACTTTGTGGCCCTCCACTTACAGAAAGATGTAGGCCTCCACCTCCACCCCTGACTGTTTTTGGAAAGCAAAATGTTGAAGATGGAGATGAGTTTTGGGAATCATACTTTATAGGTATATACTTTGGATTTGGTGTTGGATATTTGGGAATTTGTGGTGCTTTATTTCTCAACCATCGGTGCAGATATTTCTTTTTTGCTTCCTTAAATAACATGAAGGATTGGATATATGTAACATCTGTTGTGCATTTTCGGAGGCTCCATAGGAAATTTAGAAGGTGAATGTTAAATGTATTTTCTAATTATATATTGTACAACTATTTCCAATTGGTTAAGAAGAAATATCACTATTTTTCTATTTTGCATAGGAACTTTAGAAAGTGAATGTTAGATTGTATGGAAAATCAACCCTCACAAGAAAACAAGAATAAACATACTTCGAGTCTAAATAATAGAGACTTCGCCCCAAAAGGTTAATGTACAGTCTCTTTCATTCAACCAATCAAATAATGACATCTACACAAGGTCTCTTGATCCTAGACGCTTGCATTAGGCGGCTCTACTAGGGTTAGCGTTTGATGTTTAGACGCATTCTCTATTTTCATATCTCAAAGTCTTTGACGCGTCCATATCCTCTTTAGACACCAACTCACATATGTTTAATTGTCAACTATTAATTTTAGAGATCAACTCCATATATACCACCTTTAGACTCCAACATCCCAACATTTATTTGCGTCTAATGAGATCGCGTCTAAACATGAGACGTGTCTCTATTCTTTAGATATAAAGTATATTAATTCTTGCTTTTTAGTAACGGTCACAGTCTATATTCGTGATTTTCTCTAATGTTAGTACATGTTTGTAGAATGTACTTAGCCTAGTATTTATGTTAATCAAATGTTTGTTTATCGTTTCTAGCTCGTTTATGTGTAAAAGTGTCTGTTTTGTAGCTTATAGGCGAAGAGGTTCCTGTTAGGCGAAGGGCTCACTCCTTTGCATGTGTTAAATTAGCCCCAATAAAAGCTCTAGCCCCTTTAATCTAGACCCGATTAGAGTTTTTAGCAAGCCGATTTTAAATAGATTACGAGCGGCTAAACTTATTTGCACCGTTTCTCTATATCCGAGTTGTTAATCTTCTTTTCCTTCACTAACACTCCAAATCTTTTTGTTCCTTTTGTTTGTTTGGGCTTTCTTTTGTTGGGCCCAAGCCCTAAATTTCCAACATCATCTTGTTAACACTTTCAATCCAATGGGTGCATTCTAAATCCAACATCTTTTATTAGAATAATCTTCATAAATCTAAGGTGCACTCCAAATTTACACATGAAACCTACACTATCACGAACATCACTGTGATGTTTAGCTGTTCCTTCTTTGTGAAAGTAGTATATTGAAGAAATACACCTAAAATTTCGTATTATATTTTTTATCATATTAGAACTAAACCAACCAACATTTTAATTTAAAATCAATATAATTAAGGCAAGTATTCCAAAAATGGTCTACAATATATGTCAACTAGCTTATACCCCGGAAGCGTCCCGGGTTGAGAAATCTAAGTAAAGTGAATAAAATTAGAAGTATCTAAACTATAAAAATGGCATCTATGTATCAACTTACATTAAATACTTTAAAAAAAAATACCAAAAGATCCATTTCACCTTACAACATCAACACCTAAAACATAATATTAAGATCCCAAACACTTCAAGGGGACATAGATTGTTTAGCACCAATACATTCAGTCAAAGGTCTTTAACTGCATACAATAAGATTTGAGCTATATTAGAATATGGTAGAAAAAGAAAACATAACAATTATCTGTTGGAGAGCATCCCGGGTTGAAATATCTAATATGACATAATAAAATATCTAATATGACAACATAATTAATGACTTGCCAATATATGATTAATGAATATTATTATTATTATTATTATTATTATTATTATTATTATTATTATTATTATTTTAAACAAATCTCTGCCATAAGTTATAATATTCTAATATAAAAAAGACTGAATTACAAGTTTTGTCCTTTAAGTTTATACCATTTTTCAATGACTGTCCTTTAACTTTAAAATTGATTGGTTTTGTCCTTTATCTTTTAAAATCTTGCACGTTACGTCCTTTGACACTAACCCAGTTAATTTTTATCGTTAAATGGAGGGTAAAATTGTCTTTTTACCCATTTATTAAGAAAAAATAATTTCTTGTAAAGATCAGATCACCAACTTCCCTTACTCTCTCTCTCTCTCTCTCTCTCTCTCTCTCTTAAAGATCAGATCACCAACCTATCCATCTTACACGATAGTACCTGCCACCACCACAAGTTGAAACCACTCCGCCGACCAACACCACCACCACCTCTGCCGACCAACACCACCTGCGCCGACCAAACCACCACCACCCCTTCCATTCCATCAAACCTCCATCGGACCACCTTCTTCCCTAATTATCCAAGTCAAGAACCCTAACCTTAGATCAATGTAATTAACCTTAGTCAAGAACCTTAACTGCATATCAATCTAATTAAACCCTAACCTTCTTCCCTAATAATATTAGGAGATGATGACGACGTAGAGAGGAAGAGAGCTTGGTGGTGGCAGATAGCTTGGTGGTGGCAGGTGACAGTCGAAAAGAGGAAGAGAGAGAAGGGTAGAGAGAGAGAAGCTTGGTGGTTGTACAGGGGATCATTGTTGTCTCCGCCTCCGCCAGCCCTCCGGAGATGGTGTACTCATCGGGTCAGATCTGGTCTCAAGGTAAAAAACCCTCTTTTCTGAATATTATGGTGATTGGTTATGGTTATGGAGATGGTGTTCATGGTGGTGGTTGGGCTAGGCCAGAGGTGGTTCCGGTGATGGTGGTCGATTGGTGGTCAGGTGGTTGTGGTCTCTCTCTCTCTCTATCTCTTTCTCTCTCTCTCTCTCTCTCTCTCTCTCTCTCTCTCTCTGTAAAGTGTGTGTCAGGTGGTTGTGGTTTGATATGTTTTGTATTAGGGTCAGGGTTTGGTTTCATAGAATGGAATGGAAGGGGTGGTGGTCGGGTAGGCGGTGGTGGTGGTCGGTGGCAGGTGGTGGTGGTCGGCGGCAGGTGGTGGTAGGTTGTGGTGGTGGCAGGTATTAAGAGAGAGGGAGGGGGTTTTATATTAATTTTAAATTTTACATTTTGTACAAAACTTTAACTTAATTACAAAAATAGGCCCTAGAATAGTAAAAAGACGATTTTACCCTTGTATTAGTGTTAAAATCTAACTGGGTTAGTGTCAAAGGACGTAACGTGCAAGATTTTAAAAGATAAAGGACAAAACCAATCAATTTTAAAGTTAAAGGACAGTCGTTGAAAAATTGTATAAACTTAAAGGACAAAACTTGTAATTCAGTCTATAAAAAAAGGGTAATTGGGTCAGATATCACCTAATCCCAGGCCCGACCCAAACCCACAATTTTTTTTAAACTAATTCCAAACCTGACACAATACCTGTCGGGTTACAAAAAATGGTCGTTTTTTTTTCTCCGTTTTTTATATAGTACTACGGTACTCGTTGGAAAGATAATAAAACGCTCGTTAATTTGGTGTAATTTTTTTCTTTAAAAAATCTCGTATATAAAAGATATTAACGTTTTAAAGTTATGGGGGGAAACATTAGAGATAAAAATCTAATTTTGTTTTTAAATTTTAAATTATTATTTTTCTAAAATAAAGGTGTTGCCACATGGCACACTTAATAAAGAGAATACCCTTTTTGAATGTCATGTCATTAAAGAGTGAAGATATTAGCATGAAATATCAACAGCCTTTGATTTTATGCAAATCTGACATTTGTAAAGTACTTTTTATATATGCAACAAAAAATAACAGGCTTACAGGAGTTTTACAAACACAATGGCAATAATCATCCATGGCCATATATGTTTTCTAAATACAACAACAATAATAATAATACAATTTCTATTAGCCAATAGGAAACAGTTGCACAATGATTAGAAGATACATTTAACATCTAAATTTTCTACGAAGACTCCGAAAATGCACAACCGATGTTACATATATCCAATCCTTCATGTTATTCATGCTAGCAAAAACGAAATATCTACACCGACGGTTGAGAAATAACGCACCACAAATTCCCAAATATCCAACAGCAAATCCAGAAGCCATACCTATGTAGAATGAATTCCGAAAACTCTCTAAGTCTTCCTTTCCAATAGCAGGTGGATGTGGAGGTGATGATGGAAGCCCACATCTTGGTGTAAGTGGGGGTCCACAAAGTTGAGGGTTACCAATATAGGATGTATAATTGAAGCTTTGGAGTTGAGTTCCGGTTGGTATTCTTCCAGACAAGTTATTGTAAGAGAGGTTAAGATAACTTAAACGTGTTAACTGTGTCAAACTCGATGGAATATTTCCAGAAAACTTGTTTCTTGACAAGTCAAGAGAATCAAGAGATGTCAACCGACCCATAAGCTTTGGAACTTCCCCGTGCAGTCTATTGTTGGAAACATTTAAAGAGACCAACTCTAGAAGACTAGTGATCTCAAAGGGAAGTTCTCCGTATAATTTGTTGCTTGAAATATCGATGTTCTTCAGTAGGTAAAGACCTCTTCCAAATTCACGTTGTGTTCCTTTCCATGCTACCATTGCATTGTCAATAAAAATGGCCTCTTCATTTGGACCACAACGGAAATAAGATGGAGCTTGACATGATAGGGTCACAACATTGCTTGTAGTGTGAGTCGCTACGTATGAGGAGTAAGAATGGCTTGCAATTTCAGCTTGAATAACTCTTGTAGCCATAGCCGTGAAGTTACCAAAGCATCGAGGAATGTTTCCCAATAATGCATTATTAGACAAGTCAAGGAACTGAAGATTTTTCAGATAACATATTTGGGATGGTAAACTACCATTGAATCTATTAGACCGTAAAACAAGAACATACAAATCTGAAAGTCTTTCTCCTATCCATTCGGGTATGTTACCAGACAACATATTTTCCCCTACATCCACAAACCTTAGCTTTGTGCAGTTACTCAAGGACTTTGGTACTTCACCAACAAAAGCGTTCCTTCGCAAATACAATGCCTGAAGGGCAGACAAGACTCCCAAAGAAGAAGGAATTTCTCCGGTCAATTTGTTATTTGATAAATTAAGAACGACAAGATTTTCACGGAATCTCTTCAAACAATCAGGTAGATTCCCTGATAATAAATTGTTGGAGAGGTCAAGAAAAGTCAAAGCCGTGTCAATTTGACACAAGAAAGAAAGCGTTCCTGAGAACTTGTTTCCAGAGAGGTTTAGTGCTGCCAGTTTAGAAGGTAACAACGGTATCGTACCTTCCAGTTGGTTGTAGCTCAAATCCATTCCAGGGTAGCGTTCAAAGACCGATGTCATATTTGGTAGCATACCTTTTATGTCATTTGAAGAAATGTTGAGAAATCTCAACCCACGTGGTAGGTTCCAGAACCACGCAGGAGCGTGATCTGATATTCCAGCACTGGATATATCTAGATATGCAAAATCTCTTTGAGTTTGAATCCACATGGGAAAATTTGGCCCAAGCTTGCAGGATTGCATCTTTATAACTGTTAACTGGGATCGGATGCTCGCGTGGGAGCTTAAGTTTAGTACAAACGAATTGAAAGACAAGTCTAGATAGGTTAGTTGGGTGAGGTTCAGAAAATGAACATCGGAGATTAAACCTTCAAGTGAGTTGGATGAAACATCAAGATATTCAAGATTCATTAGTTTGCCCACGCTGTTGGGTAAATTTCCAGTTAACCCGTTACTAGAGAGGTCTAACTTATGCAGGGATGGACATCCCGAGGGATAAGTAACCCGTGGACTATATCCTTTACTGTATACAGTAATACTATTTGTTGTTGACCCCGTCAAGGTTGAACATCCAACAAAGTTAGGCACCGACCCGTTAAGGAGGTTTCTTGACAAATCCAATTGAGTTAGAGACGACCAATTTCCAAAATATTTTGGAATCGGACCTTCTAATCGATTTCCTGAAAGGTCTAGAAGGTCAAGAGAAGTCAAACCTCCAAAGGAAACAGGAATCTGTCCGCTCAGAAAGTTATCACTAAGATCAAGTTCATACAAGTTGGAAAGATTAGCAAGTTGATGAGGGATCGGCCCGCTCAAAGAATTATTACTAAGATCAAGATGACGCAAGTTGGTAAGGGAACTTAAAGAATTTGGTATATGATTTAACTGAAAATCAATTCCACTTAAATCAAGGTACTCTAACTGAGATAATAATGATAAAAAATGACTAATATTACCAGACAAGCCATCAGAAGAGCTAGAAAGATCAACTTCAGTCACATGACCGGTCTGGCTATTGCAACCAACACCGACCCATTGACAACAATCCTTTTTTTCTTTGCCTCCCCAATCATTTAGATTGTTGTTGATGTCTACTAGGTTTGCTTTAAAACCTAGTAGCGCCTGCCTCTCCTTATCATTACAGGACCTCGTATTCGTCTTGTTGGCATCTTTGTTGAACACCAAGGTAAAACCATTGATAAATGATCCCATGCATAGCAGCAGCAGCAACACGAACACAAACATTATATTATGCATTATCGAAACCATAACTAATCAAGTTTTTAAAATCTGTTATAAGGTTAAGAATACTTGTTTGTTACCTATCCATGACAAAAGGTTCCCTATTTATTTGCTAAGTGTTTTGAAAGCTTTAAATGAAGTATTTTCCAGGTATGTTCAGTTGACTTGAAAATAGAAGTCAACAAGTCTTCTAACCCCTCTTTTGGGGTTTATTTTCTTTTGAAACGGTCTTCAAAATAGATTTTTATTTATTTATTTATTTTTTATTTATTTTTTATTTTTTTTGTAAAATCAAATACTAGTTTTATTTTTCTCGGACAAAGAAAATTACATTAAGATAACGGGCAGGCGGGCAACAAGTTGCGCCGCTAACCCTTTCTGAATAGCAAATCCTAATCTACTAAAAACGTAACCCTGCCCACCCGAAGCCGAGACACTACTATGAATAACCCGCTGTACCCTGGTAAGGAAACGGGTAGCCTCTGGTGCCAATGAGCCAAAGGTATCAAAAGCCAATGGTACAAAAACGCGTTGGTTCTCCTCGCAGGCTTTAGCATGTTTTTCTACCTTCTTTGCCTCTGCTTTCCGCACCGCTTGCCCAACTACGAAGCCACTATCCCTTAACCCAACTAGGGGAGATACACCTGTCAGGTCAACACAAGCATGCTTCCCCCCCGACCCATCTAAAGACAAGGAGATCTGCTGGTCGTAGGGTGGATCTCCCTTCTGCTGGATCCGAGAGGAAGTTCACAGGGGCCTCCTTTTTGGCTGAGATCCCAGCACGTCTTAAAATGTCCCACAGAATGTCTCGAACCCAATCATGCCGATATTTGAAACCGGGTAACTCCTTACAATGAACCGCATGTTCCCCGTATTCATCCAGGCAGGCCTTACGACAAATCGGACAGATTTCATCCTCCTGGTACATGGGGATCATCAGACGATATTTAAGAATGGCCCTGTATTCAATAGCAGACATGCTTTGGCCTAGACCTTCGATCGGGATGACAGTCACAGGAAATCTTGGGCGTGGGTGTTTTAAACAACTATGTTTGATTGAAATTAAGAGGCATCGACTGGCCTTGAAACTAATGTAAGATCTGTTTTTTATATAATGTATATTATTTCATATTGGTATTAATGAACATAACCTTCGTTAACACATCATGGAACATAAAGGCTTGAAAGATACCTATATATGTAGGGGCGAATCTAGAGAGAGAGCAGGGGTAACGTCCGTTACCCCTCAACTTTTTTGGCGTAGTGTATTTTTTTATTTTTTACGCGTTTTGTATTACGTTACCCGTGAAAATGATGCAACGTTACCCCTGAAATCTTGGTCTAGATCAGCCACTGTATATATGTGTTCATATTTCAACTAAAAGAACACAAAAAAATGACTGTGTCCATTCTTTAAGGGGGGGGGGGGGGGGGGGGGGGGGGGGGGGGGGGGGCTTGACAGATCTGGTTAAATTAAAGATGACCAATTTCCAAAAGATGAAACAGCTTAGATTTATTCCTCATTCTATTTTGTCCTTTTCTTCTCTGGTTTCAGTTAGCTACCAGCAAAAGCGTTCTATTAGATTAGAATAGAATCACTCTAGACTTCAAGTTAAATTGATATGATTAAAAACACTGCTCGAAAAATGTTTGTTAATAAAATGAAGAAATTGGCAAATATTATTCTTTAGAACAAGATGTAGAAAAGAGAACTTTCAGAAAATTTATCAATACCATTCATGAAGAATATATATATAGCCTTACACAAAACAAGACATAAGGTAAAACTGTTACACAAACCGACCCAGTAAATACGTAAATACTGATGTAGCACACGCCATTCAGTTTATGAATAGGAAATTGTAGACATTTTGTAAAACAGAAAATAACCTCTTATGGACTAATGTAAATTACTTAAAATTACCATCATCCATGGCTATATGCCATTTCCACTCAGAGAACAATATCTTGTATATTGTTTGAGAATATGAGAACCCCTAAACCCTGCAAAACAAAAACAAGATGTTAAACAAGTATCAGACTCTTTATACACAATCTTTACCTAACGATTCATAATCAGACTCTTAACCTTATTTGAAAAACTCTACTTGATGTTTCAAGTTCACGACAAAATTTTTAAGAAAACGTGGCTTTTAAGTCATTAAGTCTTCTACTTAACTAAAAGAAAGCAAATACACAATGAATGGAAGATACATTACCATCTAAATTTCCTGTCAAGTCTTCGAAAATGCACAACCACTGTTACGTATATCCAATCATTCACGCTATTTAAGGAAGCAAAAATGAAATATCTACACGCACGGTTGAGATATAAAGCACCACAAATTCCCAAAAATCCGACAGCAAATCCAGCACCCGTACCCGTGTAATATGATATCCAAAACTCATCTCTATCTTCTTCAACATCTTCCTTTCTAACAACAGTTGCAGGTGGGGGTGGAGGAGGAGGCCCACATCTTTGTGTAAGTGGAAGTCCACAAAGTTGAGGGTTACCGGTGTAGAAGGAGGAATTGAAAAGTTGAAGTTGTGGTCCGAGTGGTATTCTTCCTGACAAGTTATTGTAAGAGAGGTCAAGATAACTTAAACGTGTTATCTGTGACAAACTCGACGGAATATTTCCTGAAAACTCATTTCTTGACAAGTCAAGAGAATCAAGAGATGTCAACCGACCCATATGCTTTGGAATTTCCCCACGCAGGTTGTTTATGGAAAAATTTAAAGAGACTAACCCTCGAAGATTAGTGATCTCATATGGAAGTTTACCATATAACTTGTTGCTTGAGATATCAATGCTCTTCAGTAGGTAAAGACCTCTTCCAAATTCACGTTGTTTTCCCTTCCATACAACCAGTGCATTGTCAAGAAAAAGGGCAACTTCAGTCACTAAATGATAACGTGGATGAGGACGAGGCACTCGGTGTGGTGGAATCAATACATAAGTGAAGTAAGAATGGATCATGATATCATCTTGAAACTGTGTAGTAGCCATAGCCGTGAAATTACCAAAGCACCGAGGAATGTGTCCCGATAATGCATTATTAGACAGGTCAAGGAACTGGAGGTTACTTAGAAAACATATTTGGGATGGTAAACTGCCATTGAATCTATTAGACTGTAAAACCAGAACATACAATTCTGAAAGTTTTTCTCCTATCCATTCGGGTATGTTACCCGACAACATATTTTCCCCTAGATCCATAAACCTTAGTGTTGTGCAGTTGCTCAAGGACTTTGGTACTTCACCAACAAAAGTGTTCCTTCGCAAATACAATGCCTGAAGTACAGAGAAGGATCCCAAATAAGAAGGAATTTCTCCGGTCAACTTGTTATTTGATAAATTAAGAACGACAAGATTTAAATGGAATCTCTTCAAACAATCAGGTAGACTCCCTGATAATAAATTGTTGGAGAGGTCAAGGAAACTCAAAGCCAAGTCAATTTGACACAAGAAAGAAAGTGTTCCTGAGAATCTGTTTCCAGATAGGTTCAATGCTGCCAGTTTAGAGGGTAAAGATTGTATCGTACCTTCCAGTTGGTTGTTGCTCAAATCCATTCCAGGATAACGTTTAAATGACAATGTCATCTTTGGTAACATGCCTTTTATTTCATTTGAAGAAAGGTTGAGAAATCTTAACCCAGGTGGTAGGTCCCAGAACCACCTAGGGACACGATCTGATATTCCAGCACTGGAAATATCAAGATGTATAAAATGCCGTTGTGTTTGAATCCACTCAGGGAAACTAGGACCTAGCTTGCAAGACTGCATCTTTATAGTCTCTAAGCGGAATGAGGTTAACGCATAGGAGCTTAAGTTTAGTGTAAAAGAATTGAAAGACAGATCTAGATATAGTAGTTTGGTGATGTTTAGAAAATGAACATCAGAGATTAAACCCGTAAGAGAGTTGGATGATACATCAAGACTTTCAAGATTTGAGATGTTGCCCACATTTTTGGGTAAATTTCCGGTTAACCCATTTCTAGAGAGGTTTAACTGCCGCAGGGATGGACATCCAGAAAAGTTGGGAACCGACCCGTTAAGGACATTGTTTGACAAATCCAGTTGAACAAGGAACGGGAGAATTCCAAAAGATTTTGGAATGAGACCTTCTAAACGATTTTGTGAGAGGTCTAAATATGTGAGAGAAGTCAAATCTCCCAAGAAAAAAGGAATAGGCCCGCTTAAAGAATTATCACTAAGACTGAGAGTCTCCAAGTTTGAAAGATTAGCAAGTTGATGAGGAATCGGTCCGCTCAAAGAATTACTACTAAGTTTAAGATGTCGCAAGTTGGTAAGCAAACTCAAAGAATGTGGTATAGGATTGAGCTGAAAATGCATTCCACTTAAATCAAGGTACTCTAACTCAGGTAACTGAGATAATAATGATAAAAAATGACTAATATTACCAGACAAGTCATCAGAAGAGCTAGAAAGATCAACTCCAGTCACATGACCGGTCTGGCCGTTGCAAATGACACCCGTCCATTGACAGCAATCCATATATTCTTTGTACTCCCAATCATATAGATCGCTGTTGATGTAACCTGCTTTAATACCTAGCAGTGCCTGCCTCTCCTTATCACTACAGGTCCTTGCAAACGTCATGTTGGCATCTTCTTTGAACCCTGATGTAAGACCACCATTGATAAGTAATCCGATGCATAATAACGACACAAAAACAAACATTATATGATATGATGTTTGTTCACGTGCTCTCTAAACGAAACGAACCAAAATCAATCAGATTTTTAAAACCTGTTTTAAAGGCTAAGAATAGAAGTAATGCTTGTATGTTTTTTCCAAATCCAACACAAAGGCTCTATATATATAGTTGGCCGTTCAAAAAAAAAAAGGCTCTATATATATTTGCCATAAATGTTTCGAGTTGACTACAAGTCTCCTCATCACTCCAATCATTGGAATCATAATATTTATTTAATACAAAAACTTATCGTTTCCATGTAGTTTTATAAGTTGACTTGGGTCAACAAGTCTTCTGACCCCTCATTGGGTTTAGAAAATATTGGTTTTCTTGTTCATTTGAAACAGTCAAATATATATGGGAAAATGGCCAAAATAGCCCGTTGACCGGGCGTTTTGCACAAATAGCCCTCTCCACCCTCTTTGGAGAGAGGGGTCACGGTTCCCAACATGCCTGAACCGTCTCCCGAGAGGCTTCCCATTTCAGCCAACAGAGGACCGCCACGTGTCGTTGTTGATCCCGAGACAGACCTGAGACGTGAGACAGACCTGAGACGTCTCCGGTGACGTCTCAGAGACGCCTCCGGTGACGTCTCAGAGACGCCTCCGGTGACGTCTCGGAAGACGTCTCCGGTGAAGACGAAGAACAAGAAAAAAACAGTAAACTTCGTCGGAGAAGACGAAGAACTCGCCGGAGAAGACGAAGAAATCACCGGAGAAGAAGAAGACTTCAACTAAAGAAAACAAAATTGAACTCACCGGAGAAGACGAAGAACTCACCGGAAAAGAAGAAGACTTCAAAAGAAAAAAACTTAACTAATCGGAGAAGACGAACTCGAAACGGTAGGATCTCCACTTACCATATAACTTATAATCATGACTACAACTTACAATATTCTAGCTTCACCAAGTAAAAAATGATATAGTAGAGAGTGAGGACACGACTGCTAAACATATACATATATATTTAATCGAACGGTAGGATCTCCACTTCACCAACATCTTCTTAAACTTGCGGCATGGATGACGACGAACAAACCTGAGTGGAAAAAAACTCACCGAGTAAATTTTAATACTTTGTTAATACTTTGTGGGTGGCGTCTCCAAGACGGGAGAGAGAGGAGAGAGGAGAGAGAGTGTCAGGGGTAATTATTAGAAAGAGGAGAAGAAAAGGAGAGAGAGTGAGTGGGTGATGAGGTGGCGGTAAGTTATTGGTTGAAGTGGGAGACGTCTCCCGAGACGTCTTGGAAGGTGTGACCGGTCTTTAGGAGACGGGTCAAAGGGCTATTTATGCAAATCACTCGGTCAACGGGCTAATTTGGCCATTTTCCCAATATATATTGTTTAATGAAAAAAAATAACTAGTTGGACGATTGCAAGGTCCCCATAGTAATGTTTTATATTTCTCGTGACAATATAAATAAACTAGTACTGGACCCGTTCGCTGGGACGGGTGTTCTAAAATTTACAACGTTCATACAATGTGTACATTGAAGATCTCGATAACGTTTTATTCAACTGGGAATAGTAAGCGCGAAAGTTGATTGATTCATAAAAGTTGATTAATTCATGTACATGATAACTCAAATTTTATTATTTAGCTTGCACAATTAAAATCTTTTCTTCATTGTATAATCGGCGATCTTTTTTTTTTTTTTTTGAGAAAACAATGAATAGGGAAATAGCCTCAAACATAAAATGACATACATATATGAATTGTTACTAAATTTGGTATGTTCGTATACAAAAAATGAGTACATTTGAATATTTGATTACAGTAAATTTATTAGTACATTTATAAAATTTTATTAATACTCACACATCAAGAACATCCAAAGAATATGATTTATAATTATCAAAATTCATCCCATTTAGAAGCGCTAATTGATCCAATCTACATCAAACTTACAATTCCTGTATGTTCTCTGCAATACATAACTCAAGTTTTTATTTAAAATAAAATAAAAAGATGATACCGAGTAACATGAGAATATATGACTCAAATAAAACTCTCACCACTGGTGGCTGGTTATGTGATTAGCATGTCAAAATAGATAATTATAGATCAGTCAAAAGGATTTTGCGGGTTCTGCCCAAGTTGGTTTTATTAGCATGTAATCTTTCTGCATGTTTTCTAACAATTGATTTTTAATTTTATAGTAATTACTAAAGCTAAAGAATTAGTTTAAAAGACTTTTGTAACATAAATATGCATCATCATCATCATCATCATCATACTCAATTAATTCCACATATAGCAAAGCTAAGGTAGGGTCTGAGGAGGGTAAGATGTAGAGCCTTACCTCTACCCCTAAGAATAGAGAGGCTGCTTCCAGTGAAGTGAGACCCCCGGCTCGATGCGGTTTGGTATCAAGCCTTGGACATAAGGCACAGAACACTTAGCAACCGGGACAAACCCGATCGGTGTATATATGTACCCCTTTGTCATTTGGCTC
Source organism: Ambrosia trifida (assembly GCA_028751855.1). NCBI lineage: Eukaryota > Viridiplantae > Streptophyta > Magnoliopsida > Asterales > Asteraceae > Ambrosia > Ambrosia trifida. The sequence goes on along the minus strand of CM054123.1, from coordinate 89,201,396 downwards.
AATTGGGTGAGTTTAAAACTGCTCCAACCCATCTCCTTTTTTATTTTTGTATTTTGACCTTTTCACCTCTTAAAAAGGAATTATGACTCAAATTAACTCATTGTAAAAAAAAAACATGTCAAAATTGGCACCTACACGTGGCTCACAGTGATAAGAACTTTTGATCTATTGGTTTTTCTGTAAAATATTGATTGCTACGTCAAAGGCTTACTTGCACGAGTGATGGTGCATTTTATGGCTTTTGAATTCATGTAAAGTCTGAAGTCTTTAACAGGACTAACTGATGAAAGCTCAAGTCCTAATAATAGGTAACACATGAGGCCAACCACACCTAAAACAACAATGATTTTGAGTTTATATTTGGGTCAGATATGGTTATTTTGAATTTTGACCCATTATAGATACGGGTCATGATTAATCTATAACGGGTTTAGACCAATACATCTATTAATATATATAAAAGAAAACGTATATACTGACGTGGCGTACAATGGAGGCCTTAACCTCCCCTTGAGAGTGACACGTGGCTTAATAATTGAGTGTTTTTGGTGTTTTTGAATTATTTCCCTTTTTAATTAAATTGAGTTATTTTAGGAAAAAAGAATTTAAAAATAAATTTAAAATTTAATCTCTCATATTTCCTCCCATAAGATTTAAACGTTTATATCTTTTATATACGGGATTTTTTTAAAGAAAAAAATTACACCAAATTAACGAGCGTTTTATTATCTTTCCAACGAGTACCATAGTGCTATATAAAAAACGGAGAAAAAATCGACTATTTTTTGTGGTGTTTCGTTCATACAGAAAAAAAAAACACACAAAATGTTCATATTATTCATTAATCAAGTTTTTTCTTTTAAACCAGGTTCTTATCTACGATGTTGAAAATCAGCCCAATCGCCATGTTATCATTGGAATTTACTAGGTATACTTCATCAAGAGAAGCTAGGAGAAAGAATCGCGCAACACTGCAACACATGGTGTCAGCTTATAGCAAGGTTATTTTTTTTATTTATTTAATTACAAGAGTAATAATTATTACTATTAGTATTAGTATTATTAGAATGGTTATATTTTTCAACCCCGGGACGCTCCCAGGAAGAATTGATAGTTGCTGACGTGACGTTCAATTGTGGCCTCAACCATCTCTTGATTATGCCACGTGGCATAATGAGATGCAATGGTTACAACTTCCAACTTAAGTGTTTGTTTAGTTGATTAGGTTAGAAATTATAAGAGCCATTAGAATGTGAGAAATTAGAGAGATGTGATGAGTTTTTGAATAGTTGCAGCTTACATAAGTGATTCTTTAGATGATTACTGATTAAGTTTTAAATTAGGGAATATGAGTTATTACTGATTAGAATACTATGAACATGCAATGATTAAGAGATTTTGTGTTTAGTTAACTTGAGCCATTTGCAATAGGTTATCACGTAAAATTAGATTTTTCAACCCCGGGACCCTCCCGGGGTAATCAGCTAGTAACTTATAAAACAACTTTAAAAAGATTCAAGCATGTCTAAAGCTCTCCAAAGTATAATTTTAAGGACAAAACCTCTTAAATAATTTATTCGAACAATTAAAGTATCATAGGCGTTCATCAGGTATATTCGAATGAGAAATGTGAACTCAAAACTAAATTGAGGTCTTTTCATTCATCATATAATAAGTAAAAAAAATTAAAAAATAGAGAAAAAAAAAGAATGATATCGCCGTCAAGAATTTGTTTAACCACTAATTTGTAATTTCAATTCACATCATGAACACACCTTCAATATGACCAGATTATATGTGTAAATTTGAAAGTCGTAAATTAATGATTACATGTTAAAACCAAATTATTGGCTTTGTCTCCAATAGCACTTATAGAAACCTGATGCATTATTTTCTTGTCAAGTGATAAGTTGTTACACATAACTATGAAGCAAACCTTTAATGCTAAATTTTAAGAAGAAAGTAAATCTACCTACCTACTTTTGTGTAAAACTTAATCCCCCTACTGATGTGAAGCTAATGAGTGCATAAGCATTGGAACATAGTGAAAGCTGGATTCGAACTCAATCACTTACCACTGTGCACACTTTCTATTAAATTTAAAAAGTTTCCATCTTAATTAAGAAAATAGTTGAAGAGGCTAATAGGATAATTTGTCATCCAGTGACTTTGCTTTCTTATCACTTGACCTTCCTGATTCTTTCAAAAGCTCTGCAACCTTTTCTTCTCGCCATCAAGATCTTGGTTTGTTGTTCTCAATTGAGATATAGCATCTTCCACTCTGCATATATTAATTAGTTAATTATTTTTTAAAAAAAAAATTAATAGTATTAGAATGGATAAAATTACATACCTATTGGGTATTGAGCTTAAAAATTTGTTATGGATTATTGGGTTACTTAACAAGTTTAGAAGATTTGAGTTTAATTTGGGCCTAAATTTAAATGTTAAATAAGTTATTTAAAAAAAAATACACACGTTGATGAAAGGGTGTTTTACCATGTTAAAGTGTAGTTAATTATGTGATTTTAAGTGATTTATATCATAAAACATGGTTACTTTGAGTTTAATCTGAATCGCAGGTAATTGGAGCGGATTGAATGCATTTTTAGGAAAATCAAATGGATTTGAATTGAAGATATTAAATGATGGTGTGATAAAGCTCTGGAATACGAAGACGTGGCCGCAAGAATCAAAGAAAACAAAGTTATAACGAAGTTTTTATGAAGAAAACAAGTTTGGCGCGCTGTTTGGGAATTTCAGCACCATGTGGCGCCAAAATGGGTGAAAAATTGCGCCAGGTGGCGCCAGTTACTGATCATATACGAAATTTTTGGATTTTCACCATATTTAAAGATAAACCATCCCAAAAACGAATATTTCTTCAACCCTAGCTGTTTTTCAACTCCCAAAACACACTTTTCATCATCCCAAACCTCAATCCAATCAATCATTTCATGCAATCATCATTCCAATCATTCATTGAAGATCTTGCAATAGAGATGAGAGGCTAATTCCTTTGTGACCACCTCTAGGTGGATGGTTTGTATGTGAAACTCAACTTGATTCATCTTAGTGTTTTAGATTGTTCTTTATGTTTTGAAGAATACTTGTGGTTTGATTCATTTAAACAAATTATATGTGTTTCAATTGCTTATCTTTTGATCATTCGCATTCGGTTTTCTTGAATTGTGAGCAGTTTGATTATTGGGATGGTATTTGGCACATATGGTTTGGTAATTGGATTGTATAGGTTATTATTAAAAACTTGTGTCTAATTACCACTTGAATTACAATCAATTAACAAGGCCATGTCTATGTTGTATTCTTACTAATTGAAACAAATTGGGTGAATCATCAAACCAGAGGTCTGGAGGGGTTACTTTCTTTTAATTATTGTTTTCAACTTAAAATCAAGGTTCCTAGCTTTATTAGTGTTTCTTAATCAATTATAACTTTTCACTAGATATTAATTAAAACTAGGCAAAATTACAACTTTCCACTAATTCCCCGTGGAGACGACCTTACTTTCCACTTACTACTAAATATTTTCTTTGTGACCACCTCTAGGTGGATGGTTTGTATGTGAAACTCAACTTGATTCATCTTAGTGTTTTAGATTGTTCTTTATGTTTTGAAGAATACTTGTGGTTTGATTCATTTAAACAAATTATATGTGTTTCAATTGCTTATCTTTTGATCATTCGCATTCGGTTTTCTTGAATTGTGAGCAGTTTGATTATTGGGAGGGTATTTGGCACATATGGTTTGGTAATTGGATTGTATAGGTTATTATTAAAAACTTGTGTCTAATTACCACTTGAATTACAATCAATTAACAAGGCCATGTCTATGTTGTATTCTTACTAATTGAAACAAGTTGGGTGAATCATCAAACCAGAGGTCTGGAGGGGTTACTTTCTTTTAATTATTGTTTTCAACTTAAAATCAAGGTTCCTAGCTTTATTAGTGTTTCTTAATCAATTATAACTTTTCACTAGATATTAATTAAAACTAGGCAAAATTACAACTTTCCACTAATTCCCCGTGGAGACGACCTTACTTTCCACTTACTACTAAATATTTTCTTTTGACCGACCCAACAACATCAATCACATGTGTATGTGTATATATATATATATATATATATATATATATATATATATATATATAATACATATATAGGGTAGGGATCCTAAGAGAACCAACCCCTATTTGAGAACTGAGAGAACCATTCTAGGCCACACATTTCATATAAAGGCAAAAAAAAAAATTATTTATTTATTTGTTTTTTTGCTTTAATCGCACAATTTTATGCAAGGAAAAAAAAATTCTTATTTTTTTTTGAATTTTTTTTTTCATTTATACATATGTGTATATGGCAATTATACATATGTGTATATAGCAATTATACATATGTGTATATAGTATTTTTCAGCTATACATATGTGTATAATGCAATTATACACATGTGTATATAGGGCTGTTCAAAACGCTCGGCACTCGCCGCTCGTTCGGAATTTGCTCGGAAATTGCTCGCTCGATTTTCCGCTCGGTTGTAAACGAGCCGATCGGCTCGGTTCGGTTTGTAAATGAGCCAAGCACGAGCAAAGGTCCGCTCGGCTCGGTTCGGCTCGATATAATTTTTATTAATTTATTATATATATACATAATTATATATACACACATTAATTACATTTATATTTATAGTTTTATACATATCACTCTATTGGGTTTGACTCAATATATGCATATATACAATTATATTTATAGTTATTGCCTTAGTCAAACCAATGATAACTTAACACTAAGTTTAATTGTAAAACCCTAAGTCTTGAAAAAACATATTTGACTTCATATTCTCATTAGTTGTCCACCATCAATCATCTCCAGCTATCAACCTACGCCACAACGCGACATATGTTATCTGTAATATGCTCATCACCTCACTGACCTCAACTAGAGCTTCATTCTCGAGCGGTCGAACCTCAGTCATCGCTAGGCAGCGAGAATATTAAAGGAAACATCCCAATTTATAGCTGTCCGAAAACACTCGTCGCTCGCTCGATGCTCGCTAGAAAAAATATGCGCTCGAACAATGCTCGCTCGGTTTCTGGATCGATTGTAAACGAGTCGATCAGCTCGGTTCGGTTTGTAAATGAGCCAAGCACGAGCAAAGGTTCGTTCGGTTCGACTCGGCTCGTGAACAGCCCTATGTGTATATTGAAAAAAAATACAAAAAAATAATAAAAAAAATTCCTTGCATATAAAGCAGCGATTTTTGCAAAAAAAAAAAAAAAAAAAAAAAAAAAAAAAAAAAAAAATTGCCTTAGAGAAATTTATGGTCCAGAATGGTTTTCACAGTTCTCAATTTGGGAAAAGGTTCTCATTTGAACCAAATCCTATATATATGATTTTCTTTTAAAAAACATGCACACAAGATTTATAGTCCCTTGCCGGGTGGCCTCTGCGGCCACCCAAAGTGCCACCTCTGTCGATTTCTAAACCCGGTTTGAACCTCAACCAAATTGTAGGGTTGAAATCGATTTGCAACCCCGTACTCGGAAGGTCAGACATGATCCTTTCCCTCTTAAAACCAGTTTTAACGCATACATTGATTTATGCACCTCTAGATTGGAGTGGTTTACTTTTTATTACCACAATCGACAAACATGAAACTAATTCTTATAGCCCACGAATTTTCTAATTCTTAGTGTTCGTTTCACATAATGAAATGGAATCTTGATAGAATTAAAATTTAGATTTTATTCCTTATGTTGTTTGTTTCAAGAAAAGAAGTAAATGGGATCCCAATTCCATTCTTTACTTTTTCGTTTAGGAAAGGAATGGAAATTGAAACTAGAAACAAATTTCTTCAAATTACTGTAACTAAAGGAATTCAAAATCTTTCCATAATTTGAAGGAATTCAAGTAAAGTCATTGGAATTTTCGACATGTCACCGATGTCGGAATGTCTCGACTCAAACCGGTCCGCCACCTGACCTGCAATGCCTCCTCCCTTGACCCGACCCACTACAATTCAACCCGATCAACCTACGCCGACCCGTGACGCGACCCGACCCAACGACGAACCGAAACGTCTCGACCCAAACCAAAATGTTGTTGGCCCAAAACGTCTTGAACATACTCGGCAATTCGTCAACCCGACCCGCCTTTAACCCAAAACGTGTCGATCCGAAGACCCGGCTCGCCGCTAACCCGCAATGTTTCGACATGATCTGGTTTGTTAACGACCCAAAACGACTCAAACCACCCCGACCCAATTAACGACGTATCCAATTCGACCTGTTAATAAACCAAAAATTCTAGACCAAACCCGACTCCTTACCGACTCGAAACGTTTCAACATGAACCGGCCTGTCACACCCCGCCCAGGATGGGGCACTTACGGTGACCAGTTGGCGCAAACTTATAATGAAAACGTAGTCTCATCATAGAACTTAAGTATTTATTACAAACTAGAATGGTCAATGTACAACCAAGCTAAAAAAAACTTAATGATAATAAGATGGAATATCTAAATGTAACATCGCAAAATTTTCTCCAAAATTTTAATACATAAAAAGCCCTTATATATATATTTTTTTTATTACACCTTTATCATTAATATTATACAAATGTGTCTAAGTGTTTATTTATCCTAACTCACAACTTATATACATACATAAATGTATATAAATAATAATAATATGATTCTAAATTCTTTTTTTTTTCACATACAAGATTTTTTTTTTAAATAAAGCCTTGAGTCAAATAGTCAAAGTCCTAGTCAAAGTCTTAGTCAAACAGTCAAAGTCTTAGTCAAATAGTCAATTCATCATAAAACCTTACTTTATGGTGTTGACCAATTTTAATGGCTAATTGACTCCAAAACTAGTATAAAAACCCACCTATGACCCATTATACTTTGCACCTCTAAATCGATTGTTTCAATCCGATTAAACTTTCCCTCATACCTTTCTTCTATAGTCTATTACTTCTACAATTGAAGCTTTGATTATAAGCTCTTATAATTGGCGAATTGGAAGCTTGATATTCTTTCTTTTTCGTTTTCTTCAATTTGGACTAGCTATGTTGTTGAGTCTTTGGGATTCGCCTCGCATACATTCACAACACATTATTCTATTTTTTTTATGAGACATAACATTTTGCTAAGGTGAGTTTTACATAGCCCCTTTTCTATTTATCACCATTTTTGGGGTGAAACATGTTACAACATTATTCATGCAATTCAATCATCAATGTGTCTATGTGTATTTCTATGTTGCATTATGTCTTGAACATGACTAGGGTAAGCACAATTCTAGCATAAACATTCATCAGCCAAACGGTATACATTGATAGATCTATTGGACTGACAATCCCACCCGGATACGTGCCTCCTACAAAGGTTGCGTGGGTGTTTGTTACTGCAATTTAAACGAGTGAACCATGAGCGTATGGGATGTACCACAATTCAACAGTCACAATGGTTGATTATGCACACGATTTACTTCTAGTATGTTTTCACATATGGACTAGATTGCCATGACACATGAATTGCACAACAATTTTATTCGATTATCAAAACCTATGTAATTCTCACCAACTTTTGTTGACCCAAAATATTTTCAACTTAACATGTTTCAGGTTCTACTTGCTTGAAGGTTTGAATTGATGCTTGAAGATGTTTGCATAGTTTTATTCAATTTGATGTACAAATTCTTAGAACAATTGTATGTAACTTACTTAAATTATTCAATGAAATTTATTATTCACCATGAGCTACTGAACAATCATCAATACGTGACATCCCGATGTTTCCGCCATCGGTTGGGGTGTTACAGATTGGTATCAGAGCCATGGTTATAGGGAATTAGGTTATTAGAAAAATAATCTAGTCTATAACCATAGGATTTAACCAGTACTTGCTTCTTTTACTTGCTATTCTCTATCTCCCTCCTACTTCTTATCCCTACATTAATCCCTACGAGAAGGTTGCTCTCCATCACTGGATCCACTCTTAGACTAATAAGGAAAAACCCTCAGGTTTAACCTGAACCACCTTGAGATCTCGTCGAAGTTCTAGATTTTAATAACGAACACGTGCAATCTGGAAGGGTGAACGCCTGTATTCTGAGTCTTCTGTCTAGGCTGGCATTGCGCATATATCCCAATCAGACGAGGGACCCGGATGCCTACCTGGGAATTCTCGGGATGAGTGTTCACTTATAGGCTAAAGCATGTCTTCATATGTTATTAGAATCTAGAATCTTAGATAAGTCAACGTTTTCGTTTATTCATGGATAAATGATTACATTCCTTATATTACCTCATTGTCCTTTATTCAACCCATATCTTATTGAACATTCATTACCCAAAACACTTCCGTAACCGATGCCCTAAACTAAACAGAGATCAAGACCATCCAGCTACCTGACCGCAAGCCTCACTATTTGACTACTAGATGCTTTTATTCTATGTATTGACGCTATTTGATTCAAGTAATAAATACTAGTATTTAAATTTTTGAGAGTTGGTATACACTTGAATGCATGCTTGTTTGAATGTGAACTAATTATCTAAATCTATACAACTATAACTCATATACTGTGCTTGTTATACTTGCTTGCATAAACATGCTATCAATTTGCAATCTATGTGTATAATAAATGTTATCATGCCTTTTCAACAGTCGGGAGAGGCCCTACAACCTGCTCCACGACTGGTGGAGGCTATCAAACCTACCTAACGATTGGTAGAGGTCATTATGCCTTTTCAACAGTCGGGAGAGGCCCTACAACCTACTCCACGACTGGTGGAGACTATCGAACCTGCTCAAAAATCGGTAGAGTCATAAAAGGACGCAAAACCCTAATGTAAGGTAAATTGATAATTACGGTCCGGAACGTAATCATGAATTTACAGGTACGTTAAGGTAGTGAGAAATTTTATCAAGGTTTTCGGTAGTCGACCAATTGTATACCTGGTGTTTTTCTTTTAACTTCGGGACGAAGTTCCTAAAAGTAGGGGAGACTGTAACATCGCAAAATTTTCTCCAAAATTTTAATACATAAAAAGCCCTTATATATATATTTTTTTTATTACACCTTTATCATTAATATTATACAAATGTGTCTAAGTGTTTATTTATCCTAACTCACAACTTATATACATACATAAATGTATATAAATAATAATAATATGATTCTAAATTCTTTTTTTTTTCACATACAAGATTTTTTTTTTAAATAAAGCCTTGAGTCAAATAGTCAAAGTCCTAGTCAAAGTCTTAGTCAAACAGTCAAAGTCTTAGTCAAATAGTCAATTCATCATAAAACCTTACTTTATGGTGTTGACCAATTTTAATGGCTAATTGACTCCAAAACTAGTATAAAAACCCACCTATGACCCATTATACTTTGCACCTCTAAATCGATTGTTTCAATCCGATTAAACTTTCCCTCATACCTTTCTTCTATAGTCTATTACTTCTACAATTGAAGCTTTGATTATAAGCTCTTATAATTGGCGAATTGGAAGCTTGATATTCTTTCTTTTTCGTTTTCTTCAATTTGGACTAGCTATGTTGTAGAGTCTTTGGGATTCGCCTCGCATACATTCACAACACATTATTCTATTTTTTTTATGAGACATAACATTTTGCTAAGGTGAGTTTTACATAGCCCCTTTTCTATTTATCACCATTTTTGGGGTGAAACATGTTACAACATTATTCATGCAATTCAATCATCAATGTGTCTATGTGTATTTCTATGTTGCATTATGTCTTGAACATGACTAGGGTAAGCACAATTCTAGCATAAACATTCATCAGCCAAACGGTATACATTGATAGATCTATTGGACTGACAATCCCACCCGGATACGTGCCTCCTACAAAGGTTGCGTGGGTGTTTGTTACTGCAATTTAAACGAGTGAACCATGAGCGTATGGGATGTACCACAATTCAACAGTCACAATGGTTGATTATGCACACGATTTACTTCTAGTATGTTTTCACATATGGACTAGATTGCCATGACACATGAATTGCACAACAATTTTATTCGATTATCAAAACCTATGTAATTCTCACCAACTTTTGTTGACCCAAAATATTTTCAACTTAACATGTTTCAGGTTCTACTTGCTTGAAGGTTTGAATTGATGCTTGAAGATGTTTGCATAGTTTTATTCAATTTGATGTACAAATTCTTAGAACAATTGTATGTAACTTACTTAAATTATTCAATGAAATTTATTATTCACCATGAGCTACTGAACAATCATCAATACGTGACATCCCGATGTTTCCGCCATCGGTTGGGGTGTTACACTAAAGTCTTCCAACTCTTAGCCAGTAATTATATAAATATAAACCAAAGAAATATACGAATGCATCGAAAACAGTGCCGGCCCTAGGGGTGTGCGAGCCGCACTCCCGGCCGAGGCACATTTTTCCGGGGGCACTAGCGGATCTACAGATTATGTCGAACAGAGAAGTTAAAATTACAAGAGGAAGATGTAGTTACTATATTTGAAGATTTTCTGGCGAGAAGCAACAGTCCGGCGAAACTGTTTACCGACTTGTGAGATGCAGGTATAACATAAAAGAAAGAAGAAGGAGAGAGCTGATAAATAATAATGATAGTGTTGACTTGACTATTATTTAAGCCCATTTCATTTCATTTACATGTGCAATGGTTTATGGGGTTTTTTTAGGCCCACCCAACCCACTATAACCCAATAAAGGACCTCAATCGAAAAGTTGAATTTCCCCTTAAACATAAAGTAAACATTTATGCAAGTGTTTACAAATTACAACGGTTGTAAGATATGGGACTTTGAATAATACGGTTAATATTTGTTGGTAATAAAAAATATTTGGTGTAAACTAATATATTACAAATACTATGATTTTGTTATCTTTATTGTTATAACGTTACTCGAAGTTTAAAAAAAATAGTTACATAATCGTTCAGGCCTAGGGGCCATTTTTTGCTCGTACAAGGCACTTAAATCCTCAGGACCGGCTCTGATCGAAAACTATGTGTGGAGAAAAACTGAAAAAGTATTCAATATAGCATGAATTTGCCATACATAAATATTCATAATTATGTATAGAGACATGTGTTATGTACGAGAAAGAAATATATGAATAAATTGAAGAAAATCAGAATAAAGATTATGTTACATGGTTTGATGTTTCCAGTAATGTATAAGTTTAACGAAAACAAAACGAAAATAAGTTTTAAAGAAATAGAAAACTAAACTAATGGTTTTTGGTTTTGATCGACTATTACGGTTTGGTTATGTCTATAAATTTTGTTGGGTTTTATAAATTAATTTTGTTAGCACGGTTCAATTTTGTTGGTTTTTTTTTTAATTAATTTTGAAAATAAAAACATATTTAGTTCATTTACAGAATATATTTTTGAGTATGATTAAAAGAACATTTTTTTCAAAATAATATTTTTGTAGGGGTTAAATATGACAAGTTTTAATTTACTTTTTCCAGGGAGCGGTATAACAAGTAAAGGAGAGTATGTTAAGCCTAACCCTCAATTACATGCTTTCACTTCGCAATCCTGTCTTGGACCTCTCCACATCCCTTCCGACATGACGGCCACGCCATAACGACACGGCATGAAAAAAGGTCACAACAACCACAACCCTTCTCCGTAGCCTTAGGAATGGGAAGGATGGGAAAAACGACTCCCCTGCTCGAGATTGGCTCGAAACAAGCCAAGCTTAAACGAGCTCGAGCCAACTCACGGACCTAACGAGTCTATTATTTATATACTTTTTATTTTTATGTACCATATGTACATTTATATATTAATTGTTGTTATCATTATATAAAATGAACTTAAACCTTCCAATTCTAAAGTGGAGGTTGCTAACCACTCCACTTATTCCCATGTTTGTGACTAATTTTTAGTACTACAACATATAACATCAAAAGAAACGGTAGGCAAAAAGAAAAAAATTAATAAAGCTACTGTTGCCAAATGGCAACATATCATTTGTTGCCGTCACAAACACCCAATTAAATATGGATACTGTAGATCCGTCTTTCTTTTAATATAGAGAGTAATTATGAATTTTCAAAAAAAAAAATATAAAATTATGACAAAATAACTAAATTAAAATTACACACACATATATATGTCAAAAAGAAATCAATAAAAGACAAGTCCAATCCAAACTGCACTCAATATCCACACATGTTATATCCCTTCATCAAATCACATGAAATAAAAATAAAAATTAATCAAATAATAAACCGTTGCCACAGAGATAAATCAACCAATTCAAGCAAGTAAAGCTTCTTCTTCCAAGGAACACAAAAATGGCGGTTTCATCTTTTTCATTCTCATCCGCAACCTTATCCAGAAGGGTCAGTCATAAGACTTAACTTTTTTTATAACTTCTTTTATAAACTGTTATTTGATACAATGTTAACTACAACTAGTCATTATAATTCTTATGCTTTAAGTTTGATCAAAGAGGGATGTGTGTGAGACTCATTATAGTTGAATTTGTATGAGAGTTTGCAGGTGAATCTGTCATTAAAGCCTTCTTGTTCTACATGTTCTGGCCCAACCATCATTGCATCCTCAAGAGATGCAGCAGCTATTGATGAAGAAAGTAAGCTTACTTTGTTTTTGTTTTTGTTTGTGTTTCCCTTCATTTGCATGTTTAAAATGATTTTTACATGTCAAATGGGTAATACATAATTTTAACTATAAGAAAAAGAGCAAATGAGTCGAAAGTCGCATAAAATTTTAAATCATCAAGAGCACCTCCAATGGAGGTGCTTTTTTATGTCAGAATCGTAGGTGGCATGTCGGTAGAGAGAGGGAGGATAGAGTAACACGTCCATTATTCCGATGAGTTTTCTTGAGGGGAGGTAGGAGAGAGAAACCAGGGATGTGATGGATGGTTGGGGCGTCCAGTATTTGAAGCGCACGTGCTCTAAGAAAACTAGCTTCTTGTTAGTTTTATAATATATTTGTTAAAGAAAGTAGATTATTGTTTTAAAAATACAAGCTTTTTTCTATACATCTATTTTTTTCATAGAATTCAAACAAAACTTAACATATCAGCCGAATCGGACGCTATTAGTTTTGACCTGCACTATGTTAAGACATTACCCAGCCTGTCCTACCTGCCTATTTCGACACCTATAACGATTTGCCTTTAGTACTATGTTTCTACTTGTATCTTTAAGCTTTCTTGGATCATTCATAGCTCCAAATATCAATAATTTAAAGTTTTAAACATGAAAATAATGTGAAACAGGATCAGGAAACTGCAAGAGAAGATCACTTCTCATAGGAGTTGGAGCTTCAAGCTTATTGCCTACAAAACTGCTACTGGCTCAAGGTATGTGTATTCATTAACCTCATCCAATTTCATACAGAAGACCAACCCTACTAGGCCTCGGCCACACATTGAAACAACACTCGAAATAAAAATTAATGTACTTATTTTTGTGTTATTGTTTCGCCCTTAAACGATCTAACACATTATTAGAAATCAAAAGAATTGCTCCCTATAGTTTTCCAGATTTTGTCTTGTTATATTCTAAGCATCTTGCATTGTTTATGCACACAGAAAAACCACCAAACTATGATGAATTTGTCGACTTAGAAGATGGGTATTCATATTATTATCCCTCAGATTGGATAGTAAGTTGTAACAGAAACCTACAAATTTGATGTTTCCCTTATACAAAATTTAATTTTGTACTCACATGTATAACCTTTTTTCCAGGGATTTGATTTCAGGGGACACGACTCTGCATTCAAAGATCGATACTTGCAGTTACAAAATGTAAGACTTAGCTTCATACCAACCAATAAAACAGACATCAATGAGATGGGTTCCATAGAGAAGGTTGTAGCATACTTGGTGAGACATGTGTACTCGACACCCACTCAAGTCCCAGATGTGTTCAATATGCAAGAGGTCTGGACCCTTTGAAATCATATGCAGTTGTTTTGTAAATGAATTCTGACAATTGGTCTGTTTTGATGGCTAAAATTGCAGAGGACCACGGATGGTAAAAACTACTACACGTTTGAGTACACGCTAACATCTCCAAACTTCTCTCGAGCAGCTTTTGCAACCATAGCAGTTGGAAATGGTAAAACACAAACTTAAATCTTTAAATAATACAATTATTTAAAAACATACAAGCAGGATGGATAACGGGTCGAAATGGGTTTGGGTTATGTTTATTAAAATCATATTAGCATAATTATAGTCTAAATCGTTAAATAAGACAATTAGTAACTAGTAAGGTTAGGTTGTAAATACACATTGAACTCTTGTAACAGGGAGATACTACACTCTAATTGTTGGAGCAAATGAAAGAAGATGGAGAAGGGTAAGAAATCAGCTTAAAGTGGTAGCGGATTCGTTCAAGGTGCTTGATATCTGATGTCTGTATATTTGGTTTTCGTAAGTACAATGTACAAAGCGTAAAGTACTCTTAAAGCTGCATGATTTATCCATCCCGTGACATTTTAGAAGTGGTAGCGGTAAAACTAACAAGTGATGGGCAAAAAGAGTTTTAAATTGATCTAAACCTCTTTATATACAAAAAGGATTGTGCCTAGTTAACTTTCATAAAATTCAGAAGGATGTACAATTGTACAAATATACAAAACAGTCGAAAAATGGAGAAACACACAATGAAAAAGGAAAACAAGCAACTTCACACTAAATTCTATGACCAACAAATCAATATATCATGTAAACTCAGCAAGATTCTAACCTCGTAAACGCTGTGCCTCCAAAAGAATAATGTGCAATCTGACCTCTGAAGCCCAAATCCACCATCATCACCGCCACCTGCCGCCATTTTCCATCATCCATATGTCCAAGGACTGCAGATGACTGACATTACAAGTGAATTTAACAAATCCTGTGCATTATATCCATTCGTTCTATATAAGTCTATGCTGACGTACACCCTTTCCGAAATGAGGCTGCATTAACCGAACATACAACCCATTTTTCGCCATTAAAGAATCGTGGTTCCCGTCCTCAACAATGCGACCACCATTAAGAACAACAATGTTGTCAACATGTTTCATCATAGCAGCCCTATGAGCTATAAGAATGGTTGTTTTATTTCCCATAACTAAAGTATCAAGGGCCTCTTGAACCACCCGACTTGACTCTGACTCAATTGACGAGCTGGCTTCATCCAACAATAAAATGGGTGCATTTTTCAAAACAACCCGAGCAATTGCAATCCTCTGTTTCTGACCTGGGGTTAAATCCACACCTCTCATTCCCACATGGGTATCATACCCATGAGGTAAGCTGCTGATGAAATGATGAGCATTTGCTATTCTTGCAGCTTCTTTGATTTCAGCCTCGCTGGCGTTATGTCTTGCATATAATATATTTTCCTTAATTGTTGTGGAAAAGATTACAGGTTCTTGTTGAACAACACCAAGGTGATTTCTTAACCACCTCAAATTAAATTGCTTTAAATCTCGACCGTCTAACATTACCTGACCAGCAACTGGATCATAGAATCTTTCTATTAATGATATTATCGTACTTTTCCCTGATCCCGAAACCCCAACAACCGCCACTGTTTGACCACCAGTGACTTTGAGACTGAAGTTGCTCAGTACAAGAACCTCAGGGCGAGTTGGGTAAGAAAAGTCAACATTTTTCAACTCGATGCTTCCATAAACATTTGGAGGTTTTATAGCAGCAGCATCATCTGGCTCGATTTTCGGTACTCTATCGATTATTTCAAAAACGGATATTAAAGATTTTCTTCTTTTGAGAATATAAGGAGCCAGACCAAAAGGTTCCACAAGAGCAAATGTGGCAAAAGAAAAGACCATGTATTCTTTAAGAGCAGTTGGGAGATCTGTATAACCTTTTTTAACACAGCGGGCGGCATACCATAAAAGAACAGCATTGCATGCAAAAAGAAGAAACTGTGAAAACCCAAATGCAAAACCGATAGCCATGCCATGAAAGAAACTCTTATAAAATATCTTGCTTAATTGCAATCTGTAAAGCTCCATAACTTTATTACCAGCACAAAATGCAACCACAGTGTAGATATTTCTAACTGCATCCTCAAGAACCAATGACGCTTTCCTGTGCATTTCCTGGATCCCCTTTGAAAATCCAGCTAGCCATAATTTCTGTATATGTTCAAGATTTGTTCAAGATTTATCATGGCATGTGTCATACAAAATAATTGGTGAATTAATGTATAAAAAGATTACCTGAGCAATGGCAGAAAGAGTGAGAACCGGCAGTGTGGCTAAAGCCACAAGAGCCAAACGCCAATGTAAAAGCATTCCTATTACTATTGCAACAATAACTGCTGAGCAGTCTTGAATTAGAATAGAAAGCCGGTTACTGAAAGCTGCTCTCACAAATGTTGCATCATTTGCTAATCGCATGGATAAGGTATCAACACTGTTTTCTTCTTCATCAAACCATCCAACTTCATTCCGTAGCATTGCTGTTAACATATAACTAGATTACACTTTGGTGGACACCACAATGAATCACTTCAGGCTGACCCACAACAGTTTTTGTCCAAGGTTATTGCTTTTTACAAATTAGCTGGTGTATAAATTGTTTATGAAAACTATATTTAATCATATTTTTTTGCCTTTGGCAACTTTCAACAATTCAGCCTGTTTAATCCATTAGAGAATGAAAAATTAACCCAAAATCGACATGTTAATCCATATAGGGAAAGAACAACACTTGTTAATATAGGAATTACTAACCAGAAAACATCATTCTCCTAACACGTTCAGTCATCTTCTCCCCCATAATACCAAAGTAAAAGTGCTGCAAAAAGTTGGCAATTACAGTCACAATACCCATGCAGGCAATGATTAAACACCATTTGTCCACATCATCACGTATGTTAATATGCCTGTGGATTTCATTTCTATAATATGCTGTCACTATCAGGGAAATCACATAAGCAAGAAGAGGATTAAAAGAACCAAATATTGCAGCACCAGTGCTTCCTAAAACAGCATAAAGCCATTCAGCCAAACTCAGCTCTATGAGTCTCCAAATTGATGGTTCTTTTTTATGTTGTTTTTCCTTCATGGGCTGAGCCATAATTGGTTTATCAGTAAGCTGAGAATTAGGTCGACTATACGTTTGTGAATGTGAACGTTCACTTTGGGGATCAGATGTCAAAAGTGGTGAAATTGGTGATTCGGGATTTGATCCATGAGATGTTTGTCTACGGATAGCATGAATATCAAGTTTTGGTAATTCTGGTAATCTTCTTTCAAAACTGTCTTGCCTTTTTATTGATGGTTCTTTGTCTGTTCCATCTAATGGCGAACCACTTTCTTTTTCAGTAGGGCTTGGATTTTTTGGTGATTCGTGGGACCTGTTAGCAGAATCCTGAGACCTTGATGCGTGCAAATTAGAAGCCCGCTGAAGTGATGGTGATTTGGCAAATTTTGGAGATGTTGGTTCTTGGAAGCTTTGCCTTTCTGAAGAATCTTTTTCAAGTTGGAAAGCTGTAACCGTGTTGTAATTTCTCGTTGGCATTCTACAACAACAAAAAATGTATTCAAACTTCAAAGCATCCATAAATGACGGAAATGGCAATTTAAAACCCATAACATGTAAATGGTTGCATTTTTCTCAAATGGGTCAAATCAAAAAGTTTAGATATAAAGGGAATGGGTCAAATGGGTTGAAAGACGCTCAAAAACCAGTTCCTATGCATACATGCCGCTAAATTGCTTGGAGGAAACTATAGAAAAAAACCCTACGGACTTCTGAAGAATTTTTACATGTAAGTCCCTAGACTCTATACTTGCATAAGCAAATCCTTTAACTTCTAAAACTCATCAACAAATTCCCTGCACTTTATTATTAATATATAAATCGCTTTTGCATGATTAAAACCTTTCACTTAAAAAGCTTCTTTTTGGTTGATAAGACCCCTAAACTTTATTTAAAAGACATCATCAAATTTTAGAATCAGGATTTTAGATTTAATTATGTAAAAACTAAGTACAGGGACTTGGGAGTTAATTTAGAAAAATTCTATATGTTTACTTTAATAATTTTCCATTGTTGTTTTAAAGATTTAGATTATTATTGTAATAATTTTGCATTAGTAATCACGATTAACACATTAACTGTGCATATAAAAAAAAGATTGAAATGAAGGGAGGCAATGTTGTCACGTCAACCAACAGTACACAGCCCGTTAAGACACGTACTATAGATGTCCCAATTCAATCTGAAGTTCTGAACCCGGTAACAAAAAAAAAAGAAACACTTGTTATTTGAGTCTACCTTCTCGGGAGTTTAGCAGCTTCTTCACATCTTAGAAGCTCGGCATAAAGCCCATCAGAGGCTATTAGTTCATCGTGTGTTCCAATCTCCATCAACTGACCATCTTCCATAACAGCAATAAAATCAGCATTTTTTATTAAAGAAAGCCTGCGAGCAATTATGATTGTTGATCTGCCTAACATCAAGAGATCCAAAGCCTCCTGAACAGATCTTTCAGCTTCAAAGTCTAGTCCACCAGTGACTTCATCAAGAAGAAGAATAGATGGGTTTGAAAGCACTGCCCTAGCAACAGAAAGCCTTATTTTCTGCTCTTCTGTCAATAATAAACCAGCCCTACCTACCTAGAAATAACAAAATATTATTCTTCCTTAATAGTTAAAATGTTATTATCTTAAAAAATGAGAGAAGCCTCATTAGAATTCCACCTGCGTATCATATCCCTTCTCGAGTGAGGTGATAAATGTATGTGCATGAGCAATTTTAGCAGCATCTTCAATTTGAAGTGGTGTGGCATCTCTGCCATAAGCAATATTGTCCCTGATACTCAGGCTTAGTAAAGCAGGTTCCTGAGTGACTAACCCAATTTGACTTCTTAGCCATTCTAGTTTCAGGTTTTTTATATTCTCCCCATCCAAAAGAACTTCGCCTGAATTATTTTCAAGAAAGAAAAAGAAGATTAAGATAAGAATAGTTTTAACAAAGAAATTATGAAAAATGAAGCACTTTAATACCTAAAGTAGGGTCGTAGAACCGTTCCATAAGGGGTATGATGCTACTTTTACCAGAGCCATTTCTACCTACAAGTGCCACTGTTTTTTTGGAGGGGACAGTTAGGTAAAACCCACTTAAGATAGGAATCTCGGGACGAGACATGTAACTGAAATACACATTTCTAAACTCAATGTTCCCTTGGACAGTAGCAAGTATTTTTCCATTATGATCAACGGTAGAGGATGAACGACTAATCATCTCAAAAAGTCTATATGCAGCAATTCTTCCTTGCTCAAATGAATAAAAGTTTGTTGCAGCTTGATTGAGTCCGCTGTGGAAACCAAATGGCATTGACAGAAATATCAGTATGAAAGTCAAGGTGGCATGATAAGCAGCGCAGGCAGGTTGGGTAACGGGTTGAGACTATCCGGGTCCGGCTGAATTGACCACAACCAGCATCTAACCGCTTATTTTAGAAAAATGAATCCGTTAAATTATGATTACACATATATATATAATATTTCAATAATAATCTAAATCTTTGAATAAAACAATTTAGGTAGGTCTGCCCATTAGAAAAAAACTCTCGTCAACTTTTGACCCGCTCAACCAATTTGAATCATTCCGCTTTCGGTAAAAAAAAGTATTGGATCCGTCTGAGATACAACACAATCCAAATCAACTTACCAATAAGTACATGGATAATGGATTGAAGTTGCCACCTCTACATGAAGGGAGAAAAGAGAAAGAAAGAAAAAAAGGATGCTTACAGGCCACTTAAAATGATAGCAAACAAGGCAGTAACAATTTCTCCACCGTGAGCTTTTCTATGTGTAACCAAAAACCTTCCAACATAAAGTTGCAAGGCACAAGAGCAAATTGCAAGCCCGTATGTGAATCCAAGCCCAAGTCCTTGCACAAGACTTATTGATACACCATATTTTAGTGTAGCTTGTAGTGAAGCTGCGTAAGAATATTTTGCTAATGTTTCATTTGTAAAAGCATATAAGGTCTTAACATATGAAACTGCCTGCAAAATCAAAAGTAATATTGCATTAGCAATTCCTTCCCTCAATTTTGGCGTCTATATAACCGTATCATAACTTGTAAATTTGTAATTTATTGTAGCCGTGTAGTTAGCATGCTACATATTGATAATCTTAACATACTTTCCAGAACAAAAACTACAAATACAACAACAACAACAACCGTACCCAGTAAATCCCACAGATAGCAAGCTACTGTTAGGGTCTGGGGAGGGTGGGATGTAGGCAAACATTACCTCTATCCATAGGGATAGAGAGGCTGCTTCCAAAGAGACCCCCAACTCCAAAACAAATAGAAGACGACACAACAACAAACTATATAGCAAGAAACTACTAGTACACAAGACAAACAAAGGAAGTTGAGTAAAGTAAATAATATATCTAAGCACTATGACATTATAAAAGAACTCCACGCCTACATTATAAAAAACTACAAATACAAGAGCTGCTATTACAGTATCACCGCTGGTTTTCAGTTGACCAAAGGATAAAAAAAGTAAAAAGAGAAACGAAGTAACCTGTTCAGCAACACCTGCTGCTTCGGCATATGCATCTTGAATATACTCAGCAAGCCTATGAAGAAATATATTTGATATTCCACCGGCAGCCACAATAAAGGGCCCAGTGGCTAAAGTGATGAGTGCAATTTGCCAACAGTTTATAAATCCAATTGCAAGACCACCGAAGAAAGTAGCCATGTTATGAATATAATTTCCAACCTGCAGCAATAGAATTAATAAGGTACATCAAGGTACTATATGCTAATTCTCATAGACAAATATTATGAAAAAAATGTGAAGTTGTTACATCTGAACCTACTTTTTCACTAAGGGCAGATTGGATGAGCAATACATCACTCAACACTTGGCTCACAATATCTCCATTGTTCCCGTAAGTGTCAAAGAAACTCATATCTTGATTAAGTAGTACTTTAACATATCTTGACCTGATTACAGCAGTCTGCCTTTCTCCAGTAAGAATCCAACATGAAACCTCTGAATGCCATAAAAAAATAAAAATAAATAAATAAATAAATAATAATAATAATAATAGTAAAATGATATAAGAGCACAAATTAAGTGAAAGTACAAGAAATATGATAGTAGTTAACTAGACTATTTACCTATCCAACCAGCTACAAAAACACCACCAGCAATATAGACAAGAGTGAGAGCAAGCTGCAAAATTTCGTGAAAAAATGTCACTAGATGGAAAGAAAAATCAATGCTTCAAGAGTCAAACTAAATAATCCAACATGTAACCTCAAAGTGCCAAAACAATTGAAACAAGAATAATAGTAAATTAATAACCTTACAGGAAAAGAAGTAACTTTTGAATATTTTTAAAAATTAATTGTCAATCACCTTTGATCTCTCTAAACAAAGCATACCTTTTAATAGTAAACAATCAATAAAAATATACAAATTTATTAATTCATTAAATCAGTTATACACATCCTAATGCAGTATGTTTTAAACTGAAATACTGAATAATACCCATATCCTTCCCTAAGTATCATTAATGTTCTTTTGTAACGCCAAATTACAGCAAACACCAGCAGACAGAAATCAGTGTGATGTCTTGACCAAATCGCTAGGATTTATTTGAACCCATTTTCGATACATGTATAATAAGGAACAGATGTAGATAAAACAACTAGGTGGCCAACAGTACATGAAACTTAGCAATATTATAAGCTACCAAAACAATCTCCAGTTAATCTTCACTCAGACCAAACAATCTGAGTTATGGGCCACAATCAAACTACTCAAGTGGCCACATGATACCATTATCATGAGCGGGATATTAGCCAATGAACACCATTAAGTTCACACCAAGATATGTAAGGGTTGATGTAAAGGGTACCAGGTTAAAAACTTGCATGAACAAAGCTTACTATTAGCAATGAAATGCTTTCTTAGTTTCTTAGCAGATAGTCATAAAATACCCGAACGGTATACAGATTATGCTATTCTTAATTGATTTACTCATTAACCAAAAAACATATGAAATCCTATGCAATTAATCAATTATGCATTTGACTCCACCCCATATAGGGAATGGAACAGAAGCCTTAATACTATATTACTATGTCAAATGGTAGACTGCATCAAAGGACAAATGATAGTCAATGTTTTATGATGCACGGATATCATGCACCATCTAAAGTCCCGCCATAAGAACCCACAGTAACAAGCTAACTATAACGGGAAACTAAATTAGTAAATTGCCTTTCTACAACTACCAGCGGCTTACTATATACCAGTCTGCATGACATACTTACAATAGCAAATAACATCCCATCAAATTTCCCTAACCATCTACATCATATTCAATCCCAACACCTGTAAAGCAACTTATTCCTAAATTAAACAGCAATACCATCCATATATTTAACATAAACATCAAACATCATGAATAAATCATAACACCATCGCCTTTTAAAACCATATTACAGCAATCAATCTAAAATCCAAATTACAGATTTCAAGTAATTCCTCAACCAAATCAGAGATATATAATAACATCATAACTACGAATGTTAATTAATCCTCAACCAAATTGCAAATGTATGCCTGTGTAATCCCTTCATCATGCATATCCGATCACTAAACCAAGATAAAAGCCACATTTCACTTTGATCATCCCAAAAATAAACCCTAAACCCATGGTTATCAATAGCAAATGCCAGACTATAGCGACAGGCTACCTATATGATACGTCGCGATAGCGACAAAATAGCCGCCATACCATGTTTAGCGATGAAGAGCTAGAAAAAAATAATAAAAACTATATTTAACACACCAATTAGGTATAAAAGTGCCCAAAATACACTAAAATAGCTAAAATACGCCATCGCTAATTATCTAAATAAAAAAGAAATAAAAAAATCCGTTATTTATCACTACAGGCTCTGTAGCGACACTTCATCTATTCACTATAGCAGGCACTACTAGCGTTATAGCGAATCAATCTATAAATCAAAATTCCAGTTTTCAGGTAATTCCTCAACCAAATTATAGATATAAAATAACATCATAACATAACTAGTTAACTAAGAATGTTCATTAATCATTAATCCTCAACCAAATTGCAAGCGTACGCCTGTGCAATCCCTTCATCATGCATATCCGATCACTAAACCAAGATAAAAGCCACATTTCACTTTGATCATCCCAAAAATAAACCCTAAACCCATGGTTATCAATAGCAAATGCCAGACTATAGCGACAGGCTACCTATATGATACGTCGCGATAGCGACAAAATAGCCGCCATACCATGTTTAGCGATGAAGAGCTAGAAAAAAATAATAAAAACTATATTTAACACACCAATTAGGTATAAAAGTGCCCAAAATACACTAAAATAGCTAAAATACGCCATCGCTAATTATCTAAATAAAAAAGAAATAAAAAAATCCGTTATTTATCACTACAGGCTCTGTAGCGACACTTCATCTATTCACTATAGCAGGCACTACTAGCGTTATAGCGAATCAATCTATAAATCAAAATTCCAGTTTTCAGGTAATTCCTCAACCAAATTATAGATATAAAATAACATCATAACATAACTAGTTAACTAAGAATGTTCATTAATCATTAATCCTCAACCAAATTGCAAGCGTACGCCTGTGCAATCCCTTCATCATGCATATTTGATCACTACCCCAGATAAAAGCCACATTACACTCTAGTGACTACTCATCAACTCATCCCAAAAATAAACCCTAACTTGCTGCTATGAACACCAAAAGTAAGATACTAAGATCATCATCATACTATTTTATCAATACCAGCCTACAACCACAACTCCTAACTAACCAAATAACTTTTTTTATCAATAAGTAATTTCTCAACCCTTAAGCCTCATAGCTCCGTCTTTAGTAGGCTCACTTTTGTTATTCAAAAGAGAGTTGCACTGCATCTCGTTGCCCGTTTACCCGCCACGTGTTTGTAATACTTTTTTTTTTCAACGTACAACTTAAGTAGAAGCCGGGTACTCCGTACGCGGCTCCCAATGGCCAAAGGAGCCCTAACCGGCCTTTACCCAGACAGACAGAGCCCCTAGCCCACCAGCCACCAGTTCCGGGGAAAACCCGACCATCCACCCGCCCGAAGGCACGAAAATGAAATAATCGGTAAAACCCGACGCTCTCAAGAATAATAAATAATAATAATAATTATTATCAATGAGTTGTAATACTAATGAGTTGTTTTAGCACATTATCAAATCAACAAAATCACAATAATAATAATAATAATAATAATAATAATAATAATAATAATAATAATAATAATAATAATAATAATAATAAAATATTAAAAAAATCAGGTTACCTCTTTAAACCTATCAAACACCAAATCCACATCCTGATCAACATGAACCAAAACCTGAACAATCTTAGCAAAATAATGCAAATAAACAACCAAAGCAGTTCCATGAGCTGCAGCAGCAACCGATCCAACAACCATAAGTATCCAATCAGCCCTATCAGCATACACAAACAGTTTAGAAAACGGCACAGCAGCAGGTGGCGGCTCGATCTCTTCCATATCCTCCATCTCCTCCTCAGCTTCAACGCCCACAGCATCGTTGCCTATGTCTGTGTACGGAGACGGTGACTCCGGTGGCTCGGAGACCTCCGATACTGGTGTTAATGGTTGTGCGTGTGGTGGAGACCACCCGAACAAGCCTCTTGATACCATCATTTTATAGAAGTTTTATAAAGTTGTAATAATAATAATAATAATAATAAGTTTATAAAAGATGGTTAAGAGAATTTGGTTAACAAGTTTCTGTTGATGTTTTGCATATTATTGGGGGAGAGTAGAGGAGAAGGAGGAACGAGTTGGTGACTCGGTCAAAAAAGGTGTGAAGAGGGAGTTGACTCGGAGACGAGTTGAGTTTAGTTTGTTTCAGGTTTATTTGTTCGTCATATTAAGCCGCCGTTCGTCATTGTTCGAGAAAAGGAATATTGTCTAAAATGGCCCTTTAACTTTGTTATTAGTTTAAAATTTTAGCAATTTCTTTAGGGAATATTGTAAAAATACTGAGCCATACTTTTTTTTTTCTTTTCAAGGGTACTCTGATTGATTGACGTAAGTCTTTTTCAAGGCCGGCTCAACCTTTGTGAGGTCTAAAACAAGTATTAAAATTGGGGCAATTCAAAAGGAGGTAGCGACGCAGCTTGTGTCCCGTTTACCTGCATGTCACTTGTAATTGGATGTTTGTTAAATCTAATTGATCTTATAGAATCAACTCATTGAGTAAAAAAATGGGTGCCCTTTTACAAAACTAGAAAAAGCAAAATAAAATGTGAATAGTAAAGGATTAGACCTATTTGCATGATAAATACAATAAAAAAGACCTACAAACTATAGAGATCAAGCTGAAAGTCTTTTATTACAAAAAAAATGCCATATGTATAAAAAAATAAAATAGGAGATTGGGGGCCAAAAGTCCTAGCTTCAAAATACTCGCCTTAAGCCGGGTGTAGTCTTTTTGCATGTTAAATTTGAGCAAAAACGTTCTGGTTGCTAGTGACTAGTTGCACCATGTAAGTGTTGGTCGTCAATCACAAGTATTGTTAATCGATTTAATTGAATTTGGCTCTAATGCCAATTCAAGTATCAATGGAATAAACAATTAGAATATGCAGATTATACAATTTTGGATTAAGTTTTCCAAGTTTAGTAATCTAGAAAATAAGTTAAAACTAGTTATGTTGTATGGAGTGTATGTGCATTAGTTTAGAATCCATATACTTATAAACTATCAAAATTATGACTCATGATAAACATTTGGTTCTCGACTACACATAATTTGATTTCGACGTATAAAGGGGAATCAGGTTTGAGTAAAAATGAATGTAAGACACACAACCATGTATAATGTATCCAAAAATCGTGTCTCAAGTTAAGTGGGACAAAACTATGACAACGGACTATAAGCTTGCGTAAACTCAAATCATATAGACATGCCTAGTTTGTGAACAAACTAATATTTTCACATAAAAAGAATAAATAAATAATCAGTAACTCACATAGAAAACTTTCTAATTTTCAATTCATTCACTGCAGCAACATATTAACATATTGCCCAGTTAAAGTTAAGGACCACCAAACGATGATATGCCAAATATATACACACTTGATACCTAGTTTTTTCGGTTTACCATTTTTGCATGTAGTTGATTTAATAGTACTATCGACATTTACACTAGAAACTCAAGGTGTGAAATGTAATGGATTGAAAGTTGAAGGGTATATAATGCCACTATATGTTGGCATTGGAAACACGTACGTGTATATGTGTGTCATCCCACATAGAGTTTCCTCATATTTTTCGTTTTGTATTTACATTTTTAGTTTAGAGAGTTCATTGTCTAAAATAGATACTTTTAGTTGGTCCATTATCAGCGTTAGAGTTTCATCACCTCAACATCATGTCATCATCCCTATCTTCCATTAAAGATGGGTGTGGTTCACTAGTGAAAATCACCATTGCAGGTCTCAACCCAACAATTCTTTCTCTCTTCTCTCTCAAACGTGGCCTTCGCGAGATTCTCCGTTATCATCACTATCACTACGGCTATGGGTGGTTTTCCAATAATGGTCATAAAGCCACCTAAGATCCACATCAGCCCACGAGAGGCTTCACTAACCTACACCAGATAGCCTAAGACGTTTTCCATCTAACCATGAGATATAAGATTCAAATCCTGCAACATGTAGTTATAAGAGTATTCAGAAGTAGGTTAGTTTGTTATTTAAAAATAAATAAAAAACCAATTTAGTAATACTGATAATTCCAACCCATTACCTCTTGGTCAAGTGGTATAGTGCCCCCCCCCCCCCTTACAAATGTGAGGTTGTGTGTTCAAATCCTTGCAAATACAAGGTTATGTGGAAATAAGGTGGTATAAAATTTGTCGTTCAAAAAAAAATACTGATAATTCCAAGTTGGGAGATTACCTAGTGATTCCCGCGAACCATATTGATGTAGTTGGGAAAGTGACTATTACATAAATTGTTATTGGATTTTGAACAAACCACATCATCTAGAAACTAAATGGGTTAACATTCAATTAGTCTGAGATCATTGGAAAAAAATATATTCAAAGTTAGAGTTGTCGTCAAACATTTCCTTAGTTTGAATTAATATGTTTAGTAAAGAGTAAAAATAATACTTTATAAAAAATAAATTCGTAAATACGTGTACTTTTGACACATGAAGATAGTGAATATATCAAAAGAATATTGAAATGACTTGATACCTAGCTTTTTCGGTTTACCATTTTTACATGTAGTTGATTTCATAGTACTATCGACATTTACACTAGAAACTCAAGGTGTGAAATGTAATGGATTGAAAGTTGAAGGGTATATAATGCCACTATATGTTGGCATTGGAAACACGTACGTGTATATGTGTGTCATCCCACATAGAGTTTCCTCATATTTTTCGTTTTGTATTTACATTTTTAGTTTAGAGAGTTCATTGTCTAAAATAGATACTTTTAGTTGGTCCATTATCAGCGTAAGAGTTTCATCACCTCAACATCTCGTCATCATCCCTATCTTCCATTAAAGATGGGTGTGGTTCACTAGTGAAAATCACCATTGCATGTCTCACCCCAACAATTCTTTCTCTCTTCTCTCTCAAACGTGGCCTTCACGAGATTCTCCGTTATCATCACTATCACTAAGACTATGGGTGGTTTTCCAATAATGGTCATAAAGCCACCTAAGCTCCACATCAGCCCACGAGGGGCTTCACTAACCTACACCAGATAGCCTAAGACGTTTTCCATCTAACCATGAGATATAAGATTCAAATCCTGCAACATGTAGTTATAAGAGTATTCAGAAATAGGTTAGTTTGTTATTTAAAAATAAATAAAAAACCAATTTAGCAATACTGATAATTCCAACCCATGAACTCTTGGTCTAGTGGTATGGTGCCCCCCCCCCCCCCCTTACAAATGTGAGGTTGTGAGTTCAAATCCTTGCAAATACAAGGTTATATGGAAATAAGGTGGTATAAAATTTGTTGTTAAAAAAAATACTGATAATTCCAAGTTGGGAGATTACCTAGTGATTCCAGCGGACCATATTGATGTAGTTGAGAAAGTGACTATTACATAAATTGTTATTGGATTTTAAACAAACCACATCATCTAGAAATTAAATGGGTTAACATTCAATTAGTCTAAGATCGTTGGAAAAAAATATATTCAAAGTTAGAGTTGTCGTCAAACATTTCCTTAGTTTGGATTAATATGTTTAGTTGATAAAGAGTAAAAATAATACTTTATAAAAAAAATAAATTCGTAAATACGTGTACTTTTGACACATGAAGATTGTGAATATATCAAAAGAATATTGAAATGAGTTGATACCTAGCTTTTTCGGTTTACCATTTTTACATGTAGTTGATTTAATAGTACTATTGACATTTACACTAGAAACTCAAGGTGTGAAATGTAATGGATTGAAAGTTGAAGGGTATATAATGCCACCCCACATAGAGTTTTCTCATATTTTTCGTTTTGTATTTACATTTTTAGTTTAGAGAGTTCATTGTCTATAATAGATACTTCTAGTTGGTCCATTATCAGCGTTAGAGTTTCATCACCTCAACATCACGTCATCATCCCTATCTTCCATTAAAGATGGGTGCGGTTCACTAGTGAAAATCACCATTGCAGGTCTCACCCCAACAATTCTTTTTCTCTTCTCTCTCAAATGTGGCCTTCGCAAGATTCTCCATTATCATCACTATCACTACGACTATGGGTGGTTTTCCAATAATGGTCATAAAGCCACCTAAGCTCCACATCAGCCCACGAGGGGCTTCACTGACCTACACCAGATAGCCTAAGACGTTTTCCATCTAACCATGAGATATAAGATTCAAATCCTGCAACATAGATAATTCAGAAGTAGGTTAGTTTGTTATTTAAAAATAAATAAAAAACCAATTTAGTAATATAGATAATTCCAACCCATGAACTCTTGGTCTAGTGGTATGGTGTCCCCCCCTACAAATGTAAGGTTGTGGGTTCAAATCCTTGCAAATACAAGGTTATATGGAAATAAGGTGGTATAAAATTTGTCGTTCATCAAAAAAAATACTGATAATTCCAAGTTGGGAGATTACCTAGTGATTCCCGCGGACCATATTGATGTAGTTGGGAAAGTGACTATTACATAAATTGTTATTGGATTTTGAACAAACCACATCATCTAGAAACTAAATGGGTTAACATTCAATTAGTCTGAGATCGTTGGAAAAAAAATATATTCAAAGTTAGAGTTGTCGTCAAGCATTTCCTTAGTTTGGATTAATATGTTTAGTTGATAAAGAGTAAAAATAATACTTTATCAAAAAAATTAATTCATAAATACGTGTACTTTAGACACATGAAGATAGTGAATATATCAAAAGAATATTAATATGACTTTTGATTGTAAATAATCAGGTTGGTCGGTTGATTTTTCATGGAATTTAAACATTAAATTACGTTCTAACAAACATGATAGCATATAAAGAAGACTTATGAACAAAACAAGATTTGAATATTAGAAGCATATCTTGACCAATTTTTTAAAAAACAAAATAATATTTTAGTAGAAAGTTTCATCAAGTATATGTAAATAAGAAGATTGGTTTTAAAAGAAACTGCATAATTTTAATGCTCCTTTTTGGCTGTTAAAAATATTACTTCTCCTAAAAACGATAAATATTTTTCATTTATTACTTCTCTTAAAAATGAAAGTTACACCAACCACCTTATCGTGGAATGGTACGGAGGCTCAATGATAGAAGACCCATGACCTTCATGAGTTCGATCCTTGAGAGCGTCGGGTTTTACCGATTATTCTATTGTCGTACTTTCAGACGGGTAGATAGTCAGGTTTTCCCATAAATTGGTGAACTTGATGAAACCAGAAGCTCCCTTACATGTCTGGCTATGCCGGGTGAAAAGGGTCCAGATTTGATTGAATAAGGACTCCAAAGGAAGTTATTGGTGAATTTCGTTGACCGTTAAAAAATATGAAAGTAACACCTTTTTAACTAGTTTTGGCTCACATAACATTTTATGTTTTGGAACGGCGACATTAACCATTAACCAATTGCCTGTGAGACGCTACTAATATCACGTCTCCCCTCAAGCCCGAGGCACCCCACTTAACACCTATTGCACCAATTTACTAGAAAACCCCACAAAGCATGCCACTCAGAAAAGTCAAACTCATGACTTTGTGGATAAAACCAGGTTGGATGGACCAGTTAGGCTGGCTTCATCACCTAACATGTGGATGCATATCTTATGTTCAATTAAAACAATCTGCATTTCTTAGTTACAATTTAGACTCTTTTTTGGTTGGTAATTTCATCGATGCTTCTATATAAAGATAGCTAGCAACAGACAGAGTAACAGAACAGAAGCACACGAATAGTTGAAATATGATTCATTAGCATATTTGAATCCATAAATGAAACCAAACACAAGAACTTCAAAACTCTATTCAATTCGACAAAACTAACAACGTTCAAAATAACAACCGAAGTAGCAACAACTTAGCTTTAGAATTTATATGATTCCAATCTTGTTTGCAACATCCAAAGCATCGTAATCCGGGGTCAACCGCACATAAGCTTTCTTTGTTCCATCAGGTCTGCAAAACATTCAGACATAACATAAACAACTCACTCATTGCGGCACTTATTCCATAGATAAATCAAATTCCATCCAAATGCAACTGCTTGTGAGCAGCTCAAGATTGGCGCTAAAAGCTCAATTCAGCCACGCTTAAACCACTTGAGCCCAATCTTGCGTCAAAATGTAAGCCTATGGCTTATCTAAAGTTTATTTAATGCATTTACCATTCAAAATAAAACTATGATTAAATAATAAAAGCAGTTTGGGCTTGAAAAACTACTCACAAACACAAGCTTTAAAGAAGAGCTCAAAACAAGTCAAGCTCGAACTCTCTTAAGTTAAACTAGTGAAGCTCGGGCTCGGCTCATTTACAAGCCCAGATATCCATGGCCATCTGGGTTATGTTTTATCAATTTGACATGTTCACCAACCCACCCATTTTGCAACCTTTAATAGCTAACAACGGTAATTCATACGATAATAACAAGGGACTTTATAACGATTGATAAAAATACCTAATCAAGGTGTTCACTTTCTTGGTTTGGATGTCATACATCTTCTTGACTGCAGCTTTGATCTTCTTCTTGTCAGCCCGGATGTCAACAATGAAAACAAGAGTATTGTTGTCTTCGATCTTCTTCATGGCAGACTCAGTGGTCAAAGGATACTTAAGAATCTGGTAATGATCCAATTTGTTTCTTGGTGGGGCACTGATGCGGGGATACTTAGGGTTCCTGTCGGTCTTCAGTGTCTTCGGGCGGTGAAAGGTGACCTTGGTTCGGATCTTCTTGGCCTTCTTTTTGAATGTTGAGCCCGTCTTCACAGCCTTGGCTGTCTTCAAAGCCTGAGCCTTTGCATCACCTTTCTTTGTGGTGTCACCTGTAACACAAATACAACATTAGATGTGTAACTAAAGAAATAGTGACAAACACAAGCATTTAAAGGTAACATTGCAATAATAAAATTCTGATTAAGGGTATGTTTGGCAAGAAGCTTTTAAGGGTTTTTATGAGCTTCAAGCTTTTAAGAAAAAGCTCCTACTCAATAAAAAGCCTTGTTTGGTTGAAGGAGCTTGAAACTTTTAGGTTAGGAGAAAAAGCTCTATATTGAACCGCTACTAGTACTAGCATTTAAGGAAAAACTACAACCAACTATAAGCTTTTAATGAGTAAATGACACAAAAACTCATTCTATCATAAAAAAAACAAAAAAAAACATGCATGTAAGCTTTTAGTTAATGCCCATTTTGATCATTTTATACATTTTAATAAAAGCTCTAGCTACTCTGCCAAACACCAGAATATATTTAAAAAGCTACAGCAACCAACTTCAAGCCACCGGCTAGTGTTGCCAAACATACCCTACGATCTAGAAAAGTTTCTACAAGTTCATCTCCTACTCGCAGAATGAAACTTAACGTTCGGATTTGTCCAAAATGCGGGACTTGGTAATAAAAAACTTCCGGTATACGATTATAGAACGACAACTAACAGGCGCAACTAGTCTAATCCTACTCAGGGCCGGCCCGACAAGCTTAACAAACCAGGCAAAAGCCTAGGGCCCCCAAAAAGTAAGGGCCTCTGATTTTTATTTTCAACTTTCTTCTTATATTACATGTGTATTTAGCCTAAATTAACAAACTAAAAACTAAAGACATAAATGACCAAACAAGTAAAATGTCCGGACCCAAAAATTGAAGAACTAATGGCCAGATCCTTTTTTTCTTGAACGCATCCTCAACTCCTATCCTCATTACCCGTGACCTCGCTAATTGCAGCTGACATGGACGACAATTGGCAAAGAAATTATGAGTGAAATTAAGGGTAATCAATCATCGCCAATGGTTGCTCAATGTCTCAATATCAAGCGAAACAAGGATTATCTGCGTAACAACTATTTTTTTCCAGTAATACTAACCTATATATGTAGTGCGATTTACGATTGAGTAACAAAAAAAAATCAATTTTGCATTTGATATTTACGGTTGTTTATACTTATTCAACGGGCCCTGAAATTTCAGTTCGCTTAGGGCCTCCAAAAACCTAGGACCGGCTCTGTCCTACTCCAGAGTCCGCTAGTACCTCGACCTCTACGACAAGAGACCAAATACCAGAGAGCCAATTGTGCTTTTGGTTAATCTAGAAATAAAAAAAAACTGCTACATACATAAAAAATAAAACCAGAATAATTATCAGTTTATCACCAAGCAGATATATAGAATAACACAACTTATAAAAAAATATATCAAAGACACAAAAATACATAAATTTTTAAAACATAGTAAAACAATTAATGACACAAAATAACATAACCATCCTAGTTTTACAATAGCTATGTTCACTAAAGATTTAAGAACCTAAAACCTAATCTCCTACCAATATGTCTATTGACAATCTGCCATAACAAATAAATATTTTTCAGTAAACTCTAATAGATATTTTCACTAATCAGTCAGTAAACACTCCTACACAAATATGAAATTATCATTTATTATTATTAAATTAAATACAATCTACAGGAACAAAAACGAGCAGTTCGTTGAAAAGAACACAAACCTTTAGGCGCCATTGTTAATTCCACCTACTCCAATAGCCAATAAACTGAAAATAACATGAATTGATCAGTTAAACCTAATTTAAACAATTATGATAAATGAACAAATAAAGAGATAGATCTAGAGTGAAAATAATAATAAAATTAATAATATTAAGTTTAGGATGATGAATTGTTGAATACAAAATGTGACGTAGAACAGAGACGGCGAATAGATACCCTGCAAAAACGGTGACGAAGAAGAGACGGCGCGGCAGCAGTTAGGTTTACAGTGTGATGAGATTTATAGTGGACATACATAACAAAATGTTTTGATGGGCCAGAGGGTTTTATTATTGTTAATATTGGGCTATAAGCCCATTTGCCTTTCCTATAATGTTTAAACATGCCACGTGGGACGTGGGTTTATGCTTCTTACCTTCATGGTCATACACCGTATCTAGGTGTGCAAACAAGCCGAGCCGCTCGTGAGCTGCTCGGCTCGGTAAAAAACTTGAAATGAGCCGAGCCGTATTGAGCTTAAAACAAAGCTCGTTTATTTATCGAGTCCGAGCTCGAGTCTAACATGTGAAGCTCGTTAGGCTCATCGAGCCTTATCGAGCGTAGTGTAATATTAGTTTTTTTTTTAATATTTAATAATATTTACCACTAATTTAAAGTTGTTTAATAAACGAGCCATGAGAGCTTCACTTATCGAGCTCACAAGCCTAAACGAACTATTATTTATATTTTTTTTTTCAATGTATTAACTAATTGATAATAAACGAGCTGAGCTCGAGCTTTAGAAATTGTCAACGAGCTCGAGCTCGGGCTCGGCTTGTTTGCACCCCTATCCATTTGAACAAAAGGGTACTACTCTATATGTAAACAGAATTGGATATTTTATGATCCAATATATGACGCATATATGTGTATAAGTATAAGATAAGATTTAAGTTATTCATTTAGGCTCAAGATGATGGCACACTTCTAATGGATCTTTGAACACTCTGACAAATATGCTCATCCTCTAAGTATAGATGACTTGTATATTTTTTTTTTCACCTGAACTATGCAACTCGTATACATAGATAAAGATATGAGTTATGAATCCTCTTTTTATATGAACTATACATATATGTTTTTTTAGTGATGTGCCTGTATATGACTCGTATATTTTTATACGAGTCGTATAGTTCATGTAGAAAAAGGATGCATACCTTGTATCTTTGTATAAGAGTTGCATAGTTCAAGTGAAAGAGATACACAAGTCATCTATACTTATACGATGTGCATACTTGTTAGAGTGTCTAAAGATCCATCAGGAGCGTGTCATTAGCTTGAGCCTAAATGAATATCTCAAATCTTACCATGTTGATATTCGATTGTCTTGTGAGCTTTCATGTTCAAAAAAGAAAGTAAACAACAAACTAACATCGTATAAAAGCTTGTGAGAAATCTAATAAGTTATATAAGAAGTTATATACCTTTTTTATGAATGTTTGATAATCATTTTAAGAAAAAAAAAGTTCAAAACAAGCGCCCACAGGAACATGGGTCGCTCGGCTTTTTTGAGTGCTAAAGCGAATTTATAACTATGGGCTTTTTTTGTAAAAAAAATGCGATTTTTCAATTTTGCTTACCATTCTACTAATAACTAGTGGGGAACCCGCGCGTTGCGGCGGAGTAAACAATACGAGACGGAATATAATTCAAACCTTGAAACAATAAAAACATCATATGTGAGTTGTTTGTGTGTATATAACCCTCATCAAACACATACCAGAGTTTCATCCCAAATCAAGAGCCACATGTAGCCAGAAATGTACCAATATGATTCCAAATTACAGATAATCTAAACTGTATACATTCATTTGTTCATGCACTGACAGTGAGTAAGCTAAATTGCACTTAAGCTAATCTTAAATCCCCTTATATTGCACTTGATTATCTAAATTACACAAAATATAAACTACACATATGAGTAAGCTAAATTAAACTTGGTCAGTGATCACACCTGAATAATTACACGCGATTCAACAATCTTGCTCAACTTCATTCAGATTCTCACCATAAGCTTCCACCATTAAAAATTCAAACAATGAAACATGCTACAAGCATACTTCATCCATGTGGAACTAAGAATGAACTGTAAGCTGAATATTTTTTATTACTTATGCTATTGATAGTGCACTTTGCTAAAGAAAAAAACAAGTTCGACTTGCCGCGATAGATATGGAAAAATCATGGAAATCGCTAGCAACAAGCTCATGTGCAGGTGGTTGCATATAAAAATCCTATTGAACAATAACTAAAACCATTTGTCATCACATAAAAAAAATACCAACTTTTCATCACTCTCCCCACCACTCCTGATGAGTCAATTTGGATATGTTAATGGGTCAAAAAAAAAAAAACCAAGGTTATGAAGAAGCTGGTTAAAGGGGTTGGCTGTACTTAGTTCGTAAGCATTCTAATTTATAAATCATAATATTTGAAGTTCCAAACAAATAAGTCGAGCCGCCCTGTGCGAAACGCACCCCAACCGTGAACGCCATTGCTACTACAAAGACCTGTTTTGCCAAAGGAGAAGCCTCCACCAAGCTTTCCATCTCATTGATGATTGGTAACGCGTATTAAAGAACACCTGCATGGTACATAAGCAAAACCAAAACACATAATGATCAAGTAAAGTTTCTTAATAGCTTGTAAAACATGGAGTATCCATATGAACAGTTAAGGGCATATCACATATGTATGTATACCTTGTAAAAGTATGTGGCTACTGACGAGTTGCTGCTGAGCTGAAAAGCCACACCCTGGTGTCTCTAATTCACACTACACAAGCAACAAAGTTTAGAAATTTAGTAAAATTATTAGCATCAAGCTACTATAAGTTATAAATTGAAGTAATATATTCATGATTAAACAATTCAACAACCTGAGAATTGAAAATCAATTCAACAACCTAGAAATTGAAGTTCTAAATTCATGATTAAACAAACCATACCTTCAGAATGGAAACAATATTGCATACAATATTCCAATTCCTACCGTTCCGTGACTCCCCGGTCATTATACTCCAACCCCTATAATCAGAACAGAACTGAACTAAAGTTGCAACTGACTATTTCCTCTATAAAGGGGGTGGGGTCTGGAAATGAAGGGACCTATTCAATTGGCGTCTTCAATGTGCTCCTACAATTCAATCATCGGTTCCATTTCAATCGTCTGTTTCATTCTCATTAATTGCTCCCATCATTCAATCGTGGATTTCAATCGATTATCAAAGATTTAATAATTGAAGACGTTTTGTAACTCATAAATGATTCAGCCGGTTACAATAAGGGAAGAAAGACAGGGTAACCACATTGAAGGAGGGGCATATTTGGGTGTTTGGCGATGAAAGAGAAGGAGATTAGCGAGAACCCTTTGTCTCCCGTCTTAAAATGTTAGTAGAATGTACAAGTGTATAATGCAAAAGGGGTATTATGGGGAATTTTTAGGTTATATACATATGTTAAAGCATGAGCCTTTTTGTATCCCATCTTAAAATGGGTGTAAAATGACTCTCCTACCCATCCCTCCTACTTAATAAGGTACATAGAATAGATGACTTGGTATTGTTACTCGATTGAACATGAACATCTACCACAAATACTGTCAGCCTAACATGAACATCAACCACAAATACTGTCAGTCTAACATGAACGTCAAATATTGTTACTCGATTTAACATGAACATCGACTGCAAACAATGGTGAGCTACCTTTGGCTCTCACCATCAAAAGATGAAGAGCAAGCCATGTAACAACTTTGCCTTGGAACAGCAAACTTGATCAAGTCATTTTCAAATCTCAACTTATTTTGTTATTCAGACTCACTTCTTATTCAGAAAACAAGTGTAGTTACATGACACGACAATCGAAAGCATACACGTAACTTGTATAACCAATAGATGTCATAGATATAAAATTAAGAATAATCCTTGTATTCTTATATTGCCAACAATAAAATCAGTAAATCGGTAATGACAAAACATATTGCGAGTATTAAGTTAATATCAAATAATTCTCAGAGAAGACATCAGACATGGGACAAGAGAAACACAAGCACCAAAATTATTTATGTCTGAATAACAACACATCAAAAGAACTTGATAACATTACATACTTATATAAATTATCTGTCTTTCAAAAATTAAGTTGTATAAATATACTATGAAAAATAAACTTAGTGCCTGTCACCTCTGTTTCTTCTAGAAGAAACTACGGTCCAGCCATCTGCATCAACGGTTGGTGCCTGTGCCAATGGTGGTTGACTTGATGGGTCAACCTCCATTGATTCATCTTCCATCTCCGTTGATTCATCGCCCGAACTTGATTCTGAATCGGAATCATCTTCACCACCATTCACAACCTAACAGGGTACGTGAGCAATAATGAATTTTAATCATCAGATTTAGAATGTTGTAATCAATGATTTCAACTTTCTAGTTCAATAAAAATACAGCTTTATATTATTTTCGATCATGGAAAGGATCAAGAACATCTTAAAACAATCATGGCAAAGAATAGAAGTTTGTTTTACTTGAAATGACTACGAGGGTGTCTATAAAGTAGAAATTATCAGCTAAACTGTAAGCAAAAAAAAAAAAAAAAAAAAAACATGATAAAACAGATTTGACGTAGTACCAGTACCTGCATGCGATGATTAACATTAGGAATTGACTGCCTTAATCGTTCAATCGAGGCAAAGTTACCTTCCAAACATTCTTCATGCATGATCAATAAATTATCCGCTACCTAACAAAACAAGAAAATGAAAATTTAAACAAGGAAATAGTGAAACGAGTATTGATTATTGATCAAGAAGCATAAAAATATAAACACTTGAATGGAAGCACATTAGCTACTTGGAAACAATTGAAACACTATTAGGAGGGTAAGTCAAAGATGTTATAATAGCATTCTTTAACACTTCTCTACAGTCAAATGAGTAAATAATAACAACAATCCACAAACCAAGAAACACTGAGAGAATGAAATGATACAATTTCTTAATAAAAAAAATAATATTATGTCCTTTCCTAATCCCTACTGTTTTGTTAAGTTGTAACTTGTAACTACTAAAGTACCACGTAAATAAAGATGAAAGAATGAGGGTGTAATAAAAACAAACAGGCAACAATTTACATAAACTGAACACACTCCAAAGTTCAAGACTTCAAACGTGAAGAAACTATAGTTATCAAAGGCGCTAAGCGCGCTCAGGGCGCATAGGCCTCGCCTAGGGCATAGGGGCAAAAAAAGCGAAAGCCTGAGATTAAAAAAAAAAAAAAAGCGAAAAAAGAAAAAAATTAAAAATATATTATGTATTAAAAAAATAATAATATTATTCAAATAAACTAAACAAAAGCTATTATATAAATTTTAATATAATCTAATTAGTATCAAAAGTTTTATAATAATAGTGTATAAAAGTAGTTTCCCTTAGATAAAAATAGCAATCTGACTGGAATCTAGCCATAACTTTAGAGAATTTCGCTAGAACCTCTTGTGGAATTTGGGAATTTCGACGGAATCTGCGCCAAAACAATCACCTGGAGAATTAAAGCGCAATTGCTTTTAACTTAAGGCGCAAGAAGCGATAGCTTTTAACAACTATGGAAGAAACAATATAATCCCACATGATTTTAGTACTACAAGACCCATACACAAAGATTAACTGCAAAAGGTTATGTGAAAGAGCGTTACCTCCTCGATGCTACCGTCATCAATCTCGGTATTAAGTGAGAGCATAAACTCATCAAGTAAATTCTCCAATTCGTCAACATATAATGCCTCTGAGAAAGAGACAAATTAAATAAGCTAAGAGTTACAAAAGAGATGCATATAATATAACACCACGTCTAAAAGCATAGAGTCCCAAAAAATCATTTGAGTTACTGTATATGCCTCCCAGCCATATAATAAAAGTAGATTACAAAACTGAATAAAAAGTAGTTACCGAGATCCATGGTTCATACTTTTTATACATGGCAGGCAAACAAAACATTCATCAAAAAGACATGAATTTCACCTATCTAGCACTGCGCTTATTTTTAGCCAACCACTTCTTGTAAAAGTTATGAACAGAGGTTTTTAAGTATTCAGTACACACATTACAAAATGATCAATAAATAATCTGCCACTCGTACTTTTTTAGCTTCAAACTAACATCCATCTAACCATAACAATCATAGTCGTTTCTAACCCTTTACGTTCTGTCATTTTGGCAATCAAGATCAAAGGAGAGTCCGAAAGTGATTATTCTAAGATGAAGAATCCAAACCTGTTAATCACTAAATTAAGTAATGATACGTAATTATATTCTTATCAGTAACCAAATCCTAAAACTTTTTTTATTTACATATTTCCCCATTATTGATTGTTTTGACCATTCATAATGAAAAAAAAACATAATCATAATAATCACCTAAATATGGAATTGACAGAAATATGAGGGGTGCAAACGAGCCGAGCCGAGCTTGAGCTCGGCTCGTTTGGAATTTCTCAAGCTCGAGCTCGGCTCGTTTGTAATTTCCCAAGCTCGAGCTCGGGCTCGGCTCGTTTATTATTTATTAGTTAATATGTTAAATAAAAATAATATAAATAATAGTTCGTTTAGGCTCGTGAGCTCAATAAGTGAAGCTCGAGCTCGGGGCTCGTTTACTAAACAACTTTAAATGAGTGGTTAATATTAAAAAAACTAATATTGATGAGCCTAACGAGCTTCACATGCCAGGCTCGAGCTCGGTAAATAAACGAGCTTTGTTTTAGGCTCAAGCTCGGCTTGAGCTCGATAAAGCTCGGCTCGTTTGCACCCCTTTAAATATAAACCACCAATTAAAATGATAACATGTAAGCATTAATTTTGGATATAGAAACCAACAAATCATCAACTAAATACTATCTAATATCAAAATATCAAATACATACAATTAATTGGTAAAGTATTAAATACCAGCAGGTCTAATTAACCAACGATAAACATCAACAGCAAGCTGCTGAGCTTTCTGACGCGTGTCACGTCCTCCCCATTCGTTCTGTATAGCCATCTGAAGCGCACTCCATCGACCGAGAAGAAGATCAATACCTTCTCTAAGCTGATTAACAGCCTCAGCTGTAAGCTGTGCAGGCACAACCATCGTAAAACCCTACAAAACCCTAAAATTTGTTACTTCTCAAAACTCTTTGTACCAAACCTCTTTATTCGTTAAATTAATAACATGATAGTGATAATAGACTAATAGGAAACGCAATTGAAAGAACTGCATCATGAAATTACTAAATTAGTTAGAACGAGCATAAAATCAATTAGTCTCGGAAATTATAACGTAACGATTTAGATTGTTTGAATAATTTGGTGTAAACTTATTGAGTGCAGTTTGTTGATGGTAAGGGATTTACCGAATCAATTAAAGCTTGGGACGATGCAATAAGTATGGAAAAGATTGGAAGATGGAAGCAGCGGCTGCTATGGCTTTTGTGCAAATGCTATTGGAGTGATTATTATTATTTTCGTCTGTAAATGAGGGCGCAGGGGAAATGTGGGCCGGTTGGCTCAGTTAGTACAAAATATTGGGCCTGGCTGCTGGACTACTTTTTGTAATTTATTTATTTTTTTCATTTTTTTAATTTATAATATTTTTTAAAAATGGCAAGGAACGACGTGCCAGCCATCAAGTCACCGGGAGCTGTGTCCAAGGTCAACTATTCGAACGCTGCCAGCCCCTTGGATCTCCCAAATGCGCGGAAACCCGACCTCCACTCGCCCGAAAGCATGGCGGTAGAATAATAGGTAAGACCTCGCCTCTCATCCAAGTCAAACCGGTGCCACATGTATTCGCTCTTCACTTGGATGTTGCGGAAAATAATTAGGAGAGTAAGAATCGAACCTGATCATAAGGAATGCCAAGTCTTTTCCTAACCACTCCATCACTACCTCGTAGGGTTTTTTAATTTATAATATCTTTTGAGTTTTATTTGTAATCTTTAATCGAAATTTTATTCACTATGTATGTTGTTGCTCTTGGTAGTGACTTAATGAATCGAAAATGGTTTTGGTTGGGCGTAGTAATAGCGGGTTAGCATGAGTGGTTGACACTGATTGATTCATGTTTGATTGTTCACAATATAGTTGTAGGTGTCATTTATTTTGACTTTGACGTTTGAGGAATGGTGTTAGAAATATATTACTATATTAGAGTGTTCGTATGGTGTCTTTTTTCGTTGGTCCTAGCATTTCGTAGCCAAACTTTTACCCAATTTTAACCTTGAGCGGAGGTAACTTCAATTGGTTAAATTTTGTCATCCCATGAATTAACTTTCATATTTTCAACACCTTAATTGAATAGGAAAAAGATCAATTAGGAACCAAGGTACTAGTTAGGAACTTAGGAACCAATCTGAGTCATTCATCTTTTAATCTTGATCTAAGGGTAGGATGGTAATTGAACAATTATGTTTTATATTTTAATTTTAAAAAAAAAGTTATAAAATCCCCCATCTCTTTCTCTCCACCATTATCACACCACTCTTCTCTCCTATACTTTCTCTCTCTAAAAAAAACCCCAGTTCCAAACCCTAACCACCGTCTCCTTCCTTCGAGACCCTTCTCGTACGAGGTGTTATAGATTGATCGACATTATAGAAGGTTTAAATGGGTTTGAAAATTGACCGACAATAATCATAAATAAAATGCGTAATTGAGATTTATATGGTAGGGATTCTAAATTTCAGTCATATTAGTCTGAAAATAGTTTCAAATTAATGCCACAGGGGCTGCGAAGGAAACCCGGGTCGGGTCCTAGTTGCTGGGCGAGTTCGACCTGCACATATGGGCTCCACGGCGGCGCTGCCGTACACGGTGGTCTGGAACCCACCGGTTCCTTCCTTCTCTGGTAATATAATTAAACATAATATACACTGATGTATATATGTTGAATTTGATGGTATAGGGTTGCTGGATAAAGAAGACGGTTATACACTAAGGGTTCGTATATTCATGGTTCGTATGGTTCATATACATCAGTGTATACTATAGAATGTTTTTTGTATCACTAATTGGACTTTACACTGATGTATAATTGTTGAAATATGAATATACACTGACGTATATTTGTTGAATATTATGGTACAGTACAATGTTTTTGTAGTACTAATTGGACTATACGCTGATGTATAATTGTTGGAATATGAATATACACTGACGTATAGTTGTTTAATGTTATCGTACAGTATAATGTTTTTTGTAGCAATGATTGGACTATACACCGATGTATAATTGTTTGAATATGACGATACTAAACACTGTTCTATAGCATCAATTTTATTGGGGTCTGATGTATATTGTATGTATACACTGATGTATATGCTAAACAACATTTTTCTTTGTTTCAGGTTACTCTTGATAAGACCAACCTATCAGTTTCGTGTGAGTGCATGGAATATGAATATACACTGACGTATAGTTGTTTAATGTTATCGTACAGTATAATGTTTTTGTAGCAATGATTGGACTATACACTGATGTATAATTGTTGGAATATGAATATACACTGACGTATAGTTGTTTAATGTTATCGTACAGTATAATGTTTTTAGTTGTGGTTTTTGTCAGTTACAATGTATACTAAATAACCTATTAATACTCACATACCAAAAGACAATATTACCCCTTGATTTAATTAAAAAGTTAATTAATGTTTAACATATTTACCATCATGCCATTGAAGATGGATGGATGAGATTGGTTCCTAAAGTTCCTAACTAAGGGTTGGTTCTCAATTGAACCCTACCCTAATTGAATAATATTAAAGTTGTTTTTTATAACTTGACCCCATAAAATGACTAATAAGAATATTAGAAACTGATGTAAAAGAAAATTATATTGTAGTTCCCAGAGGTTCTTGTTCGTCACTTGTTAGATAAGAGTCGAGCATGTTGTATTGGTGTTCATAAACCATTGTAAGTGATTGAACGACCCAGATTGAACTAAAGTAGTTAGGTCAACCCGA
The DNA here is from genome assembly GCA_028751855.1 of Ambrosia trifida. Classification (NCBI taxonomy): domain Eukaryota; kingdom Viridiplantae; phylum Streptophyta; class Magnoliopsida; order Asterales; family Asteraceae; genus Ambrosia; species Ambrosia trifida. The sequence continues at coordinate 89,158,033 of CM054123.1, read as the reverse complement.
TTTGGGAGTTTAATGGTGAGTTCTAAGCATGTCAACATTCTATGTTTTGAGAATAAAGTTATGTATATGTCTAGTAGGATTCATGAACATACAATAGAATTAATCATATGATCAATTTAAAAAAGTCAGCCTCGCTTGCGATGTGCGCATACAATGTATATATATATGGGTCCACGGGGGACAAAAGTAAAATTGCACTAATTTTAACGTTATTTTACTAATTTCGTAAAAATAAAATTAAAAATGACGGACAATTAATCATGCATCATGTGGTGGCACTAATAGCCAAAAGAATTATCGATCTGTGGGTCTCACTCGAAGCAGGAGGTACATGCACCAATTGGGTTTGTCCCGGTTGCTAAGTGTTAATGTATATTATGTCCAAGGCTTGAGGCAAAACAGTTATCGCTCTGTGGGTCTCACTCGAAGCAGTCAATCTGTTCCTACGAGGTAGAGGTAAGGCTGTCTACGTCTTACCCTTCTCAGATCCCACCATACCTTTGCTATTGGAGGATGCTACTGATAATGATGATCAATTTAAAAAGTGAATGCAAAAAATAATTATGTTTATCTGATATGTGTTGAAAACGAATAGCACCCTTAAAGAAAAGAACACACTAGTATCCAGTCATCTACGTATGGTGGACATGGGCTTTACTACCAAATCATCCTAGTACCACAGAAGTCACAAAACCGCCACCTTAATGGCACCATGACCCGCCATATAGGTGTGAACACAGTGCTCATAATAATCATCAGAGCTACATATAAAAATTCTTACAACATCCTATCCATTGAAAGATCACTACTAGGTAGCAATAGCAGGGACATGACACCCGTAGTTTGCTATCTCAGGGTTCAGAACAGCATCTTTGCTGCGATTAAAGTACTGTCGTAAAAGTTTCTTACTGAACCACTATCGAGTTCTTTCTAAGCAGCCTGATTAAAGTACCAACATGTATACAGAACCAACTACTTTGGCAGCAAAACTGCGGTAAATTTGGATTTTGGACTTTGGAACCGTTCTTACAAATCAATATACAAAGCGTTCCATCAAAAGAACCAACGGTTAAGAGACAGACAGACAAGCCAACCAGAACCTTGCAACCCTTCTGTATTAACAAATGATCAACTTCAGTTTAAAAACTTCGCTAAAAATAAAACTGACGCTATATCTTTCTATGAAACATTGTTGAAGGTGCAGAAATGAAAAATTACGAAAGATTGCAGGACCGCTGATTGACTTTGCGCTACAACGAACTCAGTAGTGCAAGGAAGTCTGAAGGTTCTTTGTCTTGCTTCACAACCTACAAGGTTAAAATGGTAATTCAACTTGTTTAGAAAATAAATATTAACTGTATGATAGCAAGTGCATAAATTTCAAAAAAAAAATTGTACCTTGACACGAGTGTCGTCTGGCAGCCCCATACGAGCAAGAACTTGGTTAATAACGTCTTTCATGTCAAAACCTGGTGGGTCATCACACCCTTCATTTGTCTCGGGCGTATCCCTGCTGTTACCCAAATGTTTAAAATCTTTTCCTACCCATAAATAAAGATCACATTCGCGTATATTTCCTGAACCCAAGCTAGAAGCTGCGAAAATTAACATCTGTCGAGAATCCAAATTACCAGGATTAACACTTGAAACTTTCACCAAACTTGGCCATTCCTGCGCCACCACCTGCTGACGTACATTCTCATATTCCGGTTCATTTTCCACCGTTGTGTTGATGCTCTTAGGTTCTTGATTTGGGTCAGTTGGACTGTCGTTTGACTCAAAATTTTTGTGTTCATGGGCCTGAGAATCATCGTTCGCCCTTGGCGGATTATCGCATTTAGGGGGACCCGCTCTACGTTCAGCAATAGAAAGCGAAGAACTTTTTGACGAAATGGAAGTAAAATTAACATCAATGAAATCTGCAGTTTTGGATATAGAATGCGAAGAAAGTTTATTTGAATCAAGTGATAAATTTGATAACTTAGAAGCCAAAACAAACTCCTTCATATTCCCAAACGCAAACTTTCGCCTCAACACGCTCCAAGAACTTTCTCTAGCCGGAAGACGTGTTTCTTGCTCTGTTTCAGATGACGCGAACGGTGGCACAAATCCACCCACAATCGCTCTTTGAAAAATCTCAAAGTCAACGTTATAAGACTCAACCGTTCTTTTACCCGGGGTAGCCTTAGATGACTCGAGATCATCCATTAATGGTAAGAAATTTGAAAAAGCATCCCAAAAGTAAGCCGGTTCTTCTCCTTCTTTAACGACAACTATGGGCCCTTGAACCTTTTCGTATCTAACTATCTGACAAACCGCACCTCTTGCATCTCGCTCCATTAACGATTCACATTTTTGACCAATCCATAAATAAATTGTTGAAGGTACTTGTATAATAAATGCACCTCTAGAATCTAGACCAGCTGGTGAAGGTGAATTCAGCATCTTTGGAACAAGATGTAACGGATCATAAGGTGAATGAGGGGCGAGTCTGTATAATCTAAGTAAAGAACTTGGGCTTAAAGGAAACGCGTGAACTCTTTTTTGACATTGTAATAACTGGCACGCGAAGCCCATATTCGGGTCAGCAATTCCTCTAGCTTTTTTGACATATTGAAATGCGTCGTCAAAACTTTGACCTTCACGCCACATTCGGTAAGCAATTACTAACGAAGTAGAACGGGAAACCCCTTGACAACAATGAACGAAAACTGTTCCGTTTTGTTCTCTAACATCTTCAAAGTAATCAAAAACATCATATAATATGCTTGTGATATCTTCCGAAGGGCTATCTTGCAACCACAAAGTTCTATAAACGAAAATTTCCTTAAAATATTCAGGGCAGGTGAAACCGACACAGTTGAGAACGTGCGTGATTCCGTGTTGTTTAAGAATGTTTTTATCTTTGGCAACCGCATCACCGCCAAGGAAAATGTGGTCAGCAACTTTCGAGCATTTCTTGTCAAAAAAGGCAATCTTTTCCCGTTTGCCAAGTGTCGTATTCTTATCCGGGATTCTTTGAATCGTTGACAAATCAAGCTTCAACCTTTCACCACTAGGCGTACTAGGAAGCGGCCACTCACCAACGTCATCCGACCCCGCTTTTGGCCACTCGTCTAAACTTCTTCTAGCAATCGAAAGCGGCGGCAACAATGACCTATTTTTACTACTTGACCTAGGAGTCAACGGAGCAGGAAACACCCTATTCCCGCCGCCATTACCTCCATTTGGATCTAAATCCTTTTCACTAACCGGAACAAGCGGCGGCAAAGAAATCCGCGATGACGACCATGAAGCCGACCGCCAGTACATTTTCCGGTTACCACCATCATTCCCACCCCCACCCCCACCCCCACCCCCATCCCCACCTTCTCCATTCCCTAACATTCCTCTAAAAATCCCAACCTACAAACAAACAAACTCTACCTTTATCTAACCCACAAACCCTAAAACTTAAAACTTCACATTACTAAACTACAGCTACCAAAATTCATCACCTTCATTAATAACATCACCTGTAAGCCCAACATTAAATAACCAAAAAAATCAATCAAAGCAACATATAAATATAATTAACCAAAAAGACACAAATACCCATCATAAAAATTGAAACTTGCAAACAAAAATCACCCCACAATATCAAAACAAAAAACAAACACATACCCAATAGATCTTAGATCAAAAAGATGTGAACTTTATAAAGTTATAGGGCTTAACATATATAAAAATCATTGCTTTAATGAAAAAGATTACCGATCTTGAAGTTTATGTGACTAAGGAGGAGATGGGTATTGCAGAAAAATGGAATCTTGAATGCTTGTTGAGTTGTTGGTATGACCGAACACAAAGGAAGGAAGGAAGGAACTAAAAAGGGATGAGTTTTGACTGTGTATTAAATAGGGAAGGTGGAGTCATGTGAAAGAGTTCTAAAGGGCCAAATTTAAGTGAAGTGAAAAAGGTTCATGTGGGAAGACATGGTCTTATTAAAATTTAAAAGCTTATATTTATAATTATTGACCAAAGTAAAACAAATACAATAGAGTGATGGGCCCTAAGATTTAATGCAAATGATTAATGATCAAACTACACTCTTGATAAAGTTGTACCAAGAAGAAAATATAATTTGTCATTTAGGTTTGGATAGGAATGATGACTTGGTTCGGGACCGTGTTGGTTAGGTTGGTTGTAAGGGATCGTTAGTCTTCCTTGGATTGGGTATGTATATGAAATTTCTAAAAGTGAAGTCATTGAATTTGGTCGTTACATTGTTAAAAGATTTAGACCAGCCGTTGATGGAGTACTAAGCTTTGACAGAGAGAGAATCATATGAAGAGAAATATTTGGTCGGAGTCACAAAATTTTTTTAGCGGTGGGCACATATTGGTTGGGTTAAAAAAAAAAAAGACGAGTCAAGACAAAACCAATTCATAATTAACCACTTAATGATATTGTAAAATTGTTCAAGCTTATTTACTTAGTGACTCAATAAATTTGAGAACATTAGAAAAAAAAATACTTATAAATGAATTGAGTAGTTTTACAATAGAACACATTAGTTATGTATTCAACTTAACATGTTATAGTTAATACCTAACATACTATGTTGTTTAAAACTTTAACCAATTTCAAAAGAAACAATCTACATAGTAATTAAGTAAAGGTAAAGTAATAAACATAAAGACATTTACTTTTACTACAATCTGAATAATTTAGTAATTACAAAAGTTGCATATATAGTATTGTCATTGTTTGTTAAGTCAACAAGTACAGGAAAAAGGAACCAATTCATATCAACTCAAGTTTTTTAATTTTTAAATCAATCTCCTTCTTTTTTTATTTTTCCTCTTCTGTTTCGGATGATGTTCATCTCCAGCACCACATTCTCGATTCTCCTCCCTCATCTTAACCCTCTCATCCATCTTCGAATCCTTTCCAAAGCCGTACAATCGAAGTCACTCCACGTCGCAACAGTACCGAAAAAACACTCGCCGGAAAGTCATACGCCGAAAAATCTAATTTATTTATACGTGTTAAATGGATTTACCTTAATCTAAACACCTTTAAAATTATAAATATAGCCCAAACACAATCACATAATCCGTTTATCTAAATGGTTGACCTTCTATGTGATATTTGCAAACACTAAGGTAGCATTCGTTTCACGGAATGAAATGGAATGGAATTCGGACAGAATTGGAATGTATATACAATTTCTTATGTTGTTCGTTTCAACAAAAGAATGAATTGTGATTGAACAACAACATACGGAATGAAACCTACATTTCGATTTAATTCGGATTTTATTTCATTATGTGAAACGACCACAACAAATTTTCAAATCAACTTATAGTTCATGCGCGAATTCCAATTTTATTTCCATTAACGCTAGCTAAGTTTTACATAGGGATAAACATCACATCTTAAAACAGTTCTTCCGGAAATTGATCTAGGCGGTTATACCGATAAGGAGACCGCCCCCAAGAAACCTCAACAAAACTTGGCGAGTGCTCTTTATGGTAAACACGTGCAGACTATGGAGGGGCACTTTGAAATGACTCCGCGACAAAAGGCAGTGTTTGCATGCCTTCAAGAGGCTCATGCTCAAGATTTTCTGACTGTCGTGCCCATTGAAGGTCTTGGGCAACGGATGTCGGCAATCGAATACAGGGCTATTCTCAAATACCGGCTCATGATACCTCTGTTCCCCTCGGATGAACCATGCCCCATTTGCAAAAAGGCATGTCTGGATAAATTTGGCGAGCATGCGCTCCACTGCAAGGAATTGTCGGGGTTCAAGTACCGCCATGATTTGGTCAGAGATGTTCTATGGGACGTGCTTCGAAGTGCGGGGGTCTCGGCCAAGAAAGAAGCACCAGTCAATTTTCTGACTGATCCGCGGGAGGGGAGATCTACCTTGCGTCCTGCGGATGTTCTTGTGTTTGGATGGGTTAGGGGCAAACATGCTTGTGTTGACTTGACAGGGGTGTCCCCCTTGGTAGGTTTGCGAGACAGCGGCTTTGTACCGGGGCAGGCAGTTTTGAAGGCAGAAGCTAAGAAGGTCGCTAAGCACGAAGCAGCCTGTTTAGAGAATCAACATGTGTTCCTACCGTTTGCTTTTGACACATTTGGATCCCTAGCCCCTGAGGCAGTACGGTTTCTGAAACGAGTGCAGAAGGTGGTCCACGGTGACTTGCAGAGCCCTAAGAACCAAGGGTTTGTGTTTAGCAGGATAGGCTTTGCGATTCAAAAGGGGATAGCGGCGCAGCTTGTTACCCGCTTACCCACCATCTAAATGTAACTTGTTTTTGAATTATTGTGTATTTATAATTCTGAATTTTAATATAAATTAACATAAGCAACAAGAAACTCAATAAAAACTTTTGCCACCACCCTTTATTATAAAATATTATTCATAATTATCCAATCTTACAGGATAATCTTAAAACACAATCATTTCTCAACGGAGATATAAAAACCAATTTACAGTTGTAAAGTAAAGTGCTCCTACATTTCCTTGGATTATGCCATCCGTATCGATGATGTCACCAAATTAATAGAGTGCTAATCCCTTGAATATTAGAGTGTGTGTACTGGTGGATAGTTACGTGGGGTTATAGGATTAAAATATTAAAAAGTAATAGAAAAGGGGTTATGTTGGGGTTATGGAAAAAGAGGGTGTAGTGGGAAGGGGGGTTATGTGGGGGTTATAAATGATTGGTAATGATTGGTTAATTATTGTTTTTTATTTAAATAAGAATATATTAAATACCTAATAATAATAAAAAAAATAATAATAATAATAAAAGAAATTCTTTAAGTTAAAAAACAATAATAAAAAATAAGATTTATTATCAAAAATAATATTAATTAAAATAAAAAATAATAACCCACCCCACATACCCCTTCCCCACCTACTTCTTCTTCTCCATCATCTTCTTCTCCATTTCTTCACTTCTTCTTCTTCCTCCTCCTCTTCACTTCTTTCTCTTCCTCTTCACACACACAAACACAACAACAACAATAATAATAATAATAATAATAATAATAATAATAATAATAATAATAATAATAATAATAATAATAATAATAATAAGAAGAAGAAGAAGAAGAATAATAATAATAACACAGCGCTCGCTATGAGCATAACCAATCACCCCTAAAACGCCCCATAGCGCCGGAGGGGGCGGTGTTCCCGGCGCTATGGAGGCCTAAAACGCCATCATAACATGCCCACTACACATACCCTTATAGTTTTAACGGATTCATATTAATGTTTTGATGTAATTTATGAAATGAAATTATTATTAATATTGGATTAAAAAAAATCATACATGAAATCTGTACGCTCTGAAAATTATTTCAGTGTTTTTTTAGACAAAATTGCAAAAAAAAAGATATGAATTTTACAGTCATATATGCGTGAGCAGATGTGTATATAACTCTATACTAGAAGGGTGTTCACGCGATGTGGTGAGAAATACAAATATTTTAAGGGTATGCATGGTTCGGTTCAATTCGGTTATTAGCGTCAACATGAATCGAAGTCATCGGTTAATGGATTTTATTAACCAATCGGTTAATTGGTTTAGTTTATTTGGTTAGATTGTTGGTGTTAGTTCAGTTCAATTGATATTGGTGAATAACCAAAGCAAACTTTGGCTAAAATTTGTGTATAGAGGTACATGAAATTGTGGTATAAATACATGAATTTTCATTTCAGTTTGGTTAATTTCGGTTAACTAAGGGTACAGAAAATGATAATCAATTTTACGTTAATTCGGTTTTTGGTTAATTTAGTTTTTTATTGATCTTGGTTCGGTTTCGTATATCTTTTATTCAATTTGGGTTAACGGTTAAGTTATTGCTCACCCTTAGACATTGTTAATCACGCAACACATCATTTTTTAAATAAGAAAACTAGTAATACTATACTCAAATTAAAGAGAACAAAATGTTCGTTTTTATTATGATGTAATTTAAAAAAAATATTAAATTATGAAAAAATATGATCGTTTAAAAATAATGGGGGTATAGTTGGCTTAAGATAGGAGAAATGTAACTATTATTTAAATAAGAATAAGTTAAGAAAATTAAAGTATAGTTAAAATGAGAGGATTAAAATGTAATTAGTGTTCAAAAAAGTAGTTTACCCATTAGGATTGTAACTTGTACATTAAACTATAAAACTTGTGGGTATGCTAAAATGTCTCTCACAAAATATAATATAATATAATATAGATATGTTTAGTGTTTGTAATATTTGTGCATATTATAGTTATAGTTTTTTCCTCTTTGTTGCTACTAGTATAGTAAAGGAATTGTATAGCAAGTAGTCACACTTAGGTTTGATCAAATTCATTAGACCATGTATAATGAGGCGTTAATTGGGGTCTTGAATTCCAATTTAGCGCCCTTTAGCGTTGTGAACACGACCCCCAAGGGCGCTAAAGGTGGTTTTTTGTTGGTGGCATGAAAATTTTCGCACGGAGGAGGAGTGCTAAAGGTGTTTCTTCTTTCTAAGCCAATCACAAAGCTTGAGGGCGTGAACTTTAGCGCCCCATTACACAAGGCCTTAGACCAAACGTAGCAGGAAGCATAATTCCACACCCCCACCTCAAATGGCTCACCATTTTCACGCTAAATTTGCAGCGTGAAAAAGAAAACGCTCAAACAAAAAAAACCCAAAACGCCCAGGGGACGGTGTAGCCCGACATTTTGGGGCGTTTTTCTCTCCTTCCATGCCCAAACAACGCTCCATTACACCTGGTCTGTAACAACCTGCACCCTTCACTCTTCATAAATGTGCATAATTGGTTCCTCAACTATTTCAAAATTTTCATTTTTAACCCTCGTATTTTAATAGGACCAAAATTCACAATTTAATAAAACTTATAATTTTTATAAGTAAAAGTATGCACGTTTTATACTCACATCTACACCCGAGCACGTATGTTTCAGACCTTGATACTCAAAGCCCTTAATTTTCGGTCCTAAAACAACTTAGAAATAGAAGGAAACAAGTCTATAACTTAAAATTGATTAAATTAGAAAAATTATTTTTTTAGCCCTCGCGGTCCGCTAAGACAGTCTCAGTCAAAGTCCCAGTCAAAGTCTCAGTCAAAATCCTAGTCAAATAGTCAATTCATCTTAAAACCTTACTTTATTGTGTTGACCAATTTTAAAGCCTAATTGAATCCAAAACTAGTATAAAAACCCACCTATGACCCATTACACTTTGCACCTCTAAATCGATTGTTTCAATTCGATTAAACTCTCCCTCATACCTTTCTTCTAGAGTATATTACTTCTACATTTGAAGCTTTGATTATAAGCTCTTGTAATTGGCGAATTGGAAGCTTGATATTTTTCCTATTCGGTTTCTTTTCTTCTAAATTGGACTAGTTTCGTTGTTGAACCTTTGGATTGCTCGCATTTTCACGCTCGCTTAGTCATCTAGTCATTTGGCGAAAGTGAGTATTTCCTATCCCCTTTTTGCTTTTATTCATTTTTGGGGTGTTACATGTACACTTATACAAATTACAAATACATGTTCACATTTTTACAATACAATTCTAGTACTGTGTGCATTTGCTTACAAACGTGCTTTATGCTTAGACATTTCATGTAGAATACATTTGTACTTAGTGAAATCATTAACATTGTACAAGCCGACCTTAACATTGGATAGCGCTATTGGATTGACAACCCACCTAGGTGATTCTCCCCCTTTTTCATCGGAGGATCCATGGTCATTGTTAAGTTATTATCCATTTATTGGATAAGTACACCGCCGTTCATTTTAGTACATTTATACAGTCACAGGATTGATTTTGCTCATTTGTATGATACATAGTTTACCTAAATGCGCTGTAACTTTGCACTTGAATTGTATAACATTTTCCAACTTACCATATATATTAAAACTAGGAATGCTCATCAACATTTCATATGTTGACAAAACTTATTTTGTACATGTTTCAGGTGCAGTTTGATCTTAGTTCCATAGCATTGGATTTTAGTGCTTGCTTTTAATAATTTATTTCAAATTTCATGTTTTGTTCATACTTTTGTATTTTTCCCATTTCATCCATGTAAGACAATTTAAATTATTCAATAATATATTTACATTTTAGTACCATGTGCTTTTGAACAATCGTCACTACGTGACACCTCGATGATTCCGCCATCGGTTGGGGTGTTACATGGTCTTAATGTGCTGAAAAAACAAATATCACATATTTTCCCGCAACAACATAACTGTAAAAGAAATCATCCAGTAGTTTTTTGAACTTTACATATGTGATCCTCGCTGAGATTTTTGCAATTGCAGATATTATAATCTTAAAACTATTTAGAAATTTATTATCATGCTTGATTCTTCACAAGTTGTGGATGTCATAACAAAACACACACATGTTGGGGCTCATAAGAAATGTCTGGCCTTAAATACCATCAACGTGTTTTGGACACATTTTAAGCATTATTGGCGGGGTAATCCAAAATGACATTTTGGAAATCTTCACCCGACAACCAAAAACTAATCCGTGAGCTCCTTTCAAGCATGACAATATTAGTTGGTGTTGGTGTGAGGCCAGATGTTACATAGACATCTCCGGAGATGAATCAAATACTAACTGTATGGAGATCTTTTGGTTGTAAAGTTAATTCTTCTTTGAGATAAGATCTTTCTTCTACATATCTAAGATAGTTTTCAGCTCTTGTTTGACCCTTTAATGGTCAAAGGTAGTATTTGTTACTGTATTACTAGTGGTCACTATTTGATGTTTTAGATATCCTCTTTGTCCATTGATTAGATTTATAGTTTGTCAGTTTGTGCACATGGGTCTGAGTCATGTGTTATATTAGGAACTGTTTAATTCTAAAACGGTTGATCTACACTTGTCCTTTTGCTTCTTTTTCTAATAAACATTTCCCATGTGATCTTTATTTAATTTAAGTTAACACAGAATTGTGTATTTAGTTGATACTTTTCTACATTTTTCCAATATTCATTTGGATCCCTAGCTCTTGAGGTGGTTTATTTTTTAGAGCGGGTATAGAAGGTGGTCCACAACTCGCAGAGTCCAATGTACCAAGGGTTTGTATTTTTCCAATATTCATTTGTAGTGACTCGTAGAGCCCGATGTACCAAGAGTTTGTATTTTTCCAATATTCATTTGTATCCTAGCTCCTGAGGCGGTTCGTTTTTTAGAGCGGGTGCAAAAGGTGGTCCACAGTGACTCACAGAGCCCGATGTACCAAGAGTTTGTATTTAGTAAAATAGGCTTTGCGATTTAAAAAGGGATAGCGGCGCAACTTGTTGCTCACTTACCCATTATCCAGATGTAACTTGGTTTTTACAGTGGAATGATAACCGACTAAAAAATAAAAGAAAAAATAAAAATAAATATTCAAAAAAAAATGGTGCTTTTAACTCTTTTGTTTAGTATTCTTCTGTTCCCATTTATTTTGTGGTAGGAAGAGGTTACTCTGTTTTTTCATGTCAAAGTTTAATGCTTTGAGGCTATAAGCATAATATCTCCTAAGGATAACGTTATAAATAATGCAAACAAATTACTAACACCAGTCACCTCATTCCCAGGACATATTTCATAGGGGGGCAAAAGTAGACAAACAAGATAGCCTAGTCATCTATGAAGAGATAATTCTAGTTTGGAGTATTATCCAGAAAAAGGTTATGGGCTTAAAGATAATTGTTTGTTTGAATTAGATAGGTTATCTAATTGGTTTATTTTATTTGTCTAAATAAAGTATGAGTCCCAATAGGTTTAGGATGTGCTTCTTTGTTTATGAAGGTTGTTTAGCTATAAATAAGGTCCTTGTTATTGTTTATTGGGTGTGCTTTGATTCTTCATTATCATCATTAATTATTCATCATCATCATCACACTCTATTAATCCCACCAATAGCAAAGTTAAGGTAGGGTCTGAGAAGGGTAAGATGTAGACAGCCTTACCTATACCCTATGGGAATAGAGAGGCTGCTTCCAGTGAGACCCTCGGCTCGATAATGGTTTTGTATCAAGCCTTGGACATAAGACACATAACACTTAGCAATCGGGACAAGCCCGATTGGTGCATGTAACCCCTTGTCTCTTGGCTATCAACGCCACCACATGATGCATGATTAACCATTCGTCATTTTTAACGTTATTTTTACGAAATTAGTAAATAACGTTAAAATTAGTGCAACTTTACCTTTGCCCCCCGAGGGCCACACATATATACATTATATGCGCACAACCGTAAGCGGGGCTATATTCGGTGTCTTTGATTGATTATTAATAAAGAGTTGAACAAGTTCGTTCATTCGCTTTTTTTTTTTTTTTTGTGTTTAATCAAGGGCCTGATTTTCCAACAATCTAAACATGTATTCAATTAAGACTCTGAAGATAAGTCACTAGTGACGCATACGACAAACATAGACGATGACTTAAGACCTGGTAAGTGGTAACATAAACCATGTTGCAACTTGTACACATATCATCCGAAGCACATCATCCTTAGAAGCAATTTTTATCACTAGAAGTGTATTGGACTCTGTTTCGTGCTTGATTCTCTTTCGATCATGAGGTATACATACATGTTTTGAAATTATAGTTGTGAATTTTGGTACCACATAAAAAAAGACAGTGCATAGGACACGATAATGCTGGCTTTTTCTAGAGGCACATATCAAGGACCACCGCGTCTAGCTTTTCCAAAGCGTAATAGATTGACATTGTTTTTAGGCTTCCTGCCAAATATTAAGGTCCATTGTCAATGATTAGTAGGGCTAAAATGGAGAAAAGTAAAAGTTTGAGGAGCTAGAATTTCAATGGCTAAGGTTTAATGTTGACAAGAATGTTGTTTGTAAGTAAAGCCGCGAGTCTAGACGCTGAGACTTTAAAAATCAAGGCGTCTGATATGTTATAACTTTACACGTGTAATCATCTAATTCGTAGATGCGAAGAATGGTTGGTCACTAATGTTTAAACGCATCAGATGTTAATTTTGGTTTTTTTTTTTTTTTTTTGTTGGTCAGCTGTCCATTTTGGTGATTTTCCCGGAATATAAAGCCAGGTCAAATATGAAGAAATCTATTGCATAAAAGTTGATTCATGCATCTTCTTTTAAATGTTTTGTAGATAATTAGTGTGGCAGAAGACTCGAGTATGATTGCAAAATTATATTATTTTGAATTTTTGATAATAATCCTGTTTTTAATAAAATGATTTAGGAGTATTTATGTATTAAAGTTATGATTCGGACGAACCAATATTAGGTCCCAAGACTACCATTGTTTACCCTCTCAAAGCCAAGACGCGCCTTTGTTGCCTTTCAAAAGAAAACTCACATCGTCTGGTTATAGGCGAAAACATATATCTGTGGTGTGGAAATGTGGAATGATCTGCAAAGAATAATGAATAGCATAACAGAAACCACCAAGGAATACCAGATATCTAAGAAAGACTTCTTGGTTGCACTAGAGGTGCCAAAATAAGCAGCGCGAGCAGGTTGGATAACGGGTCACAGTCAGTCAATCCAAAATGCTTTTCGTCCAACAAGTAAAATTTTCTTTTTGTAGATATTTTGGCAAATAAATTCAATTATTTTGTTATATATATTATTTCAGAATAAAATGATTAGGAGGTTTTAGGCATCAAAATAAACCTTGGTCGACTTTCTACCCGTTTGACCCACATGGTATATTTCAACGAGCGCCGCATGCTACTTTTTTGCTCATTGCAACCCTTAATCAACCTTACATCGATCCAACACGGCACAAGTTGTTTGATCAACAACACCATATGCCTGGTTTAAAAAAGCGTGAGGCGCTCCGAGGCGTTTTGGGTCCAAAATCCGAAGCGCAAGGCGAGAGCTTCACGTATGTGAGGCACCTAGTGTTAAAAAAATTATAAAAAAATATTTATATATGTCAATATGGCATTTTCTACATGTTAATCAATCATAAGCACAAAAACATGATTATAAAACACTCTTGAACACTAAAAAGCATATTCAAAACATAAAAACGACAAGACACTACTGTAGCGGGCCAAATAAAGCAGTTTAAAAGAGTTTTTTGGGCTGAGGCGCTACTGTAGCGCGCGCCTCAAGCGCTGGAGGCGGCGCTTCATGTAGTCTGGCGCTTTTTGACCCAAAAAAAAAAGCGTTTTTCTTGGAGCCTCGGGCGCCTCACGCCTCAGGCGCACGCTTTTTTAAACCAAGACCATATGGCACTTTCTTATTGGTTTAGGATCGTTAATTAAGAACCGTCTATTAGTCTAACTGTAGTAGTGTAGTGAACATCACGGAACCCACTGGTCACATGGAGTTTAGGCTGCTAAATGAGAATCCTACGTGTCGTAAATAATCAGTTTAGAATATCCTCCAAGACCCTCTCTGCCAATTATTATCTATCAATCACATGGGACTCCTTGACCCATGCCGTCTTTCTGATCTCTATTTAATCTGATCTTCCCTTCTTTTGCGCCATCGTTACTTTACCATATATACGCGCCTCTGATCAATTCAGTGGCGTGCGTCTGCGCTCACTGTTGTAATCCTGTCATAAATCGCCGAAACTAGAGTATCATAGACACATAGTTTGTGTGAATGGGTGACATCTCAGCTTCCTACATACACATGGTATTATACTATTATTATTATTATTATTATCATAAGTTTTCGGTGTTCCATAGATGATTGATCACGTCGTATTAATTAACGCTTGGTGAATTGGTATATATGTAGGTTCAACATCTTATAGAACAGTGTTTGATCTTTCATATGACCAAAGATGAGTGCATGGAAGCCCTTTCTAAACATGCAGACATCAAAGCAGTCATCACCTCAACCGGTTAGTCCAAATCTTAATCATGTCCACATCGATCATGCATGCACTCGTAACATCTCTTCTTCTTTTTTCTCATAGTTTTAGGCTTGTACCTGTTCTCGCACTTCTCTACTTAAAAATGGTTCTGTAGTGAACCTGAATTCAACATATTACTGGTTCTAACAGTGGCGGATCTAGAAAATAAAACAAGGGGTAACATTTTATAAAAATTATTTTAAGCGGTAACAAAATATTTGTTTTAGGGGTAACATTTTATAAAAATACCTTAAAAAACCAAAATTTTCCACTTCGCCAGGATAATCGAGAGGTAACAGACGTACCCCTTGAGCAGTGGCGGATCTAGAAATGAATTTCAGTAGTAACGTTTTTCATTTTTTTCATTTTAGTAGCAACTGTTTCCAAATTGGTAAAAAAACCAAATTTTCCACTACGCGCGCGAAGTTCAGCAGCAACGGACGCGACACCTAGCTCTATGCTAGGTCCGCCCCTGCCCTTGAGTTTTAACTACATCCGCCCCTGGGTTCTAAACATGTTACAAGAATGTTTCCATGTTTGTATTGAAGTAATGGAACACTAGCATGTTGTCATTATGCAGTGTGGAACGAGTTAGAGAAAGAGAACAAGGAGTTTTTCGAGTCCTACACGCAGTCTCAGGCTCAGCCTGCAAGCGCGCCAGATTGGATATCCGAAAGCGAGACAAGTCAACCGATACAAAAGATAATATCTAACAATCAAGTAAATGGTTCAGACCTCAAGGACAAGTAACAAGTAACAACGTACTAACAACCATACATAGATATATATAGTCATTAATATATAACTTGCTATAGCCAACTAGCTGTCGTTTGACGAATCAACACACCGTGGGCCCCACACGTGGTATGAACAACAACAATGAATCTGTAGTTCTGTATATTCCAAATCTATATACCTGAATATTCTTAGTGAACCAGTTTTGTGTGATCTATAGTTTGTTTTGTTTTGTTTTATGTAATGTACAAACAAATGAGGCTATAACTATTGGGTCCATCACATGTCAATGTCATATGCCTTTTCTAATAGGAAATCCGAAGCAACGGTCTAAAATACTTATAGCGTAACATCTCTCGAAAACCTTATCAAATTCGCTATTCGCTTTCCTGCTATGCAAGTTACGTGTTGTTTCGATTCGAACTTTGTACTTTTCTAGTGTGATCAGGTTTCCAATGATCGGGTTTGGTCAGTTTTGGCCAACATATATTGTTCATTAATCAATTATGTAACACCCTGGTTAGTATTATGTTGCTGTCACCTTAATTACTTGCATAATATATCAATCTAATATATAGTTTGATTTAATATTAATTTTATAACTATATAATGCATCTGATGTTTTGTGTTACAGTTTTAGAAATTAAGTAAACATGTATATCTTTTTAAAGATGATCCAGTTTAGTGTGCATTTACATGAAAAACTGATATGTAGACTAATATTTATTTACTAAAATATAGAATAAAATAAATGAGTTATTTTTTTCTAAACTTCTCGTGTCTAAAATTACAAGAAAGTTAAAGTGGGCGGGTGATCCGTGATGGCCACTCTGCGATGATCATGACCATCACGATCATCGTCCCACCATTTCTGTGATGCTAGAATTTTGTCGCGACCGCGACCACTATTACGGGCTCGCTAGTCGTTACACATTCATGACAACGGTCATTTGACCGTTAAAAAAATTACCTACCTATATATATACATATTTACCCGATATTTTTTACACCCACACTCACACCTAATTCTTCTCCTATACACTAAAAAAATCCAATTCTTCTCATCCTCATTCACATTCACAATTTCAACAATGGTTACTTGGACAAAAGAGGAGGAACTTGCGCTAGTGATCATAGTGATCGCGTACGACAACATACACAACGATAGTGCATCAACGAGCAGTAATCGTGGTCGTGGTCGGAGGAACACTTCATCCTGGAATAAAGTTTTAGCCGAGTTTAGTATAGGGACCTCGAATCGAAGTATAAAACCTTCGAATTTTTTTTAAAGAAAATGACGAATGATTTCCCCGACGAAACAGAAGATACGCAGGTAGCTTATGCTCACATCGAGTATGCTTCCGAGGTCGGCAATGATTTTCCACATATTTCAGCATGGGGAGTGCGACGCCCAAAATTACATTAGGTTTTATATTTTCTAGTAATGTTTTTATTTTATTTTCTAGTAATGTTTTTATTTTATTTTCTAGTAATGTTTTTATTTTATTTAATGTAATATTTTTATTTTATTTATAAAAAAGTTTAGTGATGGGTATGATGACCACCCCATAAGTTTAGTGATGAAATGTGATGGAATGAGGTGGCACAATGGGATTGGGTGTGATGGTTTTGTGACCACCCCACCCACCCTTAGAGCATCCACAATAAGAAGCACTAAAAACCCTTAAAAACCTATCCAGTCAGCTGCCACATCAGAAAAACACTCATTCTTCAAAAACACTAAAAACTCACCTAATAAGGAAATCTAAAAACCCCAAAAAACATTGCCACATCATCACCACTTTTTTTTTTTAATAATAGCCCAACCCCTACCTTGGACCCACCTTGGACCCACCTCTAAGGTTTTTAGAGGTTTCTTGTGAAAAACCTCAACAAAAAACCTCCACCACAATAGACACCATCTTAAAAACCTCCCCTAAAAACCTCTATTGAGGATGCTCTTATAGCCGAGGTGAATATGTTTCTTTCATTTTTTTGTTCATTGAAATAATTAGAACTCTAGTTAATACATTTATTTTTTTCTAATAATTCAAACTATAACCTGACCGATAAAATCCGTACGAGCAATTTCACCAAAGGTAATTCCACTCTAACGGAAAAGTAACTTCACTTGCCCCTAATGAATTGACTGATTTTGATCTCATTCAAAATGTTGTAAATTGTTTTGCAACGACATAAAAGAAAATTAGGTGCAAACGAAGTTACTTTTCCGTTAGAGTTAGATTGCCTTTGCTAACGAAAACAAAAGTGAAAGCCTGGAGTTCACTGTCATATTGTCGGTACATATTGTTATTGGTCAATGCCTCAATGGGTCACAGTTTGAATTATAAACAATCAATTTGCCGTTAAAATAAGATAACATCGGATTTATATTGGTTCATGAGATATGGATGTTTGATTTGTTGAATGTTAACACTTGTATTAATGGTTCTTCACATTTGATGTTAACTTTTGTAACTGAATGTACACCAATTTAATCAATAATAACAAATCATTAATCAATTTAAGTACATAGAGAGAGCATTTATGGTGTAGTAAGGCACACATTAACATGAACAATGGTTTCAACACCATCACTTGTATGTTCATCCACCTTAGGTAGACCTTCAATGGTGGCATACCCTTTGGCATCTTCATATTTTCCGGTACCGCCTATTACCGCTATATGAGACACTTCCGAACAGTGGCGAAGCTTGACCCGAAGGTTCGGGGGGTCGGAAGTCGCCGGAGGGTCGGAAGTCACTAGTTTCGGGGGGTCGAAACCCTATATTTTCAAAATTTTCTATACGAATACTATATAGTCGGAACTTCTGCACGAAAATTTGGGGGGGTCGGCCGCCCCCGCCCGCCCCAATAAAGCTTCGCCAGTGCTTCCGAAGTTGTTCGGTGGACCCTGAAGAAGCTAATCATGTCATCTACCTCATGATCACCACCATGGAACAATGTTGTTAGTGCAAATGTATGGCTGCAGCCGTCTAATGAACTTGATAGGTAAAAGCCTTGTCCTCTGCCAATCACACCTGTTCCTAGGTCGTGTCATGCCGGTCAACTCGTTGTCTATGTTAAGGATTTTTTACTGGCCCCTAGATTTTGAATACCGACTCCAAAGATTTGTTAGAATGTAAATATAACTTATGTTTTTCTGTTTTATTATGAACATTTGAACATATTTATTATGTACTTGTATGTATGATAGTCGATATAGACATTAGATATTATTAAGTTATGTTAGGTGTGATATGGGTCAACATGAACCGGATTCAGCAAAGCAAACTCAGGAAGATCACAACAGAAGATCAAGATGGCTGCACACATCAGTTATGATCAGAAGACTACACATCTCTATCGAAGCATAATTGTAGCAGCATATAACTTAAAAGAAAATTGGCGGGACAGGAGCAAAAGGACCTAAATGCCCTTGACAGTTAATTGGCGGCAAAAAACATTCAAACAGTTGCAATCTTTGAGTGAAACGTCATAACTGTTCGAAACAAACAACTGCCAACATAACACACCGTTTAGTATCATATATATAGGATTAGATTGTCTCATTTTGTCTTTTATCAAGATTGTTCATATTGCAATCCAAAACTTCCTTGTAAACACTTTGTAATCTTTCTGTTTTCTGTAAATCTCCTATTCGAAACATTATTATCAATATATATATATATTTTCTGTCTTAAATTCGAGTGTTCAATTATCCAAATTGTTCTTGTGTTTTGATTGATATAATAGTCCGCTGCATAATTCTGTTCTAAGAATCCAACAAACTGGTATCAGAGCCAGTTTTCTGTTCAATCAAAACAACCAGTTTTCTTTCTGTTCGATCAAAACAATCAGTCCCAATCCTTTCAAAGTTTCTGTGTCGAATTTTGTATATTAATTCAAAGAGTTTTCTGTTCAAAACTTTCTGTTTAAAACTTTCTGTTTTAATCAGATTCTTCGAAACTTTCAGTATTTGTTTAACAAAGTCAGTTTGGAAACCATGTCTGAAAATTCAATCAATTCGTATATCAATACAGAAAATTATCACAGAAATACATTCAAAAATAGAAGAGAAAGAAGTGCAGAAATGCGAAGAAGAGGAGTTGAAACAAGATCATGTTTCTATTGCCACACACCGGGTCATCTTATAAGTTCTTGCCACATAAGGGAGAAGGATGAAAGTACACAATTGATTAAGGATGCCATAGACACCGGGATAAGTTATTATCCACAAGAAAGACTACACAATGATGAAGAGTACATCCTTAAAGGATCCGGCTTTGGTACTTGGCAAGATATTTGGTATGTAAGTCCCAAAATTCAGAATCATATAAGTGGGAACCTTGATTACTTTCTTAAACTAAAGAAATCCTTTGGTGTGGAGAGTAGATTAAAGAATGAATTTGTTTTTATAAGGGGTGTTGGAATGATTAGTGTGGAATCCGAAAATAACACACTAATTATACCAAATGTGTTTTACTCAAATGACTTAGATGACAACATTCTAAGTCTACCCCAATTAAAACTTCAAGGTTTCATAGTCAAGGTTGATGGGAATACATGTAGTGTCCACAATATGTTCAAGAATGAAAATATGCAATTCAAGATGATAAAAGAAAATAAAGATGATAAGGAATCTATGATAAAGGAACTTGGTAATGATCATGAATTCGAAAAAATGAAGAATGAGTATTTAAATGAATACTTTGAAGAATTGTCCCTTGATTCGGAACAAAATATGAAGAAAATGGAAGAATCGGTTCATGATCTTAAGATAGATTCCATGGAAAAATGCATTGAATTCTTGAACATAATAGATCACTTAGAATATCCATGGGCACATAGGGATTTGTTGAAAGACCATTTTCTTAGAATGGTTGATTGGTTTTTGAACTTTTATCTAAAAGTTCCAAACCGTCCAATCCCACCCATGGCTGAAAATGGCAAGAAAGTGAATCTATTTGACTTATACATATTGGTGAAAAGAGAGGGTGGACATGAAAGAGTATCAAAGTATAATATTTGGGTGGTAATAGCAAAAGAGTTGGGTTTGGATTATGAAGACAAGGATATGTTGAGAATTCTTTATGCTAAATATTTGGATGTCTTAGAATGGCAATACCAAGTGTACAAAACAGCCCTAGACATTGCAAAACAAAATGAAAATGATGGTGTTGGATGTAGTGAAGTTAGAAAAACCGGTATAATATCACAACTTATGAGTCGCCTTCACAAGAATTCAACAAATATGCATGAAGACTATGCTTTCTACATGGGAGGAGATTGGAATTCAGCAAACAAAGTCATCAAGAAACGCAAGTTCGATTTCACTCAAGTTGAAGAAGCATTAAAAGAAGCAATGGACTCCCTTCCAAAATCGTCTATGATGCCTAGTTATATTTAAGGGAGGGTGTTAGAATGTAAATATAACTTATGTTTTTCTGTTTTATTATGAACATTTGAACATATTTATTATGTACTTGTATGTATGATAGTCGATATAGACATTAGATATTATTAAGTTATGTTAGGTGTGATATGGGTCAACATGAACCGGATTCAGCAAAGCAAACTCGGAAGATCACAACAGAAGATCAAGATGGCTGCACACATCAGTTATGATCAGAAGACTACACATCTCTATCGAAGCATAATTGTAGCAGCATATAACTTAAAAGAAAATTGGCGGGACAGGAGCAAAAGGACCTAAATGCCCTTGACAGTTAATTGGCGGCAAAAAACATTCAAACAGTTGCAATCTTTGAGTGAAACGTCATAACTGTTCGAAACAAACAACTGCCAACATAACACACCGTTTAGTATCATATATATAGGATTAGATTGTCTCATTTTGTCTTTTATCAAGATTGTTCATATTGCAATCCAAAACTTCCTTGTAAACACTTTGTAATCTTTCTGTTTTCTGTAAATCTCCTATTCGAAACATTATTATCAATATATATATATTTTCTGTCTTAAATTCGAGTGTTCAATTATCCAAATTGTTCTTGTGTTTTGATTGATATAATAGTCCGCTGCATAATTCTGTTCTAAGAATCCAACAAGATTAATGAACTTAATTTGAAAAGATTAATTTATATATGTTTTGTTTGATAAATAAAGTGGAGAGAAAAAAATAAGTAAGAAACGGACTAAGGGGGTGTTTGTTTCTTCCTCCAAAAGCACTTATGACCTCTTTTGTCTGCGCCGTGTAGACGCGCGCAAACGTTTGGGTGTAGCAGACTGTTTGTATTTTTGGAAGAGATAACCTTAAAAAAGGTCTGCCCTTCCTCTTCTTGGGGCAGACATTATCAAACCACTTCTTACCTCTTCTCCTTCATTTCTTTCATCTTCTTCTTCCATCCTCTCTCCTCACCACCTATACAACCCACCTTCGGTCTCCACCGCCCCCACATCCGCCATCCTCCTCCTCCCTCCTCTCTCTGTGCCGCCCACAACAAAGAAAGCAGAAGGTGGGTGTTGGTGGGTTTTAGTTTGTCTGCACAAAGAAAGAAGAAGGTTCCACTTTAATGGTAGTAGATCAATAGGCATCATCTATGCTTGAGTGTTTTTTATTTTTAGTGCAGTACATTTGTTTTCACATATTACAATTTTCTTCTCGAATGGTGCTCTGCTACAACTCTAATTACATGTACAAGTTAACGAGCGGATAAGTCGGATTTTAATTAAATTATGTATTGTGTTTGGTGAATAGTGTTATGTACTAACTGGACTGTTATTCATGAGTATTGTTAAAGCTTTCGTTGATGGTGTGCAGGGGTGAAGCTTGACTTTTGAATCGGGAGGGGTCGGACTCAAATTCTTTTGGTCGGTAGTGGCAAATCGGCGGGGGCCGGACGTAACCCGGACTCAATTTACTTACAAAAATCGCAAATTTATACCACTGCGCCAAAAAACAGGGGGGGCCACCCCTGGCCCAACATATCCTTCGCCCCTGGATCAGATATTGATTTTCGCTTCCCCCTTTTCTGTTTGATTTTGTCATTTAGGGTTTGTTCAATTAAAAAGTAGTGTAGAACTTTTTGTTTAAAGTCATGATATGTTGATTAGGGTTGTTCAAATCGCTCGCCGCTCGTTCGGAAAATGCTCGAAAAATGCTCGCTCGGTTGTATATGAGCAGATCGGCTCAGTTCGGTTTGTAAATGAGCCAAGCACGAGCAAAGGTACGCTCGGCTCGGTTCGGCTTGAATAAATTTTTATTTATTTAATAATAAATATACACACGATTTACAGATAAATTTATGGCTTTATATATAAGATTCTATTGGATTTGACTCAGTATATGCAAACAAAATATAATCAGCCCACTTAACTCAACAAAAAAATTAACACTAGATTTAATAGTAAAACAATAAGTCATGAGGTGACAGTCTTGACTTCTTTATGTTATCAGTCGTCCATCGTTAATTGTCGCTTGATATCACTCCTACGTCACAATGCAACAACTGTTCTCTGACGTATGCTCATCACCTCATCAGCCTCAATCTAAGCCTCATCATTGGACACTGGGATCTGACTCAGTATTAGTGTTATCATCGGACATTTCAACCTTAGTTGTCACCCGACAATGAAAACATCGAAGAAACATCCCAATTTTATGATCGTCCATATTATTCTCCGCTCGATTCTTGCTCGGCGCTCGCTCGGAAAATTTGTGCTCGAAGAATGCTCGTTCGGTTTTCGGCTCGATTATAAACGAGCCGCTCCGCTCGGTTCGGTTCGGTTTGTAAACGAGCCAAGCACGAGCAAAGCTCCGCTCGGATCGGCTCGGCTCGTGAACAACACTAATGTTGATACATTTCCCCAAATCAGAAAAATGAATAGCAATATAAGGTGCATGATAATAACTTTCTGTTGTTTGTATTTTCATATTTACAAGTTACAACGGGTCAACATATCAGATCGCATCATGCAATTTAAAACGAAGGTCGTTTGAAATCACTAATCATCGCAACACAATCGATGTAAGGTTTTTCTTTTTGATTATTTGATGTTTAGTTTAACTATATGTTTGATGAAATTTGTGTATGTTTCACTTCTATGACTCACATTAGGCCATTGGAATTTAGAATAGAAATTAATGTAAGCATTATTTACAAGTGATATGGTATAACGCATTTGCGTAAAGCACTCTCACTTTGATTAATGTACTGAAAATTACTACACATTACAATTTGTGGTGAAATTAATGCAAAAAAATAAATAAATAAATAAATTACAATATACGAGTAAAAAATATAAATTACCTAACACGCTTGGGCCTGTGCTTGTTAAGGCCCGGCCCGTTCGGGCTTTTTACCGATCCAATACCGAATTGCTCTGCTCGTTTACACCCCTAGATCGAACAACTCAAACAAAGTCAAATAAAACAGAATAAACAAATAAGTTGTTCCTCAAGAATTATTTGAATATGAATTAATATAAATACATCTAGAATATATTCTCATAAGAAACACAAAATAAGGTAATATGTGTTCTAAAAAAAAATATGTGTTCTAAAAGTTCACATCCATTCAACCAAATAAGCATCAAAATCATTATGTTTGTCAAGATATTTTCACGAAAACTATTCCAACATGACCTAACAAACAGAGGCTTATCAAAGAGGTTTCATAAATCATTTGCATCAGAAAATATAAAAAAACACATAAAATTTCAAAATAAGTTAAAAAGAAAGATGCAGTTTCTCTGATTTTTATATTTAACTTTCAGTTATAACATAAAATGTTAGACCATGTGTAGTGGGGGGCTTTATATATAAAGTCCCCCTTTCTGATTGGTCCACGTGGCTGCTAAATCAGCATGGAGAGATAAAGTGAAAAAAAGTGGTGGGGCTTTATTTATAAAGCCCCTATTTAATAATAAAAATAAAAGGGATAGAAAGGTGTAAAGTGCTTTTTGGTTTTCACTGCACATATGACGTGTCTGAATTTTATGGGATAAACCAATTCATTTCAGACGTTATTTATATAAAGCCCAAACCTCAATTTGAAAAATAGCGCCCCGGTGTTCTGGTGTTCCGGGCGTTATTTTTTGTTTTCCTTGGCATATAACGCCCCACTACAGGGGTCTTAGCACTATTTGTTACATGAGTCCTAAACTTTTTTGTAGGGTCCATATGGGAGAAGTTGATAACGTTGTGTATGGTCCCACCGAATAGTCAGGGAGAGAATTACATACTTTAAGTTCCATAACTTCACTGAACAACCATCACTTGAACTACCCGGCTGTGTACTGTGTAGGGTCAACATGAGAAAAGTCGATTGGTGTGTCGGCCAGTCTAGTTTTTTCGTTTCGTAGTGTAAATTTTACCGAAAATTTTCAAAAATTTGTATATGTATTGAGTCCGGCCCGCCCAGATTGAGCTCGGCCCTGTCAGTTGTTTTATTCAAGATCCGCCACTGCACACCAAGCCCTCATTTGGTGCTCTGTATGATGAAATAATCCTTAAACATAAAAAAATGTTGTAATTCAAATTCAGAACATGTGTAAAAGTTATATATAAATAAAAAAAAGTTTAATTTACCATGGACCATTGAGAAATGACTTTGATACAAATTGTGATTAAAATAATATTAACCAGCACCAAATAATCGCATGGCGTGAAAGATTATGACAAAGTGAGTACCCATTCAAAAGTACAATTATAAAATAGAGAGTTCGTCCTTGAACTTGACACTTTTTGTCAGTTTCATCCAAAAGTTTATTTTTTCTCAACTGGATCCACTAGTTTTTAAATTCTTGCTGGTTTCGTCCAAGTGCCTAACTCCGTTAGTCAATCTCAGTTAACTGAGGGGCAAAGTTGTCAATTCAAATATTATCTGTATTATAATAATAATAATAATAATAATAATAATAATAATAATAATAATAATAATAATTTAATCAATCACTAATTTGATTAATCATCTGAACGATCCGTATCTGCTCTTGAATTCCTCTATTTCATCCATTTAATTGATCACAATAATAATAATAATAATAATAATAATAATAATAATAATAATAATAAAAATAATAATAATAATAATAATAATAATAATAATAAAAATTGTAGCAGCCATTGAAGACCCACCCCTTTCCTAATGCAATCGTAGTGCAGTAGAACATCAAGACCACCAAATCCATTCAAGACCCAAGACCTTGTACAGTAGAACATCAAGACCACCAAATCCATTCAAGACCCAAGACCTTTCTTCCTCCCACTGTAACACACGTTTCTCTTTTTCTCTGCAAATCGAAGACCAAAGACCTTGTACAGTAGAACATCAAGACCACCAAATCCATTCAAGACCCACCCCTTTCCTAACGCAATCGTACATCGTTCAAGAGATCCAAATCGACATAGGGAAGTCAGAACACCGTGTCGTGTTCGCTTAGATAGTCCGAGTCATGTTTGTTGATGAAGCTAATGATGGTGATGGTGATGGTGATGGTGGGTTGAAGAAGATGATGAAGGTAATGGTGGTATGATGGTGGTGGGTTGAAGAAGAGAGAGAGAGAGAGAGAGTAAAGATAGATAGAGAGAGAGAGAGAGAGCAGAGAGAGGGACATGATTTAGGAGAGAGAGACTTTAAAGATTTTATTTATTAAATAATATAAAATATAAGGGTATTTTAGTCTTTTTACAAGAAGTTAACAGAAAAAATGGATGGAGTTAACGAGTTGGACGAAACCAGCAAGAATTTGAAAACTAGTGGATCCAGTTGAGAAAAAATAAACTTTTGGATGAAACTGGCAAAAAGTGTCGAACCTCAAGGACGAAAATGGCAGTTTACTCTAAAATAGAATACCGAAACACATATATGTTCAAGTACTCAACATTCACTGTCAACATGTAAATAGATTTGGATTTCGAAAAATTAACTCATGGCAAAGGAATGTACTAAGATGTAAAACTATTTAAAAAAGAAAAAAAAAAGAATAACCAAAATAAATATAGAAGCCAAACCGATACCGGCCAAATTCCGTTCATTAACGTTGTTTTAACCATCGCGTTTAGATTTTCATTTTAACTTTTTAAAAATCAATCTGCCCCTCGTCGTGAAGTGCCGGTGTAACCTACTAGTATAAAAACAAATTATAAAACTAGAAGGTGGTAAGTTGTAACTATGATCTGTTGTGAATTGTGAGAGTGTGCATGGGGATTATCATTAATCAAATGGAATAAAAAGATGTGGGACTTCACGTACGTAGTCGTAGACAAAACAAATAGAGGCATGTCTTTAAATAGATATTGTGAAGGGATTGTTAAGTTATTTAATACAACCTTAAATTTGACTTGGGATGAGCGGATTAGGTATGATTTAGTAGAAATGCACCTCTCTGAAGACATGGTCGAGGATAGGGGTTCGTGGAGGCACAAGATTAGAGTTAAGGATTATTAGGGAGTGTTTGGTTGTATCGTAGCATGGTTCTAGGAGCGTGGACTTTTTCTTTCACTAGTAGGAGGCCTATAAGGATGACTTGTATTTGGGTGTTTATGAGTGATGTTTTTTTTATGGTATATATACCTTTATTTTACTACGTGACGCTTTTCAATGTTCCTCTAAATTCAATAGCTCTTTATTATTTTTTAGTGTTGTTTGCTTGTCGATTGTGTGTTGTCGAGCCGGGGATCTCTCTGGAAGCAGTCTTTCTATCCGTAAGGATAGAGGTAGGTTTGCCTACATCTTACCCTGCCCAGACCCTACTTTTAGCTTTGCTAATTGTTGAATCTACTAGGTAAGGTGGTTGTTGTTGTATTAATCTTTTACCACTTGCCAACCCCCCCCCCCCCCCCCAATCCATATACTTAAAAAGATGAGATACAATTACAATTACATAACTTGTTCTTATACTTAAGATATAGTTATTTACACTATTCGTCCATGTGGTTATTAATGAATTTAACAGAAAACTTAATTGTCGTTGCTCTTAGTACCCCAACCTATTACAAATTGAAACCATAGAAACTTAACCTGTTACAAAAAAAAATGTAACACCCCGAATTTTCAAAGTCTTAAACTTTAGTAATTACTATATTTTTATGTATTTCAGTTGTAATAATTTAAATAAATAAGATTCGTTTAGAGTTTACCAATTGATTGAAAATAAAAAACGACACGTTAATATTTGGCAAACTAACAAAAAGTCATTATTTATATCCTTTTATTTTTAATAATATGTCTTCAATAGTCATGATGACTATAGTTATTTTCCAACTTAAATTTTATTGAATGTGTTGTTTAAATAGAGATGAAACAAATGCTTTTTTATGACCACCATTATTTTTATAATGACAAAATTCTCTTCAACCGTCATATTATAT
This sequence comes from Ambrosia trifida, assembly GCA_028751855.1. Classification (NCBI taxonomy): domain Eukaryota; kingdom Viridiplantae; phylum Streptophyta; class Magnoliopsida; order Asterales; family Asteraceae; genus Ambrosia; species Ambrosia trifida. Next base: position 89,130,087 of record CM054123.1, on the reverse strand, counting down.
ATTGGAGCATGGAAGTATCGTATAGGATTTACATGCCACCAGGATATCAAGTTAATAGATCGATAAGTTATTGTTTGGTTATGGGTATCTTTGAAGAAAACGATAGAGTATTCAAGTTGGATTTACACGATTAAGGTACGGACTCTAAACTATTTATGTGTACGGGTTTAGGCTTTCACTACCTCGTAGTTGGAAATTTAAATCCGTTATTAAGTTATATTGTGTGACGTTTGAAATTGTTAAAGTATATAGTGATGATTGTTTAATAGATATGAATATATGTTGTGAATAAATATATATTGTTATTGATATCACCAAAAGGTGACCACCGATTTACCGCACCGAAAGGTGACTACCGAATGTGTTATCAAATGTGCTACCGAATGTGTTACCGCATGTGCTACCGAATGTGCTACCGAATGTGCTACCGAATATGAAATACCGAATATGTTATAAGTATTGTATGATATATATGTATATATATATACAGTTTAAGCATCTTTATTATATAGTTGTTGTCCCACTGAGTATTTTTACTCAGGCGTGCATATGTGTTTTATGTACGTTAGGTTCAGGAAAAATCTAAGAAGACATGGAAGTGGGCTCAAGGGAACCAAAGATTCACATGGATTTTTTATAAAATCATCAATGTTTTGTATTGTAATTTAATTTTTTGAGAAATTGTAAAGTTTTTATTATCAATGGATTGATGTATTGAATTCTGTTTACCGTTATAGTGACACGTCAGCCCTAGAACGGGCGGGGTGTTACAAAAAAAACCCTTAGTACTCTAAGGCGTCACTTTATGAAGACAACAGGGACCATATGTGTACTAAAATGATTTTATATTTCACTTATAACGGTGATGTTTATATGTTCTTTTGTTAACAGATGGCCAATTTGGAATTTTCGAGTTCACATAATGCTTGTGTGTGGTTGGAGAAGAAGCAAACACATGAGGAATTGGATCCAATTGTTGATTTTCTCATCGGCTCACAAATATATAAAGCCTTATCTATCATGCCAGATATTTACATAAATCATATTAAAGAGTTTTGGACAACTGCTACTTACCAAGACGGTGATGTGCGAGAGATTAGAGCCACCGTAGATGAAAAAGAAATTGTTGTCACTCAACTGATGATTAGTGACACATTCAAGTTGAATGATCTAGATGGGGTTTGTGAGTATTTGGATGCTAAATTGAAAGTTTGTATGCAACGGCTGGGATACAACCAAGAATCAATTAATAAACAATATAAAAAAGTTGTTTTCTATCCTCTTTGGAGGTGTATACCCCATGTAATTTTAAGGTGCATGTCTTCTAGAGCGAGCAATGTTGCGTGGCTAAGTACTTCAACAGCTTCACTCATGGTGGGATTAGTGTACAAGCAACACTTTAGTTACTCTCATTTCATCTTCAAGTGAATAAGGTATAACTTGCAAGAGTCCAAGAAGAAGACGTTAATGTATCCTAGGTTTATTCAGCATATTCTTAATTTGTATGTTCTGGGATTGAGATATTATGGTGACAAGTTGAAGTTGGAGCCTCTGAAAGTGCATGAGTATTATTCATATATGAAAAGGGAAGGTAGTGAGGTGAATGTTCCTTTATTCGCCCACATGTTAGATCCAGACGTTGAAGTTGAATTTTCCGATGCCCCTGAAAGTGAATGTGTGCAGCCAAGTGATCATAATGATGATGGTAATATTGAACTGCAAAAAGACTATCTGCTTTGGAAGTGAGTTTCACCTTTTCCAACTAACCAATTAACTACTTTGATTGTCATATGTTTTCCAAGAATTTAACCTTTATTTTAATCTTTTTGTAGGCTACATGTTCACCCCAAAGAGAACAAATATCCAGACTGCAAGGCCAACTGGAGAAACTTAAGGTACATGTTTATTGTTTTATTTCTCTACCAATATTATATTATTAAGGTTTAAAACCGAGAGCTGATCAACGATTTTCCTATAGGTGGTTGACATGTCCTCATCATAAACAAGGAACAAGAAACAAATTGTGTCAAACCTACAATATCGTTTAAAGGAGGTAGAGGCTCAACTGGATATAGCTAACCAGAAGCTTAAGGTACACGTTCAAGAAATATACGGTTTGTAAGTGTTCATCTTCGTGTTCGAATGAATGATTGTCTGTATTTGCAGGCTGTTATGATTTTTGTGCTTGTTTTTTACTTGTGTTTTGGTGGAAATTAGGAAACCAACCGCTTGATGACTATGTGTATGTTTTGGAATTTAGTAATTGTGTTTGGTAGGGTTTTTTATTTTAGACACATAACTACTGCTGGTGGTAGGGGTTTGAGTAATAGAATGAGTTGTTTTAGACTTGTTTTGGCTGATTTAGACTAGTTTAGGGTTTGTTACTTCACTCTTACATTCCAGACCAGTTTCTGTTTCTTGGATTGTTACAGGCGGAGTGGTATCCTGTTTGTAAGTTTCATTTTCATGTTCGAGTGATTGAATGTATTTGCAGTTAGTAGTGATTTGTGTGCTTGTTTTGACTTGCGGTTTGCTTGGTTTAAAAAAGCGGGCCTCAGGCGCGCTTGCGGCATGAGGTGCCCGGGGCGTTTGGAAAAAAAGAAGCTTTTTTTTTTTGCTTTAAGGCGACCATCTACACGAAGCGATGTAAGGCGCCGCTTTAATCCTGAAGCGCTATGCATTTGAGGCGCCGCTTCAGGCTAAATCATGTCAAAACCAAACTTTGATGCTTCTGTTCTGAACCATCGATGCTCTTTTTTTTCGAATAAAGAAACCTTACCTCCATAGCCCAACCGAAGACGTTGTGCCATCTGGTAGTAGGGCTATAAATGGTTAACCGAATCAGGCTTTGATGCTTTTGAACTTCTAAACCATCGATAATCTTTTAGTAATGGTGGCTGGTATTAGGGCTGTAAATGGTTTCTTTTTACAAACGAAATGAAGATGGAATGAGTATCTCTTCTATTGTGAAACCTTAGAGTGGTTGAACTAAAGATGGAATGAGTATCTCTTCTTTTATACATATTTATTGAAAATTACACGATTGGTACAAACTTTTACAAAATGTTTCACCATTAATACATTACAAGTACTAACCATGTAACTAATTCAACAACCACATGTACTAATGTTGAAACAACTTATGAGAGTTAGTACCGATTGTGTAATTTCTATAAAAAAAATAAGTACGAAATGGTAAAATAGGTAAACCGCATAAGTAACCATTTAACTAATTCAACAACCACATGTACTAATGGTGGTACAACTTATGAGAGTTAGTACCGATTGTGTAATTTCTATAAAAAAAAATAAGTGCGAAATGGTAAAATAGGTAAACCGCATAAGTAACCATGTAACTAATTCAACAACGATTGTGTAATTTCTATAAAAAAATAAGTACGAAATGGTAAAATAGGTAAACCGTATAAGTAACCATGTAATTGATTCTAAAAGATAAAGTGGCGCTCCCTCGTTGAGTCGTTCATAGGTTCATGTTGGAAATTTAATAATTTAAATATTATATTAATGTTTAATATAATGATATTTAATTATAAAAGCTAGATGAATGAGAGTTCTAAGCTTTAAGTGTGTGTGGTGAAACTTTAATGTTGTGGGAATTTGTGCTTGTCCCACATTGGTGGAGATATAAATCATGTGTTGGTTTATATGTAGAATTCTGTAGAGGAATGTATTCCTATACAACAGGACACACCCAGTGGAAGCCAGGAGGGTGCGAAGCACCCGACGCGTCCGTGCCCGGGACCGGGACCGGGACGAGGGCGATGGGCGTAATGTGGCGTTTTGATGGCGCACTTTGCACTTCGCACGCTCGCATCGCCGCGAGCCGCTTGAGAGCCGCCTTTATGTTTTTAACCAAGCTTGGATTTGTGTGGCTCGAGCCCATGGCTCAGGTTCTAGTCCGTCCTTTCAGATTCTTCACCTGTCAAGAGTCATTAAGTCTTGTGATTAATTACAAAGACTTAAATTGTGATTAAGTCTAGTAATTCAATACTATTGAATATGGACTCTTGGCATGCCTCCCTTCATGTTGATAAATACAGAGTTGTGAGCTCTGTTGAGACACACAGAAAAATACTCTGAATACATGTTCACGAACCACCACCTACTGTCTGATAATTTTAATGACTTCGCTGCCCTCCGCACTCTTGTTTCAGGTACTATTTCAGGTGCTAGGTTTTCTCCGGCAGTGCAATCTGCTTAGGCTGTTGTACCCTGGGAAACAGACGGGTTCACCTGGGTGGCCCGAAATCTGTTTTAAGGGAAGCGTGTTCTACACGTGCCTCAGTCACCACGAGATTCCTTGCGCTTTCTGTATTTCCATTTCTTGTAATTTTAATTTCTGTTTTTGTATTGTATTTACTTTTTATTTATGTATTGTAATCCGAAATTCATAATAATATTTGTATTTCTTTATTTTTATGAACGGTGTTCCTACAAGCTTAAAACAGATTTTTAAAACTCCGTTCATACTTTGTTTTAAAAATTTTCGGATTGCAAAACAAACTGTTTTGATAAACTCTTTGTGAGTTCCATTTGGTTTTTTGTAAACCAAACAGTTTGGTTTTTTGTAAACCAAAGTCTATTGTTAAAAAAGGATTATTCCTTTCTTCGATTATTTCTGTAAACTAATTTTGTACTCTTGTTTCAGAAATGGCTACGAGTGTTAATGCTTCATCAACAACTGTTGGATTGACATCCACCACTGTGGGACCATTAGTTGGTACCCAGGCAGCCCAGGCGGTTGCGAACCATGCTGAGAAACCAGAAAAGTTTTCTGGTTTGAACTTCAAAAGATGGCAGCAAAAGATGTTGTTTTACTTAACAACTCTGAATCTTGCGAGATTCTTGATTGAGGTTCCCCCTCAACTTGCTGAAGGGAACTCTGATGCGTAATCTGTGAGCGCACTTGATGCTTGGAAACACTCTGAGTACCTATGCAGAAACTATGTGTTGAATGGACTGGCTGATCCATTGTATAACGTGTACTGCAAAATACCAACTGCCAAAGAACTTTGGGAATCTTTGGAGCGCAAGTACAAAACTAAAGATGCTGGTACTAAGAAATATGTTGTGGCTCGATTTTTGGACTATAAAATGGTGGATTCCAAAACCGTTATTAGCCAAGTCCAAGAATTGCAAGTGATCCTCAGTGATATTCTGTCTGAAGGAATGAATCTTAGTGAAACATTCCAAGTGGCTGCAATGGTTGAAAAACTTCCTCCAAGTTGGACAGATTTTAAGAATTACCTTAAGCATAAGCGAAAGGAAATGACCATTGAAGATCTTGTGGTTCGCTTGCGTATTGAGGAAGATAACAGAGTGTCTCTAAAAGGAACTCAAGTTGAAGGTACTGCAAGAGCCAACATTGTTGAGCATGGTCAGTCTTCAAGGGGGAATAAGAGCAACAAAGGCCACAAATTTGGTGAAAAATCAAAAGGTAAGGGTCGTGATCTTGGGCCTAAGAAAGGTGGTGTGAGAAAGAAGGTTAGTTCCTTCAAAGGGAAATGTTACAATTGTAATGAAGCTGGTCACAAAGCTGATCAATGCAAAGCACCTAAACGTGAGAAGGCGCTTATGGTTGTTGATGATGATGTGCCTTTAGTGGCCATGATTTCAGACCTCACTGCCATGATGGAGGAGGTTAATTTGGTGTCTAATAGTCCAAAAGGGTGGTGGGTGGACACTGGGGCTACTCGCCATGTTTGCCCAGACAGGGCCCTCTTTAGTACGTTTAGAGAGGTGGTGGGAGATGAGAAGCTGTACATGGGGAATGTTGCTACAGCAGATATCAAGGGTGAAGGTGATGTGATCTTGAAGTGGACTTCTGGAAAAGAGCTCACTTTAAGCAATGTGCTTTATGTTCCTGACCTGCGTAAGAGTCTTGTGTCGGGTTGGTTGCTTAATAAGTTTGGTTTTCGTCTACTCTTTGAGAGTGACAAGTTTGTTTTAAGTAAGCGTGGTATGTTTGTTGGTAAGGGCTATGCCCAGAATGGTATGTTCAAACTCAATGTAATGGTTGTTACTAAGAATATGAATAAGAATGCTACTACTTCTGCTTACTTGGTTGAGTCTCCTAATGTTTGGCATGGTCGTCTTGGTCATGTTAATTTTAATTCGATGCGTCGTTTGATTAAATTAGATTACATACCAAATTTTGCCATAGACTCGAAATCAAAATGTAAAACATGTGTTGAAGCCAAACAAACAAGATCATCGTTTAAATCAGTTAATCGAATAACTGAGCCCCTTGACTTGATTCACACTGATGTGTGTGATTTAAAATCAATTCCCACTAGAGGTGGAAATAAGTATTTTATTACTTTTATTGACGACAGTACGCGGTATTGTTATGTGTATTTACTTAAGAGTAAAGATGAAGCAATTGACAAGTTTATCTTGTATAAATCTGAAGTTGAAAATCAACATAATAAGAAAATAAAGCGTGTAAGAAGTGATAGGGGAGGTGAATATGTTTCGCCATTTGGGGATGAATGTGCCAAAAGTGGCATAATACATGAGTGTACCCCACCCTATACACCCCAATCAAATGGCATTGCGGAACGAAAGAATCGTACACTAAAGGAAATGATGAATGCCATGTTGATAAGTTCTGGGATGAGCCAGGAGGCCATTTTGTCGGCCAATTTTTTGTTAAATAAAGTTCCTTTCAAGAATAAGGATGTAACACCATATGAGTTATGGTGGGGACATAAATCATCCTACAAATACTTGAAAGTGTGGGGGTGCCTGGCCAAGGTAATTGTTACACCTCCAAAGGCTCTTAGAATTGGGCCTAAAACTGTTGATTGCATATTTATTGGATATGCCCAAAATGGGACTTCACATCGTTTTCTTGTGCATGAGTCCAAAAATCCTGATGTTCATAAGAACTCCATAATAGAAACAAGGCCAGGAAATGCAACTTATTTTGAAGAGGAGTTCCCAATGTTATTAGAACAAACTCATGCGAGTTCATCAACAGCGGTTGATAAGGTTGTTCAAAATAAAACCCATGAACGATCAGAGGATGAAGAGGTTGAGCCAAGAAGAAGCAAAAGGCAAAGGATTGAAAAATCCTTTGGGCCTGATTTTCTTACCTACATGGTTGAGAGTGAGCCTCAAACCTATCGAGAAGCAGTCACCTCTTCAGATGGACCTCAATGGAAAGAAGCCATCAAAAGTGAGATTGATTCTATTTTGCAGAATCATACATGGGAGTTAGTTGATCTTCCACCAGGGTGCAAGCCACTTGGATATCGATGGATATTCAAGAAAAAGATGAAAGCTGATGGCTCTGTTGACAAATATAAGGCAAGGCTCGTAATCAAAGGGTATAGACAAAAGGAAGGTCTTGACTACTTTGACACGTACTCGCCTGTGACTAGAATAACCTCTATAAGATTGGTGCTTGCAATTGCAGCGTTGAGAAATTTGGAAATACATCAAATGGATGTAAAAACTGCATTTCTAAATGGGGAGTTAGAGGAAGAGATTTACATGGAGCAACCTGAGGGTTTCTCTGCTCCTGGCCAAGAAGGCAAAGTATGTAAACTCGTCAAGTCACTGTATGGCTTAAAGCAAGCTCCAAAACAATGGCATCAAAAGTTTGACAATGTTATGCTTAACAGTGGTTTCAAAATAAATGAATGTGACAAGTGTGTCTATGTGAAAGACACTTCTAAAGGTTATGTAATCTTATGTCTTTATGTGGATGATATGCTTATCGTTGGGAGTGATGACAAGATGATCAGATCTACTAAAGACATGTTGAAAGCGAGATTTGACATGAAAGACATGGGTCTAGCTGATGTAATTCTTGGAGTGAAGATTATTAGAACCCAAACTGGTCTTGTGTTAAGTCAATCTCATTATGTGGATAAGATCCTTGAGAAGTTCAATTCGGAAGACACAAGTGTGGCTCAAACCCCGATTGATACCTCTCAACATTTGGCAAAGAATAGAGGTGAGGGTGTTGCTCAATTGGAATATTCAAGGATCATTGGCAGTTTGATGTATCTCATGTCATGTACCAGGCCAAACTTAGCATATGCTGTGAGCAGGCTAAGCAGATATACTAGTAATCCTAGTGCTGAACATTGGAAACGCATGACAAGACTGTTAAGGTATTTGAGATACACAAGGAATTATGGACTGCATTATGGCCAAGATCCAGCTGTTGTGGAAGGATACAGTGATGCCAACTGGATATCCGATATGAAAGATTCTAAATCCACAAGTGGTTATGTGTTTACCCTTGGAGGAGCAGCTATAGCTTGGAAATCTTCCAAGCAAACTCTTATAGCTAGGTCCACGATGGAATTTGAATTTATTGCTTTAGATAAAGCTGGAGAAGAGGCAGAATGGATACGTCAGTTTTTGGAATATATTCCAAGATGGCCTAAGCCTGTTACGGCTATTTGCATACATTGTGATTGCCAGTCGGCAATTGGTAGAGCTAAAAGTGCAATGTATAATGGCAAATCGAGGCACATACGACGTAGGCATAATACGATACGACAACTGCTCTCAACAGGGGTTATCACTATTGACTATGTGAAGTCAAAGGATAACATTGCGGATCCGCTTACAAAAGGCTTAAGCAGAGAGGTAGTACATAAGTCGTCAATAGGAATGGGACTAAAGCCCTTGGAATAAGTTTGTACAACGGAAAACCTATCCTAGAAGATTGGAGATCCCATGATCTAGGCTCAATAGGACCACCTAACTGTACGGACTAAGATCACTGTGGTGGAGTACCCCAAAACACAAAGGGAGTTGCATACTTCCTAGTCCGTCCTTAAAATAAATCAGTGATGTCAAAGGAGGATAAGCATATGGCTTTTAATGATTTTGGTAAAATCACCTATGTTAGAGAGAAGTGGGGTCGCTTCAAATGGAATTGTGGGGGGCGCAATTCCTAGAGCTCTCGCAGAACCAGGATAGTGCTCCATGACCATAAACGGACACGACAATGAGGAGTTAACCAGACCAGGGAGAGTAATGTGTGATGTATAATAACGTCTACGTAAAAAGGGGTTGGTTCAAGGACATCGCGTCTACTAACCGCTAGGAGACAAAGTGCACATCACAAAGGAGGGTTCAAAGGGAATACCTACCTATCCTGCATTGCTTAACCGCTGAAATTTTATTGTGACACTTGAGTGTGTGGGGCGATCTCCATTCATGTGGGGGATTGTTGGAAATTTAATAATTTAAATATTATATTAATGTTTAATATAATGATATTTAATTATAAAAGCTAGATGAATGAGAGTTCTAAGCTTTAAGTGTGTGTGGTGAAACTTTAATGTTGTGGGAATTTGTGCTTGTCCCACATTGGTGGAGATATAAATCATGTGTTGGTTTATATGTAGAATTCTGTAGAAGAATGTATTCCTATACAACAGGACACACCCAGTGGAAGCCAGGAGGGTGCGAAGCACCCGACGCGCCCGTGCCCGGGACCGGGACCGGGACGAGGGCGATGGGCGTAATGTGGCGTTTTGATGGCGCACTTTGCACTTCGCACGCTCGCATCGCCGCGAGCCGCTTGAGAGCCGCCTTTATGTTTTTAACCAAGCTTGGATTGGTGTGGCTCGAGCCCATGGCTCAGGTTCTAGTCCGTCCTTTCAGATTCTTCACCTGTCAAGAGTCATTAAGTCTTGTGATTAATTACAAAGACTTAAATTGTGATTAAGTCTAGTAATTCAATACTATTGAATATGGACTCTTGGCATGCCTCCCTTCATGTTGATAAATACAGAGTTGTGAGCTCTGTTGAGACACACAGAAAAATCCTCTGAATACATGTTCACGAACCACCACCTACTGTCTGATAATTTTCCTGACTTCGTTGCCCTCCGCACTCTTGTTTCAGGTACTATTTCAGGTGCTAGGTTTTCTCCGGCAGTGCAATCTGCTTAGGCTGTTGTACCCTGGGAAACAGACGGGTTCACCTGGGTGGCCCGAAATCTGTTTTAAGGGAAGCGTGTTCTACACGTGCCTCAGTCACCACGAGATTCCTTTCGCTTTCTGTATTTCCATTTCTTGTAATTTTAATTTCTGTCTTTGTATTGTATTTACTTTTTATTTATGTATTGTAATCCGAAATTCCTAATAATATTTGTATTTCTTTATTTTTATGAACGGTGTTCCTACAGTTCATTTGGGTACTTTGGTTCATTTTGAAGCTTACCTTACACCTTTATATGTTTCATTAGGTGAATTAAATCCATGATTGACTTTACATCTTTGAAGTTTAGGTAGAGCTTTCTTTAGGTTCATTTGACTTTACATTGATTAATCAATCCACATGGTTTTTGCTCGTTAACACAATCATATCAAACCGTATAAAAACATCTAGATCGTAACTGTTCATCTGCATACTGCATACAATCATGATTATTATGTAAAGAAATGTGAGGATATCCTACAATTAGAATTGAAACCCAACCTAGTTATGATCACTCTTTTTATTGGTAGCATGAAGCTCATCGTTTTTCGACTTTTGCTCTTTCTCTAGTCTCGAGTTACCTCGGCCAATTCTCTCATTGATCCAACTAATAATATCAGCAAAAACAATATCAGTGTTCTCAATGAACTCTCCATAACAGAGTGCATGCCACATTCCTGGGTACAACTTAAAGGTCTTGTCGGTACTAGAAGCAGTGTCGTATAACAGTTTACTCGTTAACGGATCAGTCACCTTGTCATCTTCACCATGCACAATCAAGAATGCCATTTTCACATCTTTCAACTTTTTTTCAAGGTCTACGGTCACAGTATACAACTCCATAGCAGTTTGGAGGCGCACGCGACCTTTGTAGCATAATGGATTATCGCGAATCTATACATCACCAAGAAAACCAATGTATACATGCTTAAAGTCATTAATAATAAGTAAAACAAACAAAAAAAGATAAATCAACACAAAAAAGTTGTTTAATTACTTCCTGTCTAATTTTAGGATCTCTGAAGGCAAGCTCAACCACATCTTCACCCGGGACAATTTTCCAAGTTGGTATAAATTTTAAGAGTTGTGTTAGAACATTAAACATAATTGGTGATGGTTTCATACTGTCTGCAAGCTGTAAAGTTAAACATAAAATGTCATGGAGGAATTGGAGTAAGAAACAATAAGACATTAACTAATAAACAGCTAGAAACATATTATTTCCATTAGTTAGTGACTGAATCTGACAAGAAGATAGCGAGCAGACGCGAGCCAACGACATCACTCTCAAATAACCCCATCGCCTGTGCTCACTTGCAACCCCGTTGTGGCTAGGGGTGAGCACCGGCGCGACCTGTGCTCACTTTCTCCAGTTAACGCACGCGAGCACCATCGCGTGTGCTCGCGCCGGGGCTCTTCGCGTGTGCTCACGCCAAGGCTGTTGTGGCTGGAGGTGAGCACCGGACTAAAACCTTGCTCGCACCGAGGCTCGCTCGCGGCTCACAATAGACAGTACGTTAGGGGGTTAAAGAGTACGACAAATTTTAACTTTGTAAATTTACCATTTAGATCTTTCTTTTACTTATTATTGCATTCATTTAAAATTGTCAAACTATCTAATTCAAATTATATAAGAAAACGTGTTAGTTGCTTAAGCCCTTAGTAAAAGGAATTAATGTTTTTAAAATTGCTAAGACATTAGAAATAACATAGTAAAAAGAAAATAAAAAAGGCTAAAAGTTATAAATCTTATGTAAAATAAATAACTTAAGTAAAGGATATAGGGTGCACACACCTTACACATGGGCGCAACCAAGACTCCACCATCCCAAAAGTCTGGTTTCTTCATATGTAACCGGAGCACCATTGCTCCTCCCATGGATTCTCCAAGCAATATTCTAAATTTATTTTTGTTCTCTTCCCTTTCTGAAATATAAATAAAAGAAAGGAAAATTTAATTCAATTTTTCAAGATTAAAACTATATCATCATCATCATACTCAGTTAATCTCACTTATAGCAAAGCTAAGGTAGGGTCTGGGGAGGGTAAGATGTAGACAACCTTACCTCTACCCCTAAGAATAGAGAGGCTGCTTCCAATGAGACCCGCGGCTCGATGTGGTTTGGTATCAAGCCTTGGACAAAAGGCACAGAACACTTAGCAATCGGGACAAACCCGATCGGTGCATGTACCCCTTTGTCTTTTGGCTATCCACGCCACCACATGATGCATGATTAACCGTCCGTCGTTTTTAACGTTATTTTCATGAAACTAGTAAAAGAACGTTAAAACTAGTGCAACTTTACTTTTAATACAAAAATATATTATTCTTAAAGTTATTTTAATACAAAAATAATGTTTTTAAAATCAGACCAGATAGTGGATTGGAATGAAAACCGAACCCGTAACCAACCTGGTTGGTATCGACACTCATTGGCCCATTAGACCACATAGTTAAATGGTTAAGGAGTTGGAATGACCACGTTTGTGTAGATTGTTTTCTTTTTACAAATCTTTTCTAGATTATATGATTTAAACTTTAAACTTGTAATACATAGATGAAAGTGTTTACTAAGTGATCAAGGAAGATGTTGATTGTTTATTTAGCCAACTTAAATGCTCCATCTTCAATAAAAAAATGAATGGAATGATTAAGAGCTGAACCATTCAGACTTTGTGTATAGCTGAATCATTCAGCACTTAATCAACCAAACAGCCCCTTAGTTTTTTTTTCTTTTCTAAAAACTAATATATTTCTTTTACTCTTTTAGATATAAACAACATAACAATACATAATTTAATCATCTAATCTTTTTTAGTTTGGTTAACCCATTTGATCGGTCCGACTAATGAACCAGTGGTGTGACTGATGGATAACGTCTTACTGTCCGCTCTGGTTTTCTAAACGCTTATAATAAAACAAACCTCAAGAACAATCAAACTTACCACAAACGCTTGTGAAAAATTGAGAAGAATCATCAACAAGATCATCAAAACAAGAGACGAGACCTTTAATTCCATCAGATTTTCCATGGCCTTGATTATCTATTCCATAAACTCCAAATCCTGCCTTTACAAGCCTCATTGCAGCTCCTGTTTATTCCAATCATTTCATAACATTTTTTATATAAAATGTTTATATTAAATTTATAAAACTTTAGGATGAAGGTCACCTTTCATGGAGACACTACACTCCATAGCATATCCATGGTTAAGAAATACCAAAGCTTTTGGTTCGCAATCCGTAGGAATCCATCGACACGTAAAGAGCTTTTTTCCCTTAGAATTCGTAATAAATTCCTGAAAATATTGGCAGAAATATGATGCATTGATACGTAACTTCTTAGAGAATTGAAAAACCGAACATTATGATGGAATATGTAACAATATTAATGTATGTACCTCCTCATATTTGACATTTGAAGATTCCATTGCCTAAAGATTGTGGAAAACAATATAAAAAAAGAATTTGATCAACCAATGAAGCATATATCACATGAAATATATTGAAACATAGAGGATATATCATATAAGATTAGAAACATACCATGAAACATTAAGAAAACACAAGTTTGTTTGATTGATCCAAAGATATCAAGAGAGAGAATTTTTAGAATCTGAGATGATGAAGTGCTTACATATAACGTTAAGGTTGACCCCTACTTATAAGGTGTTTTAGGATTGGGTTGATTGACCGTTTCTTAACTATTAAAATTTGGAGGTTGCATATGTGCTAGTCAAAACGATTTATTTATAAATTATAATGCGTGTCAAATCGTGTTATAGCTCATATTAGAATTACGGGGCATTGGATTTAAATAATCTAAAGTTTGGCCTATTGGTCAATAATAATATTAATTTTAACGTTGGATCAGGATAAACTCAACTGAATATGTGAGTGTCAAAAATGAACCTCCGTTAAAATAAACTAACTGAGTTAGTGTAAGCTGACGTAACAGTTGACACAGCATGCTGACATGACTTTTTTTTTATTTTATAATATCATATATAAACACGATTATATGAACTTTAAAATATTATCCATTCATAGTTGTGTAAGGAAAAAGGTAAAAATAGTCACATGGAGAGATTTATTTGATAATTATAAGTATGGCATTTAACAAGTCAACTTATTCGTGAGCTACTTGATACCGGTTTATTGAAAGCTAAAATTGAGTCGAACTTAAATGAGTTTGAGTCTAAAAATAAGCTTGTTTGATAAGTAAGTTTCATTTATCAAACAAATTTAGTATATTATATGTATATTTATACAATAATTATTTGTATTTACTAGCAGAAACCCGCGCGTTGCGGCGGGATTACACGTTATTTAGTTGTTGCGTTAGGTGCTCTAATTGTCATAGGGATGGCAACAGGTCGGGTATGGATCAGATTTGGCTAATACATACCTATAATTCACTACATGCAGAGGCATTTGAGGATAAAAGCAATTTAAAAATAGGAACAAACTGAACTTACCGATACCAACATATAATCAGACAGGAAGAATGATCGTTTACCAAAATGAAGCAGATTATTCTCAGATCTAGTAGAAACAAGATAATTGATCCAATTAGAAAAAGTTTAGACAAATTGCAAATAACATAGGCATAATATCATATTCTCAAATTATTTGATTTGCAGTAGCATTATAGCTATAAAACAAGAAAAGCAAAGTTATCATAAGATCATTGACATTGAAAACCTACCATTAACCTTTTAGTTTTTTTCTCTTTTTTTGTTTTCTTTGTCTTGATTTGTAATTTGGTTTTTGTAGATCAATGTTGATAATTTGCGCATGCACCGCAAATCTGGAATAAAAATAAGCTACACTTTTTACAAACAGTTGGTATGCCAACACCATGACACTTCTATATTCTTCATTGAAATTGTTAGATACATATTAAAATAAGTTTTACAATGGAATTGTTACCTTGTTGCCGTGCGGTGATGAAACAAACATGGAGGTGAAGTCGCATGGGTGGTTCACGGTTCCTATCACCGGTCGTTGGTTCGAGTAATAACATCAGTAATGGTGGTTTTGTGTCGCAATCGGTGGCGTAGCATGGAAAGAACAGGGATGGTGGTTGCGGCGGAGTTTGGAATAGAAGACGCAGGGATGGGGGCGTTGATTTGCTAGAGAGAAGAAATTAGAGTAAACTGTTTCTGTATAAAATCATTGCATTAAACAACCGATCGGTTACACCTTTGACGGTTACACGAAGTTGGAACGGCCACGGTTATGCGCCTATGCGTCTTCAACTACTTAATTTCATGCAAATAATATTTTAAATCATTTGAGTGACTCTTTCCATGTCTCCACGTGAGAGTTGTAGATTACCATCTTCTAAAAAGATTTTGATCCCACATTACTTGATATTGCATGATCCCACATTACTTGATATTGCATATTACGTTTATGTATCATTGTTTTCGGTTTTGGTCTTTTAGTTTCTTTTATTTTTTTTATATGTTTCTATTATTAGACCATGTGTAGTGGGGGGCTTTATATATAAAGCCCCCTTTCTGATTGGTCCACGTGGCAGCTGAGTCAGCATGGAGAGAGAAACTGAAATAAAGCCCCTATTAATATTTTATTATATCTTTTAAATTAAAAAAATAATAAGAGAGAGTGAGTGTATGATGTGGCATCATTTGATTGGTGGGGGTATATATGCACCGGCATTATTTGTATAGCGCCAAACAAACTTTTTGAAAAATAAAGCTCCCCCGTAGCGGTGTGGGGGGCTTTATTTTGTGAAATAGCGCCCAATTTCTATCCCACTACGGTGGGTCTTAGAGTAGTGGACGTTCATGTTTTGTAATCTATCAATGCATCTTTTTTTTTTCTTTTTGGCTCTTTTTTTTTCCACCATAACCTTTGTGCCGTGTTTGGAAATGTAATTCCAACTTATGCTGCCTTTACCATCAGGTTGAGAATTGAAAACTTCATTTTCATCTACAAGTAAAAGGTAGCAGGCACTTATTGGTTCTACTTTTAACATCATGCTAAATTCATTAAATAATGCCTTAAAGTTAGTTTGAGTATAATTAGTGTTAATATTAAAGTTGTCTTTTTAAGTAAATCAAATTACAATTTTACCCATGTAAATAAAGATGAAATGACTATTTTAGTCATCTAGAACTCATTATATAGTAGTATAGATAAAGTTATTATGATAAAAATAACTAATATATATAGTTATAAAAGTATATAAATTTATTAATAAATAATAAGCAGGTTGAACTTGAGTCAAAATCAAGTTTTAAAAACTACTTATGACCTAAACTCGAACTCTAGAATTAGAGTTTGTGACGAGGCAAGCCCAAGCTTCAATAGTTCATTTACACCCCCAAATTTACAAGTGGACTATAATTCATTTGGTAACACATTTTAGATTTAACATTTTTTTTGTATTAGATTAAATTAAACAATTACGTAAGGTGGTATAAAAAAACTGGGAGGGTTGGGTATAGGAGGTTTGAAGGAAGTTAATATGGCTCTAATTCTTAAATGGTGGTGGCGGTTTAAAGAACACCGGTAAAAGTTATTTTGGATATCCACAGCAAAAGATAAGAAAAAGGTATGGTGCTGGTAAAAAAAATCTCATCTAGGAGTTTGGAAGAACATTGGTTCAATCAATAAAGAGTTCCAAAAAATAATATGTTTATCAAGCAAAAGTTAATTAGTAAAATGGGTCGGGGTTTAAAAACAATATTTTGGAATGATATGTGGGGTGGAGACACTCCTCTTTGAATCGTGTTTCTTAATATGTTCAAAAAGGTTGCAGTAAAAAGAGCTCCTGTCATGAAAATTATACAATAACATGAGGGAGGGTTAATTAGGAATGGGAGTGGTTGTCATATCCGGTTTCGACATTATAATGGAATGATTTATCGTCACTTCTTGCTTCTTTGAAGGATGTTAATGTCACTCAAACCGTGGACTCATGGGGATGGTTCGACAGAGGAGGTGCAGACTTTGAAGTGAATGGGCTACTCTGTTTGTATGTCTATAGAGCTTTAGCAAACAGGATTCCTACAGTTTCTGAACATGAGCGTAAAGGTGTGCATATGGAAAATCAACGATGTGCTAGATGCGGTTCCCGGAGGAGACAATGGATCATGATTTAGTCAGTTGCGTTGCTACAAAGACAATTTCGTGGACTATGAGAGTCTGGGTTGAAGCTCTTGGTTTTGCTTTAGTGGATACGGTTAAAGGTTTGTTTGGGCATATAAAGGATTTGCCTTTTCCGAGTAAACGAAAGATGACAATGATCCCAGTTACCAGGACGACTCTATGTACTATCTGGGGTGACAGAAATAAAAGAGTCTTCGATGGCCATTCTAATTTTGTGACAAGTAGGGTAGACGACATAAATGTTTTCTGTTTGAAGATTCGGGCGACTTGGAATAGTTTAATGTTGGATAAATGGTTGAAATGTGTTTTGGAGACTTTGGGTGTACTTTCGGCTCTCTTTTCTAGCGCCTTCCTAGGCTCCTAGCTAAAGGGTATTTTGGTTTGGAAATAAATAGTTTGTTGGATTCTTAAAAAAAAAAATGTTTTCTGTTTACAATCAAGAAGATATATTGAACAATATTTTCCATTAAAATAACTTTTAGATAATTTAGAGTAGCAACTATATTCCACATGTAAAATTTTAATACATTTGTTTCGTTATTTGTTTGTGAATCACTTATGTATATGAGCACAAACATCATGATTCGTTTTTCGAAAGAAAAAAAAATTGATCGATTTAATTCATAAATCACTGGTTCTATTCTTCATAAAGTTCTTGCAATATTTGAATGTTTATCATCATTCTTATTTCAACTTTATGTTTTCTTTATCTTCCACGTCTCTCGAAGATCATAAACAAAAGAGTGTTAACAAATATCAAACCAATTTTATAAATGTAAGCAGTGGCTTGGTTCTCGAATCGGTGGGGACTGGACTCAATCTTTTTTTATTGGTAGTGGCCGGAAGATTAAATCGGCGAGGACCAGACTCAACCCGGACTCAGTTTAGCTACAAAAATCGCAAAATTTCACAATTGCGCAAAAAATCAGTGGGGTCAAGGCCGCCTCGGGCCCTAAAAAAGCTGCACCCCTAAATGTAAGCAAAATTATTGATTAAACACGACCCATCCAAGGTCAATCCATCAATTTGTTTCAAGACTAAAACACTCACAAAATGATTGGATGATTATCAATGTAATCAATATTTTAACGACTAAAACACTCCGGACCACTCAAACAAATGTGAATTAGGTCGTTCACCTAAATAAGTACCAAATCAACCATAATCATTGAACTCCGTTCCTCTTAAGGTTAGGCATTCTTAGGGGTGCAAACGAGCCGAGCCCGAGCACGACCAGGCTCGAACTCGAGCTCGATTAAGTTATAAGAGCTCGAGCTCGGCTCGATTAGAGCTTTGTTTTCAAAGCTCGAGCTCGGCTCGTTTGTAATTTCTCAAGCTCGAGCTCGGCTCGGGCTCGGCTCGTTTAGTATTTATTAGTTAATATATTAAATAAAAATAATATAAATAATTGTTCATTTAGGCTCGTGAGCTCGATAAGTGAAGCTCGGGCTCGGGGCTCGTTTACTAAACAACTTTAAATGAATGGTAAATATTATTAAATATTAAAAAAACTAATATTATACTAGGCTTGATAAGGCTCGACGAGCCTAACAAGCTTCACATGCCAGGCTCGAGCTCGATAAATAAACGAGCTTTGTTTTAGGCTCAAGCTCGGCTCGAACTCGATAAAGCTCGGCTCGTTTCGAGCTTTTTGCCGAGCCGAGCTCGAGTAGCTCGTGAGCTGCTTGGCTCGTTTGCACCCCTAGGCATTCTCTTGTTGGGTTTTGATTTCTCATGTTATGTGTTCACCTTGAAGGATTAACGATTTACAAACGTGAGATGTGGGTGGGGGTTGGTCAAAATGGCAAAACCATTATAGTTAAGATGTTCCCTTTGAGATTAAGGGTTTGAGTCGCGCTTAAGACGGATTTAACGTAATTTAAGTCATTAACAAATAAATAAATAAATAAACGTCAGATGCTTTTAATTGCATATTAAACGTACTTAGGGGTTGTTTGGTTGATTAAGTGCTGAATCATTAAGATGTCTGAATGGTTAAGAGACTTTGAATGATTAAGTGCTCAATGATTTAGCTATGCACCAAGTCTGAATAATTCAGCTCCTAACCATTCCATTCATAGCATTTTTTTTATGTTGAAACAAACAGTCTGAATGCTAAACCATTCAGAACTGAATGGTTCAGAGCCTCATTAAGAGGCTACCAAACAGACCCTTAATGCGATCTAAAAATTTAGACTAATGTAACTAAATAACATGTCATTTGCCGTTTAATAATAAGTAACATGTCATTTCCTTTGTTTTGGCTATAAATTTCAACTTAATGACAGTAAAACCAGTTGATGTGTTTTTGCTTAGTCCACGAAATACAAGAATATTGGTGTTAGGCCATATTTCTTTTGCATTATTGCTGTAGCATGTTAGCATGAGTTTTGTTTCTATGGTTTAATGAACGTATGTTAGGCACACAAGTTTAGGCTTTGTTCGGTTTATGTTGCTTAACGAAAATAATATCTACTATCTACTATCTACTACTATATATAAATGAAGTAAAGTTGGGACACATGTCATCATATGGGAGCATAGTTTCTGTTTTTCCCGCTCATTTTACCGGGTCAATTAAATGGGTTATGGATACTCCATCTACTATTAAATTATTTTTTTTCTCTCATGTGCATGGCACATACACTTTCCCCTATGATTTATAAACGTTAATAACTTTTTTAAATGACATTATTTTTTGAAAAAAAATTACACCAAATTAACGAGCGTTTTATTATCTTTCCAAGGAGTACCATAGTGCCATACAAAAAACGAAAAAAAAAACGAGCGTTTTATTATGAAACGGAGCTTAGTAACAACTGTTTAAGGTTTGTTTACTAATCACCAAATCAAGAAGTGAATCATCTGTTGCAAGCAAAGTCTGTTTACTAAGGTCTGTTCTAGAGCACTGGGTCTGTTAAGGAGAGCTGTCCGAAACAGCTGTTGCTTCAAACCGCTGTTACTAAGGTCTGTTCCATAGATGATATGTTTATGGAACAGACCTTAGTAACAGCTGCTTGAAACAACAGCTGTTTCGGACAGCTCTCCTTAACAGACCTTTATAAACAGACTTTGTTTGCAACAGATGATTGACTTCTTGATTTGGTGATTAGTAAACAAACCTTAAAAAATGATATAGTTTTCCCGTGGTTTACAACAGTTGCTTCACACAACTGTCTGTTCCATAAACATATCATCTATGAAACATACCTTAGTAATAGCTGTTTGAAGCAACAACTGTTTCAGACAGGTCACTTTAACATACCCACTGGTCTGGAACAAACCTTAGTAAACAGACTTTGCTTGCAACAGATGATTCACTTCTTGATTTGGTGATTAGTAAACAAACCTTAAAGAAATATAATTTTGATATATTTGTGTAATTTTTTTGTACAACCCGTCCAACGGACGGGTATAAAACTAGTAATATATAGAAAGGTTTTTAATCAATTGGTTGAAAATCATAAGTATTCGGCTAACAGATCGGCAAAGCTTGACCTTGTAGGAAACTTGGGTATTTATGTCTTTTTTAACTTGATGTTTTTTTACCCCGTAAACTTGTACTCACTGTAAAGTAACTTTTGTGTCTGTCACAAACATGGTATATTAGAAAATACAAATATATTTCAAGATCCCAACCAATAATGTTTCAAACCCTAACAATAACTCTTAATACAAGACATCTCTCACAACCACTCTAAACTAATACAAGATTACAAGAAGATAACATTAACTACAAGATCTACACAGACATCTGATTTACAGATTCAAGGTGAATCTGGAAATCAATCTTAGACCTAAACTTGTTTATAGGATGAGAGAAGACGAGAGAGTTTTTTTTGATGAAAAACAATAAACGAATAAGGACTGATACCGTTGAAGGAGAGAAAAGAAGCTATTTAAAGCTGGCATGGAAGCTTCTGTCATCGTCTTAATGGACGGCCTTGATCATCTTGATCCAACGACTGAAAGTTCTAGATTACAACCAAAAGCATTTTTACACGTGTCATTCTCACAATTTGAAAAAACCACATTGTTAATAAGATTTTTGTCACTTAAATTCACAGAAAAATATTGAAGTTGAATATGACATTCTAGTAATATGGCTTAAAGTTCTAGTAACCGTTTTTTCCCGTAACCGTTCTTTTTTTTCCTATTTTTTCTTGTTTTTTCCCGTTAGCCATGTAAATCAATTAAAATCATTTCCTTCTAAAACTTTTCTAACAGGTTACGAACCTCTAGTTAATAAAAAAAATACTAATCAGCTACCTTACATTCGGTTATTAACCGGTTACGGTTAATAACCAGTTCCAGTTATTTAAGTTATTTAACCGCTTTATTTTGTTTTGTGCACCTCTACCATAAATTAAAAAAAAAAACAAAACAAAAAAGAAACTTATTTGGGCTTATATGGGCTTAAAGGGAGGGGCCTGCAATCCAATCAAATAATCCAATAGATTAGCCCACACATACCTCCATCCTCAGATACATAAACCCTAATAATCCTTCATTCATTTATCATAGCTAGGGTTCCAAGCTTTAACGCCGTCCGTCATCGCAGCACACTCTAGTTAGAATCAATGGGTAACCTTTTACTCTTAATGCTTTAATAATCTTCTCTATTGTTCTTCGATCATTTCCTTTACAATTACTAATCTGTTATTCATACTTGATCTTAAATCACAGCTCGTATCAAGGTTCATGAGCTCAGGAACAAATCCAAGGCCGATTTGTTTTCTCAGTTGAAGGATCTGAAGGCTGAACTTGCTCTTCTTCGTGTCGCTAAAGTTACCGGCGGTGCCCCTAACAAGCTTTCCAAAATGTATCTCTCTCTCTCTCTCTCTCTCTCTCTCTCTATATATATATATATATATATATATATATATATATATATATATATAGGAATTTGCAGATTGAGTTGAAGTTAATACTGTTTCTTTTGTTATTGATTGGAAGTTAGGGTTTGCTTTTGTTTATTTATAATTCAGTGTTTGTAGAAAAGCATATTAGTACTTATTTATTTTGTGTTTATCTGCTGTTTGTTATGTTAATTACTTTGATTTGATTATTAGTTAAATGATATACAATGTTGTTACTCTTATTTTTGTTACTGGATAGAAATTTATAGATTGAGTTATTGTTTTTAGGTTTTGAAGTAATGCTTTTTTTTTTTTTAATTTGAAGTTAACTAGTATTTTGCCCGCCCGCCGCGCAATGCGCGGCGCGCAGCGGGTTGAATCATGCAGTAACACACGAAATGTAAAACATAATGCGTAATAGACAATGCGCTACATATAATACGTAAAAGACAACTACAAAAAAGTGTAAATCACAATACTTTTAACTCAGCCTCTTGCGGCGGCTTTCACTTTCTGTAACTTTTTTTTTTTTTTTTTGAAAGGCTAACTTCATTAAAACACAACATAACCACACGATGCATAACCACACGTCATGCATCAAATGTTGCTTTTAGCAAACCATGTTTCTTTTATTATATAATATTTTATTATGGTTTGTACATTGATCTTAACTCTTTAGTGTTGACATATATTTTTTTACAACATGAATAATAAGCTTGCAAGTTTTAAAAATGTATGTGTTAGGCCAAGTGTTAGGATCAGCCCAAAAGAAAGGCCCACTGAACCAACATAACACACATGTTTAAATACAGAAGTTGAATAATGTTATCTAGGGTTTACTACCTCTTCTCTGCACCTATATGCGCCGCTCTACACTCTCCCTCTCCACTTTGTCACCACAAATAACCTTAACACTACCGAGAGACACAAATGGGTTGCCCATCGCTACATCTTTCTCACCATTTCAGTAACCGGACGCCACACCATCTAAGACGACCAACAACCACCGTCGGGTTTGGTATAGGACCCCGGATCGGCTTTCCGCGACTCAATCTAGTGTTCTAGCAAGGTGTTGACGTTCGATCCTACTTAAACACCTCGGGTCCAGTTAGATCAGAAAGGTGAAGGAGATCGGAAGTGGGTTGGTAGCGACGGTATTGAGAAAGAAGCAACAGCGGTCCAACGATGTCATGAAACGGGGCAGAACCTGTAAGAGAACCAACGACGAACTGAAACGAAGGGTAGGAATGTAATTTGCACCAAGGGCAATATCGTAATTCTGCCAGTGTTACTGGAGCGGCCGAGTCAAGTGGCAACACGTGGTCCACTCGTTTGCGTGTACTGTACTTCGATGGTGACAGTCGCTACAGTGAAAGCGTCGATGAGAAATGTTATATATATAATAGTGTTTTTAGTTATGTATAACTTCAATTTTTTTTTTTGCAGTAAAGTGTATGTGTTACTTATTATGCTGTTCATTGTGTGTCATTCGCTTGTCGCCTTATGTTTAGATGATTGTTAGCTTTGAAACAAACTAAATGATATGCAATGCTGTTGCTTTGTATTTTTGTCACTGGATAGAAATTTTAAATTAAGTTATTGTTTTTAAGGTTTTGTAGTTTATATGATTTTCATTTATTTGAAGTTAGTATTATTTTTATTTATTTAGACTATATGGTGTGCCTCCCTTTTCCCCCAACTCCCCCAAGTGCCACATCAGCGCCACATCATTTCCCCCATTTTCTCCCCCAAAGTTTGGAAATGGTATTCCCCTAATTCCCCCACTCCCCCTTCATTTTTTATTGGATAAAGGTTGATTAAAAAGAAAAAAAGAAAAAAAGAAAAAAAATGGGCCAATCACATGACAAGGGGAGAAGGGGGAAATTTCAATGAAGGCACCGAATTTTTTTAGGGGGGGGCGGTGTTCCCGATCGGGGAGTTGTCCACCTCATGTCCCCGAGTTCCTTCCCCGATGGCACACCAACAAGCCTTATAACTCAAATGTTTGCTGAAAGGTATATGTATACCTATTAATGATGCATTATCCGCTTCTCGCCTTATGTTTAGTTGATTATTAGTTGTGAAACAAATTAAACGATATTCAATGTTGTTGCTCCTAGTTTTGTTACTGGATAGAAACATGTACATTGAGTTATTGGTTCTTACGGTTTTTGAAGTTTATATCGTTTTTATTCATTTGAGGTTAATATATTTTTGTTTATTTATAACTAAAATGTCTGCTGAAGGGTATATGTATACATATTCATCGTGTATTGTCCGCTTATTTGCTTATTGTTTAGTTTGCTTTTTTATTTTGAGAGAAATTAAATGATATATAATGTTGTTGCTCTTATTTGTTACTGGATGGAATTTTGCAGATTAGAGTTTTTGTTTTTACCATTTCGATGTAAATATTTTGAATTAATTTGTGTTTTTAACGGTTGCAGCAAAGTGGTGAGAACTGGAATAGCTCAGGTGTTGACTGTGATTTCACAGACTCAGAAGGCTGCTCTTAGGGATGCCTACAAGAAGAAGAAATACTTGCCCCTTGATTTGCGTCCAAAGAAAACCAGAGCCATCCGTAGACGTCTTACCAAGCACCAGGTATTGCTCAGTGGCTTTTATCTTGTTTTTTTTGCCTGTAGCAAGTATACTACCAGTTTTGTTGATATGATAGTGGCTTTAGATCATAGTCTCGAGCTCGTTTAAGCTTTGGTTGATTCCCGCCTCTAGTGATTTGATTGATAGTAGTAGTTAAGTTAAGCCTCGAGCTTAAAGCTCGTTTAGCGAGTGTCGATACAACAATATCTCAAACCCTAAACAAACCAACTCGTCTCCCGAACTGGTTCCCTTCATAATCAGTTTTTTGCTACCAACTTAAATATATTTTTATACATAATATGTTTTGTTTATGTTTTATTTATCAAGCTGTGGCCAGTGTATCATATAGTTTCGTTTCTTCTTTGATGTAGGCTTCATTGAAGACCGAAAGGGAGAAGAAGAAAGAAAAGTACTTTCCATTAAGGAAGTATGCCATCAAGGCATAAGTTGAAAGCTATCAAGCAGATTTTGTTTTCAGTTTTGGACTTAAAATTTATCAGAAATATGTGTTTGTTAGTTTGTTTGCCATGAGTCACATGACATTTGACATTGAAACTTGCACTGTTATGTTTTTTACTGTTATGTTGGCCTGTACTCCAGAGCTCTGTCTTTGCTTTTGTCGGTAGTTTTTTAACCATTTAGTAGAGGTGAAGAAAAGACCCGACAATTCGCTGTTAGAATTGGAAACTCTTATGATAACACTAATCACGAAAGCTTGATCGGTACTCACTTCAGTCACTTGATCCATTTAATGGATGCCCATGTGATGCTTGACCCAATCGAGTTCTTCCTGACGATTTTGATGTGGTGTCCAGCAGTGGTGGACGCATATTGGGGCAAGAATAGCGCAAAAATAGCGCCCGTCACGCCACCCCTATTGAAAGTGATGTTGAAATTTTGGTCTATGTCTGCCACAGGTGTCCAGAACGGTCACCAACACACATCTAGCCATCATCCTGTAAAAACTGAAAACTATGCTTCTATATTCGTTCAGAAGATTCAGTTTCCAGGGAGCAAATCTATGTGAAAGTGACTCCCAATCCACTTTTTGGCTTGAACCTAAAGAATTGTTTTCTCTTCATATTAACATCCAAAGAACATAGAAAAACAAAATTCGTTTTCAATTAATAGATTAAAAGTGAATTTTATGAAGACTATTGCTAATGATCAGTTAATACTGATGATCAGTTGCTAACTTGATACAAATGGTCAAATGCTATAGATGACCGTTTGTCATTTATTAGTAACTAGTTTTTTTTACCTGCCGTGTGTTGCGGCGGCGACATACGCAAAATCATAACGTATAGACTACAATTGACCAATCTCATTTTCGAACTATTTTTACGGCGAAACGTTTAATAACTCAAATTTATACCGTCGAATAAAGAAATATTGTATTTGATCCGATTTGTTTCCAAACAAAACTTACGTCAAGACGTAACATTTTATAATTGACCCGACTCGTTTTCAAACAAAATACGTCAAATCGTAGACGAACTTGAATTTATACCGACACATCCAACAAAATATAAACGTAAGAAATTAGTTTTAGGGTAAGGTAAAAACTTTATATGGGCTTAAAGGGAGGGGCCTGCAATCCAATCAAATAATCCAACAGATTAGCCCACACATAGCTCCATCCTCAGATACATAAACCCTAATAATCCTTCTTTCATTTATCATAGCTAGGGTTCCAAGCTTTAACGCCGTCCGTCATCGCAGCACACTCTAGTTAGAATCAATGGGTAACCTTTTACTCTTAATGCTTTAATAATCTTCTCTATTGTTCTTCGATCATTTCCTTTACAATTACTAATCTGTTATTCATATTTGATCTTAAATCACAGCTCGTATCAAGGTTCATGAGCTCAGGAACAAATCCAAGGCCGATTTGTTTTCTCAGTTGAAGGATCTGAAGGCTGAACTTGCTCTTCTTCGTGTCGCTAAAGTTACCGGCGGTGCCCCTAACAAGCTTTCCAAAATGTATTTCTCTCTCTCTCTCTCTCTCTATATATATATATATATATGTCTATATATGTGTTTGTGTGTGTATATATATATATATATATGTATATAGGAATTTGCAGATTGAGTTGAAGTTAATACCGTTTCTTGTGCTATTGATTTGAAGTTAGGGTTTGCTTTTGTTTATTTATAATTCAGTGTTTGTAGAAAAGCATATTAGTACTTATTTATTTTGTGTTTATCTGCTGTTTGTTATGTTGATTAGTTTGATTTGATTATTAGTTAAATGATATACAATGTTGTTACTCTTATTTTTGTTACTGGATAGAAATTTATAGATTGAGTTATTTTTTTTAGGTTTTGAAGTAATGCTTTTTTTTTTTTTTTTTTTTAATTTGAAGTTAATAGTGTTTTTAGTTATGTATAACTTCAATTTTTTTTTGCAGTAAAGTGTATGTATTACTTATTATGCTATTCATTGTGTGTTATTTGCTTGTCGCCTTATGTTTAGATGATTGTTAGATTTGAAACAAACAAAATGATATGCAATGCTGTTGCTTTGTATTTTTGTCACTGGATAGAAATTTTAAATTAAGTTATTGTTTTTAAGGTTTTGTAGTTTATATGATTTTCATTTATTTGAAGTTAGTATTATTTTTATTTATTTATATCTCAAATGTTTGCTGAAAGGTATATGTATACCTATTAATGATGCATTATCCGCTTCTCGCCTTATGTTTAGTTGATTATTAGTTGTGAAACAAATTAAACGATATTCAATGTTGTTGCTCCTAGTTTTGTTACTGGATAGAAACATGCACATTGAGTTATTGGTTCTTACGGTTTTTGAAGTTTATATCGTTTTTATTCATTTGAGGTTAATATATTTTTGTTTATTTATAACTAAAATGTCTGCTGAAGGGTATATGTATACATATTCATCGTGTATTGTCCGCTTATTTGCTTATTGTTTAGTTTGCTTTTTTATTTTGAGAGAATTAAATGATATATAATGTTGTTGCTCTTATTTTTGTTACTGGATGGAATTTTGCAGATTAGAGTTTTTGTTTTTACCATTTTGATGTAAATATTTTGTACTTATTTGTGTTTTCAATGGCTGCAGCAAAGTGGTGAGAACTGGAATAGCTCAGGTGTTGACTGTGATTTCACAGACTCAGAAGGCTGCTCTTAGGGATGCCTACAAGAAGAAGAAATACTTGCCTCTTGATTTGCGTCCAAAGAAAACCAGAGCCATCCGTAGACGTCTTACCAAGCATCAGGTATTGCTCAGTGGCTTTTATCTTGTTTTTTGCCTCTTGCAAGTTTACTACCAGTTTTGTTGATATGAAAGTGGCTTTAGATCTGTTATTGGATTGATTGTAATATTGCATCATGTTCTACCAGTTTTATCGAGCTTTACTATAGTCTCGAGCTTGTTTAAGCTTTGGTTGATTCCTGCCTTTAGTTATTTGATTTATAGTAGTAGTTAAGTTAAGCCTCGAGCTTTAAAGCTCGTTTAGCCAGTGTCGATACAACAATCTCTCAAACCCTAAACAAACCAACTCGTCTCTTGAACTGGTTCCCTTCATAATCAGTTTTTTGCTACTAACTTAAATATATTATGTTTCATTTATCAAGCTGTGGCCAGTGTATCATATAGTTTCGTTTCTTTCTTTGATGTAGGCTTCATTGAAGACCGAAAGGGAGAAGAAGAAAGAAAAGTACTTTCCATTAAGGAAGTATGCTATCAAGGCATAAGGTGAAAACTATCAAGCAGATTTTGTTTTCAGTTTTGGACTTAAAATTTATCAGAAATATGTTTTTGTTAGTTTGTTTGCCATGAGTCACATGACATTTGACATTGAAACTTGCACTGTTATGTTTTTTACTATTATGTTGGCCCGTACTCCAGAGTTCTGTCTTTGCTTTTGTCCGTAATTTTTGAATCATTTAGTAGACGTGAAGAAAAGATCCGACAATTTGCTGTTAGAATTGGAAACTCTTTTGATAACACTAATCACGAAAGCTTGATCAGTACATTGGGGCAAGGATAGCGCCTGCCACACCACTCCTCAACTCTTCGGTTGTAGTTTTTTTGGTGTTTTTCGTATTACGCCGTGCCTGAATTCTATTGAAATTGATGGTGAAATTTTGGTCTATGTGGTGTCTAGAACGGTCACCAACACACATCTAGCCATTCATCCTGTAAAAGCTGAAAACAATTATGCTTCCTTCTTGTCTTCAATATTCGTTCAGAAGATTCAGTTTCCATGGAGCAAATCTATGTGAAAGTAACTCCCAATCCACTTTTTGGTATGAACCTTAAAAGAATTGTTTTCTCTTCATAATAACATCCAAAGAATATACAAAAACAAAATTCGTTTTCAATTAATAGATTAAAAGTTAATTTTACAAAGACTATGGCTAATGATCAAGTTAATACTGATGACTAGATATTTGCCCGCGTTGACACGCAGTTCAACAAAGTACGATTATTTGGAGTAGTATAACGTATAAGAAAAATAAAGTAGAAACATTTTATTAAAATTTAAAATCAACGAATACACATTTATTCAAATATCGCTGAAAATTTCCTTATAAACCACATTTTTTGTTTTAGTCATCACTTTCCCACCAGCATCAAGTATAAGTAACTTCACGCCTGCCCTGCTTTTAACTCTTGACAATGCGACATAAAGCTGGCCATGTGAGAATACAGGGTTTCTTAAATACAATCCAACCTGAATAAGGCGACTTAAATGGTATGTGTTAACAATAGACTTATGGCATATTCAACAATAAGAAAGTAATAAAAATGAAAATAAGAAACTAACTACCACCTAAATTTCACAATTTAATTTGACACGTCAGAGAAGATGAGCATTACCCATATCGACCCGCTAAAAAAACTTCGAGCATATTTTATTCTATGTTTTTATAAAAGAATTTATTTTTTAAAAATCGAAAATCATTCATTAATGTTTCGGTCAACGTGTTTAATAACTTTCCTAAACAATATAATCCACATTTTTTTTGTTTTTTTAAAATAAAAAACATTTAATAATTATTCTATTTTTAAAATTCAAAAAAGAGTTATTAATGTTTTTATAAAAAAATTTATTTTTTAAAAATCGAAATCATTCATTAATGTTTGGGTCAACGTGTTTAATAACTTTCCTAAACACTGTAATCCATATTTTTAATTTTCTTAAAATAAAAAACATTTAATGACTATTCTATTTTTAAAATTCAAAAAAGAGTCATTAATGTTTTTATAAAATTTTTTATTTTTTAATAATCGAAAATTATTCATTAATGTTTCGGTCAAAGTGTTTAATAACTTTCCTAAACACTATAATCCAGATTTTTAATTTTTTTTAAAATAAAAAACATTTAATGACTATTCTATTTTTAAAATTCAAAAAAGAGTCATGTTTTTATAAAAGAATTTATTTTTTAAAAATCGAAAATCATTCATTAATGTTTCGGTTAACGTGTTTAATAACTTTCCTAAACACTATAATCCAAATTTTTACTTTTTTTAAAATAAAAAACATTTAATGACTATTCTATTTTTAAAAGTCAAAAAAGAGTCATTAATGTTTTTATAAAAATAAATATTTTTTAAAATCGAAAATCATTCATTAATGTTTCGGTCAAAGTGTTTAATAGGAAGGAACATTATCTAAAGTGACCCATGTATAAGTAAAAGGAGCATTACTCAATAATTTTAACCGACTATTACCTTATAGATGCTATTTATACGCTAAAAATAGTAATGTGACAATTCAAATAATTCAGCATTTATTTTGTGTTTAAATGTCATTAATTTTAAAAACTGGATTTTTTTTTAAATTTTGATTTTGAATGTTTAAAAATAAATTTATAAATGTATTTATATATGATTAATAATTTTATGTTTAAATGTTATTAATTAAATGGTAATCATAATTATTAACATTAGATGTTTCCAATATTGAGTAACTCACGATAAATGCTAATTATACGCTCCATATTTGCGAAATCGTTGCTAACCCCACATTGTGTAAATGTTCTTCCACATTTTGCTTCCCGGACTACTCCACAGCCGGGTGTTTAATAACTTTCCTAAACACTATAATCCATAATTTTTAATTTTTTTTTTAAATAAAAACATTTAATAACTATTCTATTTTTAAAATTCAAGAAAAAGTCATTAATGTTTTTATAAATGTTTTTTATTTTTTAAAAATCGAAATCATTCATTAATGTTTGGGTCAACGTGTTTAATAACTTTCCTAAACACTGTAATCTAGATTTTTAATTTTCTTAAAATAAAAAAATGTAATGACTATTCTATTTTTAAAATTAAAAAAAGAGTCATTAATGTTTTTATAAAATTTTTTATTTTACATCAACGAAAATTATTCATTAATGTTTCGGTCAAAGTGTTTAATAACTTTCCTAAACACTATAATCCAGATTTTTAATTTTTTTTAAACAAAAAACATTTAATGACTATTCTATATTTAAAATTCAAAAAAGAGTCATGTTTTTTATAAAAGAATTTATTTTTTAAAAATCGAAAATCATTCATTAATGTTTCGGTCAACGTGTTTAATAACTTTCCTAAACAATATAATCCACATTTTTTGTTTTTTTTTAAAATAAAAAACATTTAATAACTATTCTATTTTTAAAATTCAAAAAAGAGTCATTAATGTTTTTATAAAAAAAATTATTTTTTAAAAATCGAAATCATTCATTAATGTTTGGGTCAACGTGTTTAATAACTTCCCTAAACACTGTAATCCATATTTTTAATTTTCTTAAAATAAAAAACATTTAATGACTATTCTATTTTTAAAATTCAAAAAAGAGTCATTAATGTTTTTATAAAATTTTTTATTTTTTAATAATCGAAAATTATTCATTAATGTTTCGGTTAAAGTGTTTAATAACTTTCCTAAACACTATAATCCAGATTTTTAATTTTTTTAAAATAAAAAACATTTAATGACTATTCTATTTTTAAAATTCAAAAAAGAGTCATGTTTTTATAAAAGAATTTATTTTTTAAAAATCGAAAATCATTCATTAATGTTTCGGTCAACGTGTTTAATAACTTTCCTAAACACTATAATCCAAATTTTTACTTTTTTTTTTAAAATAAAAAATATTTAATGACTATTCTATTTTTAAAAGTCAAAAAAGAGTCATTAATGTTTTTATAAAAATAAATATTTTTTAAAATCGAAAATCATTCATTAATGTTTCGGTCAAAGTGTTTAATAACTTTCCTAAACACTATAATCCAGATTTTTAATTTTTTTAAAATAAAAAACATTTAATGACTATTCTATTTTTAAAATTCAAAAAATAGTCATTAATGTTTTTATAAAAAAAATATTTTTTTAAGAGCACTCGAGAATTCATGCTAACTCAAGAACACATTTGTATAAGTAGAACATACCTATTGAAATTAACTCTTCGGTTTTTGTATATGAAGAAGATCGTTCAAGTGTAACCACTCAAACAAAATGGAGCCAAGTATTAAGGTTTGCGAATGAAAGGGGATGCCTAAATACTTGTCGAAGATTGACTAATATTATGAAAGAAGAAAGTTATTAATGTGATATAAAAATAATTTTGATTAAAATGAGACAATTTTTGTATTGTTACCTCGTATGATATGTTATCAATATCGAGCCACCTATCCATGCCATAGAACATTAACCTGAAAATCAAATGAAATTACGAAATCATACACACTCGAACTCAATGAGCATACTGTAAATTATACATACACATTCGAATTTACAAAAATAAAAATAAATTGGGAGATGAACGAACCAGTAGAATGACTCAAACTTATACATCCTTTTGTAGTTTATTTGATTGTGACTGCACCATAACATATAATATTATAAAATACAAAGCTTAATTAATTAGAATAAACTCATAAAGGCATGGCTCTTAACCACCGCACCATGGTCACCACTGCTATTACCGTCACCTGTCACAGCCAAACGAAGTGAAACATTGGTTTGAAATTGAGAAGATGATGAACTCCAAACAGAAAGAATACACAATACCTTAGTTTCAAAATTATTACTATTAATTATTACAATTAAAAAAAATTCTATTAATTATATAACCGAACTATTCACTTGCACAAACTATATCTGGTTATACTTGAACTTCAAAAGGATCAAAATTCAAAAGTGATGAGCATCCAAATTTCAATAACTACAATGGTTCTACAAGAACGCTCCATAGATGACAAAAAAACTCCTTGAATGCACCTCTCCATCAATAAATATAAAAACATACGCACAAGACTTGAGGCCTCCAAATTCTAACAAAAGTTTTACTATATAAAAACATTTATGAAAAAGATTAATAATCATTTTTCTATCCTTATCAATTAACATTACTTAACATTGATCACATCACTAACACAACCAACATCAAGAAACATTTCTTCTAATTCATCGCTAAATTCGTCAAAAAAAACACTCACCAGCTTCTCACAAAGATCTTTCAAGGGCTTACGCAGATCAGCATGGTCAGGAAAATCAGCAAACTTATAAAACGACACCACCACCAGCTCATTTTCCTCCTCCGATTCATCGATTCCAGAAACCGAAACCCGATTACCCGCGGCACATGAAGAAAACGATGTAAAGCCGTTGCTTATGCCTACACTAAGAAGAAGTATTATACTTCATATTAAGATACATACAAACATCGATTTAGTAAATTATATAACAAATAGGAAACTTATTAATGGGAAAATTACTATTAATGACCGATTTTGACCAACTTATTAATGGGAAAATTAATATTAATTACCGATTTTGACCAACCAATAAATGATTTTTGATTTTTAGAAAAAAGAAAAATTTTATAAATTCCCACAATGAGACACTTGGCACAATATGATTGGCTACACAATTAAGGATGAATGTGGGAGTGCCAAGTGTCCTCATGGACTTTAGTTTATTAGATGTATAGATTAGTTGTTAGCTTGATACAAATGGTCAAATGTTATCGATGACCCTTTGTTATTTATTAGTAAACTAGATTATACCCGGGGAGCGTCCCGGGTTGAGAAATTTAATATGATACATCAATTTTACATATGAAATAGATTGATGTATAACTCTAATATTAATTCTAATCTAAAATAAATTAACAATGTACAACTCCAATGCTAACACCTAACCTAAAAGAATGTAGAACTTTAATGTAATTCTAATATTAACACATATCCTACAGACTAAACAAATGTACAACTCTAACATACTAATATTGATACCTAACTTAAAACAACGTATAACTCTATTAACCTATTCGGATCTGGTTGAAAAAAAAATTCATATTAACTGATTTAAACATAATTAGTGAATTGTCTATACATGATTAATGATTTACCTGAACACTTTGTGTTTTTTTTCCTATATGAACAAAACCCTACAAAAAAATTTCTCCGTTTTTTAAATAGCACTATGGTACTTGTTGGAAAGATAATAAAACGCTCATTAATTTGGTGTAATTTTTTTCTTTAAAAAATCTCTTATATTAAAGATATTAACGTTTAAAAATTATGGGAGGAAACATGAGGGTGAAAAATCCAATTTTGTTTTTAAATTATTTTTTTCCTAAAATATCTCAATGTCACATGGGATGACACATGACACACTTAAGAAAGAGAATGCCTCTTTGAGTGCCATGTCATTAAAATAGCTTTGGTTTATTATATGTATAGATAGTTTTTTTACCAGCTGTGTGTTGCGGCGTCGGCATACTTGAAATCATAACGTATAGACTACAATTGACCAAACTCGTTTTCGAGCTAAATTTACGGCGAAACGTTTAATAATTCAAATTTATACCGTCGAATAAAAAGTATTGTATTTGATCCGACTTGTATCTAAACAAAATTTATGTCAAGACATAATACTCCCTCCTCTATAAACACACATTTTAAGAAATCTTTTATTTGTATGTGGTAAAATTACAATAATATCCTCAAAAGTGGTGATTGTGTTTTGTCTTTTATGGACAAAACTAAAAATTGCATTTCTATTATTGAAAATGGACATTTAGTTTGGGACAACAGAAAATAGAAAGATGGACATTTAAATAGGGACGAAGGGAGTATTTTACAATTGACCCGACTCATTTTCAAACAAAACTACGTTGAATCTTAGACAAACTTGAATTTATACCGACATGTTCAAAAAATATAAACTTAAGAAATTATCTTTAGGGTAAGGTCAAAACCTTAGAAACCTAATGGGGTCAAAGTGACATTTACAAAATTAGAGGATTATCTTTGACTTTAACAAAGTTTGGGAGTTATATGTCAAAAGTTTGAGGGCGAAAAAGAAGTTATAAAGCATGGGACCGTTTGTCAAGTTAGAAAGTAGGACTATAGGAGTGTCATTTTTTGTCAAGATAGAAACTTGGTTTTTGTCAAGTTAGAAACTTTAAGTTTTGTCAAGTTAGTAAAGTTGAGGTTGAGGGCTATCAAATTAAATTGCATGGTCTAGTGACCATGCAATTTAAGAGTATATACAATTTCTTACCCTACTAATAATTACCCTCATGGGGCGTTGCCTCTGAACCCCCCACACAGGGGGCAATGTTCCTTTGAACCCTCGGGTTCTTTGGTGGATAACGTAAAAACAATCATGAACAAGCGTGCACTCAACAAGCTAGGTTATATCAAATATCAATCTATGTTCTTGTTTTTCTTTTGCTTTTGCTTTCTCTTTTGCAAATAAAATTATACTAATATGATATTGATGCCACTAAAAGTCTAAAATCACCAACAATTTACATCTTCAAGATGGGAGCATCGGTGACCCTAGTTACAATAATGGTACTTTTTTAACTCGAAAGTCTCAACTTCTTGTTCTCTCTTGGAATCCTGTGACAGGGGCTTAGGTTCACAAATTGGTCATTCATAGGCTAGAAATTCTGTCATCTAGGATTTGATAAAGTCAGACTCAATCGGGTATACCTTTTAGCGGCCATAATAATATTACCAAATATAAAGTGGCTAATTTGTGGCCAAAATTTGAAGTTTGTATCTGACTTTGTTGTGAACTTTTGGTTGTGTGGGCAGGGTACTAGCTTATTGTTGTAACAATATACCATTGAGTTTATTTTATTAATTGTAGCCTTAAATCCAAAACGTACTTTTTCAACACCCATATTAATGGTAGTGAAAAAGATAATACCTTCACATAGTCTTGATAACCAAACAAAATTCAAGGGAGAAGAGGTAGGAAGAAGTGGGAAGACATAGACCCATGTCTGCACCAAAAAGAGGTCAGGAAGACTTTTTTTAGTGAAAGGTCTTCCAAAAAACAAACAATCTTCAGACCTCAAACGTCTGCCCGCGTCTGCGCGGCGCAGACAAAAGAGGTCAGAAGTACTTCTGGCCAAAAAACAAACACCACCTTAGTTCTATGGAGACATAGAATTAAGGTCAAGGATTGTTAGAATTTGGGACAAACTCTTTGTTAGGTGTTTAGTAGGGTGCTACTTTTGCCTTCACGTTACGTAGAGTTTACATATTTTGTCTTCTTGTACGTTTGTTTATTTATAGCTTGTTTATGATGGTATACCTGTCTTTTGTTGCCATACTCATTTTTTCACCATCTATATTGTTATGGGTAGCTGTGTGTGAGTGGGAGTGTGTGTGCGTGTATACCTCTTTTTGGGGATTGAGTATGTGTTTGTAAGCCGAGGGTCTCTCTGGAAGCAGTCTCTCTATCGCCTATGGTAGAGGTAAGGTTTGCCTACATCTTACCCTCCCCAGACCCTACCAATAGCTGTGCTATTATGTGGGATTTACTGGGCTGGTTGTTGTTGTATTCTTAGTTCTATTCCATGGCTCATAGTGTAGAACTCGAACCCTCAATCTCCAGGGGATGAGCACCTTTTAACACACTAAAATACGTACATAAGGCATGGACTTACATATATGTAAAATACACTGAATCTAGTGTTTGAATTTTATCCTGTATTATAAAAGTTTTTTTTTTTTTTTTTTTGGCTTATAACTACTATATAAGTATACTGAATCAGATAGTGTTTGAATTTGCATATGATGTATTAAAAGACATGAATTTA
The DNA here is from genome assembly GCA_028751855.1 of Ambrosia trifida. Classification (NCBI taxonomy): domain Eukaryota; kingdom Viridiplantae; phylum Streptophyta; class Magnoliopsida; order Asterales; family Asteraceae; genus Ambrosia; species Ambrosia trifida. The sequence continues at coordinate 89,093,420 of CM054123.1, read as the reverse complement.
TTTTTAAGTGTTGGAAAGATTCTTATTATATAGTGGAAAAGTGTTATCCTTGTAAACATCGCTAAAAAAGCGAAATAATTACTGGCAGAAGGTACCAGAAGGCAGAATCTCACAGACGTAATTTTCTAAAGTAAGTTTATCTGATATTAAATAACCTTATTTTTCTTAAGTTGATAAATATATCCAACTCAAACAACTACAAGTGCTTATTAGTTGTATCAAACCAGTGACAGAGCTTGAACTTTTAGATGATATGTACCGATATCTGACATCATCGGTTTGGTATCGGTTCGATACGGGATCGGTTTGGGACAGAATCAGGATCAGTATTTGAGACAATATGCTCATCACTGAAACAAACAAATATTTAACTCCACTTTATTATCTAAAGGGAAAAAACTATTGAGCATTTAAATACAACTATACTCGAAGAATTGTATATTTTCTAAAGGGAAAATCGCCAAATTGGCCAAATACTTGGTCAACTTACCAAAATAGCTACCTCCCATCTTTTGGGAGAGTCGGCTCACAAGTCCTGAGGCGTCTTCGTGAGACCTCAGTAATAGACCACTAGCTGAGCGACACCTCACCCGTCTTTAGAGAGACGGGGGGGGGGGGGGGGGGAGAGTTGGCGATTTTCCCTGAAACAAACAAACAAAGATTCTTCCCGCAGATGACCCGAAGAGAGAGAGAGAGAGAGAGAGGGGGGGGGGGAGAGTTGGGAAGTGTGTAGGCTAAAGCCTCACAAAGGCGTCTCGGGATTCGGGAACCGTCTCTCCAAAGACGGGTGAGGAGACGGGTGAAGTGGCAATCAGCTAGTGGTCCATCACTGAGGTCTCATGAAGACGTCTCGGGAACTGTGAGCGGTCTCTCCCAAAAGACGGAGGTGGCTATTTTGATAAGTTGACCAAGTCAATGACCATTTTGGTGATTTTCCCTTCTCTAAATTTTAAATTTAGTTTATTGGAACTAACTTATGTATCATATTTTTAGAGAAAAAAACCCTTTAAATTGTCCATCACAGTTGTGACCACCATCACTAACCATGATCACCGCAATTGCGATAGTGTTTTACGATTATTATGGTCACCACGGGGCTCTTTTACGGAGTGCCCCGCCACCCTAAGAGAGTTTATATTGGTCAAATAAGATACAAAAATAAAATACTTTAGTTACAAAAATTTATTTTTTCTAATCATGCTAGCTTCATGTAATGTACATGTGTTGATTGTTTTCTAATCAATTTTTATAAGCATTATTACATATTTATAACCATTTGACTACATGATCTATACAAGAAATTAAGGGGGGCGGGACACTCTACTGAAATATTTTCAGCTTCACTGAAACACAGTTTTGGAGGCAGCACTACCCTGAACCACACAACCCATTAAAAACAAAAACCCTCACACACAAAAACTCATTCACAGTCTGTTAACTAGTACCCGTAAAACCTACAAGCAAACCACTACCTGTATCACTTGGAGCAGTGTTACCGTGCTGATAGAGGGTACGAGCACCGTTTACTAGTAGTGCCCCGTCCCTGATAAAGGTTATCTACTTCAATGCTTTTTCCCTCCTTATTTAAACTCATGCTCAACCCACCCCTTTAACTCAAACCATTCAACCTCTTCTCCTTCACCACCACAACAATGTCTTCTTGTTCATCATCACAATCGATGATGGAAGAAACCATGAAAAACGCCGAAACAATCATCCACAAATGGAACATCAATGAGCACTCTACCTCCAAATTCATATCCATCTTCAATGCAAACAACACAGAGGCCACAGTTTTCATCAACTCCATCAAACAACTACATAGAGCCATGCTTTTCCTAGCATCACACGACTCGAAATCCGACAAGCTCAATGTTTCTCAAAGATTGATGCAAATCGCAATCAAACGCCTCCAGAAAGAGTTCCATACCCTACTAGTCAATAATATCTCACTATCTGTTGTTAACCTCAACTTGATTGCTGATGCTATGATTAGTTGTGGGTACAGTAATGAATGCATTGAAATGTACACATTTGTACGGAAATCATCAATCCATGAAGCTCTATTTCGTCTTGGAATCCATCCGTACACTCGTTCGCACATTAAAACGATGAAATACACTCAACAGTTCGACAATCACGTCAAAACCTGGTTGAAATCATTTCAAATTGTAATGAAAACACTCTTCTATAGAGAAAAGTTTCTCTGCGATCATGTTTTCGCTTCACACGCAGCAATCGGAGCGCTGTGTTTCGATAAATCAATAAAAGAAGAAGCGTTAAATCTGTTTACGTTTCCTGAACTCGTCGCTACACGATCCAAATCATGCAACAAACTGAAACCAGACACAGTTTTCATGATAATCGATTTGTATAATTCGATATCAGATCTATGGCCAGATATCGAGTTAATCTTCTCGAATGAATCTGTTTCGTCTGTGAAAGCTCTAGCTCTTTCATCCATTCACAAACTTAGCGACTGCGTTAGATCATTCGTAGGTGAATTGGAGTCATCTATTCAAAGGAATTCATCAAAGATTATAGTCTCAGATGGTGGAATTCATCCTTTGAATAATTCAGTCATGATATCCTTATCATCTTTAGCTGATTATGGCAGTAGTGATGACTTGAAGTGCACGCAACACTCGCCTGTGTTTAAACAGTCCGGACTGTTTAAACACAGGCGAAAAATCGCCTGTGGAGGTTTCTGTCGCGTTCGCGTGCATCATTCTTTTGCTTCTCTCCAAGCTGGACATGAAATCTAAGTTTCATAACTACGCAGCGTTATCGTATCTGTTCCTAGCGAATAATCTGCATTTTATTATTGAAAAGGTGCGTGTAACGAATTTGAAGTTTATTCTAGGAGACGAGTGGATAGCGAAACACGAGAAGAAGTTGAAGGTGTATGTATCTAGCTATCAATCAATGTCATGGAACAAGGTGGTTTTATGTTTGCCTAGGAATTCAATGGTAGTGGTATCGCCGGAGAAGGCGAGGGATTGCTTTAGGAGGTTGTGCTCTACTTTTGAGGAGGTGTACGCGAAGCAAACGTCGTGGATTGTGGTGGACGAGAAGATGAGGGATAAGATTAAGGCGTCGATTATGAAGAAGTTGGTTCCGGCTTATGGTGAATTTTATGAGAAGCATTTGGTAACGTTAAGTGAAGACGAGAGGTGTGTGAAGATGTTGACTAGGCTTTCGCCGGATAACATGGCAAAATACTTGTCGGGATTGTTCCCGGGGACGTCAACAGTTTTACGAAGGTCGTGGTCGCCTCACTCTTTCGGTGTTGTTGGTATAACAAGATTGTTGCTCACTTCCAGTGATGCAAAAAATACACCTCACGTTAATCTCTACTACCTTATTAAGGAGGAGAGATAGGTAAGAAGGTAATTTTACACAATTTTTAAGATGGGAGTTGAAGAGTCTCTTCACAGATTTTCAATATTTGGTCATTTTGTTCCCTTTATGCCCTTGTGTACAACCTATAATGCTTATTGTATATATGTATAATGCATACTTCATATCCATTTCAACATGTAACCCTTATTCATAACACCTAATTAAACTCTAATTCAATTTCAATAAAACCCAAGCTTTTCATTGAATCCTTCTATGTAACACCCCGCCCTCTCATCACCAATATTGTCCGCTTTGCCCATCCAGAGCTCACGGATTTGTTTTTGGGTGCCCCGGTGGAAAACTTCCCAGGAGGTCACCCATCCTGAAATTTCTCCCACCTGAGCACGCTTAACTGTGGAGTTCTCCTCTCATCCACTAACATTAAGCCCCAAAACGCGTTGGTGATTTAAGAGGCAAGACATTACTTATGAACCAAGGATCTCTCCTGGCCACGACCGATGTGGGATTTTCCTGGGGTGTCACATTCACCCCCCGTTAGAGTCTCATCGTCCCTGATGAGGTTAAAGTCTCATCGTCCCTGATGAGGTATGCACCCACCATTCCGAATGGCACAGGAGTGGCTCTGATACCATCTGTAACACCCCGCCCCTCTCATCACCAATATTGTCCGCTTTGCCCTTCCAGAGCTCACGGATTTGTTTTTGGTTGCCCTGGTGGAGACTTCCCAGGAGGTCACCCATCCTGAATTGCTCCCACCTGAGCACGCTTAACTGTGGAGTTCTCCTCTCATCCACTAACATTAAGCACCAAAACGCGTTTGTGATTTAAGAGGCAAGACATTACTTATGAACCAAGGATCTCTCCTGGCCACGGCCGATGTGGGATTTCCTGGGGTGTCACATTCACCCCCCGTTAGAGTCTCATCGTCCCTGATGAGGTTAAAGTCTCATCGTCCCTGATGAGGTATGCACCCACCATTCCGAATGGCACAGGAGTGGCTTTGATACCATCTGTAACACCCGCCCCTCTCATCACCAATATTGTCCGCTTTGCCCATCCAGAGCTCACGGATTTGTTTTTGGGTGCCCCGGTGGAAAACTTCCCAGGAGGTCACCCATCCTGAAATTTCTCCCACCTGAGCACGCTTAACTGTGGAGTTCTCCTCTCATCCACTAACATTAAGCCCCAAAACGCGTTGGTGATTTAAGAGGCAAGACATTACTTATGAACCAAGGATCTCTCCTGGCCACGACCGATGTGGGATTTTCCTGGGGTGTCACATTCTACACATCTATTTAATAATAACAAGCAATGCTTGTGATGGTTCTATTAGGCTTCAATTTCAATAAAACCCAAGCTTTTCATTAAATCGTTCTACACATCTATTTAATAATAACAAGCAATGCTTGTGATGGTTCTATTAGGCTTTGTTGGAGCTTATAAACATTGTAGTAATTGGACATTTTTGTCTTTTTTTTGTTTGTTGAATTGTATAACTCTTTAAAGCATGATGTCTAACCTCATATAATATATGTATTTGTTGTCAATAATTCTATCTCCTTCTCTCAGTATATTACAACTTACTAAAAGAAAACTTAATATCCTGATTTATGTATCAAATACTTTTAATTTAAAATTACCATTTTGGTAAAAACATTAATTTTTAACTTGGGTTACCTTTACGTACTTAGTCACGTTTAAAAACCGTCGTAACGCGCGGGGTAATTTACTAGTCTAATGGGGGTGGCTAAACGTACCCCATGTGTGAGAGGGGTATTACTTTTTTGATGAGGTACGGTCCACCAAGTGTATTAGAGGGGTGCGTGTAGAAGCACATAATCTGAATTTCACATTTACTTACATTTTAGACAAATATTAATAAATTACAAGTGTATATTAATAAGGTGGAATATAAAAAGAAACAGAGTAGGAAAAACTCTCTTTGTATATAGTAAATGTTACAATTTACAAACTACAAAGTATAGAGGAAACCTTTATTCAAGAGGAATGTACTCAATGCAGAATATAGAATTAACACTTGATTGATCTTTACTGCCTAACTTGGTGAATATTTCAATAGCCCATAACCCATGGTATCATCTCACTAGTGCCAGGGCCGGCCCAATACATTAAAAACAAACAACACTTCTAGACGTTAGGTCCGTGGAGCCTTTTTTAAGTGTTTGGCCTAATACTTAGGAACTCACTATCAAGGCATCAACATACCCTTCTTGAGGTGAAAAAAAAAAAAAAAAAGCATACCTGGACCTAAAGAAAAAAAAAAAACAGAACCAGTTATTTTTATACACGGGTATTTTATACCTGTAACCGAACTTGACCCTACTCGTAGGGTGTGAATAGGGTATACATTTAGAGCTCAATACATGTACCTGGTTATACCATATACCCGAACTTGATTATACCCTATACCTGATACCGGTTTTTTCTAATATCCGAATTTGTAGAGTATATTTTCATGTTGAATTTGCAACTTCTATATTTAAGTATTTTTTTTAGAAATGCATATTATAAAGCAAATAATTTGGGGTGTTTACAGGACTATTTTCCTCACAGTTGAATTTAATAATTTTTTCCATATAGTGAGATTGTGTAAGAACATCCCAATGGATTGGTCTCTTGATTCTTGTGATCTTATCCTAGAAGCACACCAGTCTCCCCCAAATCCTTAATAGATAAGTTAGATGATAGAAATTGTTTAGTTTCTGTAGCAAATGATAATTCATTTACCATATTTATCAAATTGTTGCTTACACATTTGTCAGATTGGTTATGTTAAAATCAAACTTATGATGCCACTATTTAGGTGTTTGTTTCAACTCATACAGAGATGTCTGGGGTTGAGGGGTTGTGTGTCGTTTGGATTCTCCGCTGAAACACACCTTCCAAAAAAAAAAAACTCATACAGAGATGTGATTACTTTGCAAAACTTATGCTCTTGTCCATGCATATATAATTAAACCTTAAGTTGTTTCATGTAAACTTCCTCTCTAGATTATCATTCAAGAATGTTGTTTTGGCATACATTCATGAATTAGAAATTTGTGAATTGCATCCAAGGCAGTTGATAATCTTACTTTGGAAATTGTGGCTATAAACTAATCCGTTGCCCCTTATGCTTTCATTTACATTTTGAAGATCATTTCGCTCGAAGCCTTGCAGCCTTGAGGAAAATATGAGAGAAACTTAATTATTGTTCTTTGTCTTTGGATCATCTTCAATATTGTAAAGACGAAAGTCAGAACCATACGACTTACCCTTCTAGTTCTATTGTTTGTGATAGGTATCAAGCGGCGCAACGTAATCAAACACACAAACGACACACACGATTATTACGCGATAAACAGAAAATAATAACACGACACAAGAATTTTACGTGGTTCGGTCCCAGTGGGGGACCTACGTTCACATGCTGCAACTAGGTTATTTCATAAATTACAATACATGACTAGGTTTATATAAAACATGATTAGGATTTCTAACTTTGGGAACAAGAAACCAAAACGAGCCTCCATCCAAAACCAGGCCCAAGGCCTTCACAACCCAATAGTTTGACTGACTAACATAAGTGATCTAACTTCTTAACTAATACAACTGATCCTAACTCATAAGGTATTTTGTCAACTCTAAGGGACATGGTTTTAAATATAAATTAAATAGAATATGATGTGCAAACTAGCACAAAAAGTCACAAAGGTAGGGCTTAGGTTTGTATGGGTATCATCTTACATATGTATTATAAGAAACCTCACAAAAGCTCTTTGTTGACTTAACATTGACCATAAGAATACAATAACTGATAATACATTACTGTGTAGTGTTTGCATGTTGACATTGAATAAGTATTATTATTTTAGGGGAAATTGGATTTTAACACCCTGAGCTATTGACAGTTGGTCGCTGACGCACTGAACTACAAAATTGACCAACACCGCACTGTACTTTTAACTTATTGGCCTGTATCACCCTCAGACTAACCATGGTTAATTTTTGCTGACGTGACACGGTGACGTGTCCATTTTTGCTGACGTGGCAGGTGACGTGTCCATGTCACGTCAGCTTATTCCCCATGCCACGTTAGCAAAAATGGACACGTCACCGTGCCACGTCAGCAACAATTAACCATGGTTAGTCTGAGGGTGATACAGGCCAATAAGTTGAAAGTACAGTGCGGTGTTGTTCAATTTTGTAGTTCAGTGCGTTAGGGGCCAATTGTCAAGTTAAAAAAAATTTAGGGATTGGTGATAATAGTTATCGAGAACGTATTGTTGGATAAAATAAAATGCGAATAATTGATTCATCAATTTGACATTACTTTAATCATCATTTAAAAAATATAGGTTATGTAATTTATTTCATTAAGATCTATATCTAAGGTTCCATATTTCACGGCTCGGCCCGGACACTTGAATTCTCAGGGACGGCCCTATTTATTTTCGTTAATAACCATAAAATGAGGGTAAATAGTCATTCAAACACTTTAGAGCATTCACGGTAGCTTCCCCATCCCCCATTTACTCACAACCACATATTACATTAAAAATCATTACAGTTTCTCTCTCTTCCACTCACAACCACTTTCAACAAATATTAAAAAATAAATACAGTTTCCAGTTTTCCCCAAAAGATTCCCAAATAACCCCAAATATACCGATCAACAGTAGATTCCCCATTTTTCTTCACTCACAAACCCTCAAAACCACCCCATATAATTTGGGGGCTACTCTCACATAAAAATGGGGGAGCTATTGTGAATGCTCTTACACTTTAATACCTCATCTTAATTACACTTTAGTCCCTTAAACTTTACTTAACTTTTGCTTATTTTAATTGTAGTTAATTTTTTTCCTTATTTTAAGCAAACTATCCCCCACTATTTTAGTTGTATTATTTTTTTTTCATACGTTGAAACTTTTATAAAAAAAAATACATCATAATAATGAGCATTTTATTATATTTTATTTAAGTATAGTATTATTATTTTTTAATTTAATTTTTTTATGTGCTACGTGATTAACAATATATACGAGTGAGCAATAACTAAACCGTTCACCGAATCAAAACCAAAAATCAAACAAAACTTAACCAAAATCAATTGAAAACTCAATTAACCAACATCCGATTTCACTTAAAGTTGGTTATCGTTTTATTTTTATACCATTACCAAAATCAGTCAAACTGAAACGGAACCATTCATGTATTCATAATAGCGTGCCTACGCAATGTAGTGGGGAACACAGACACGTCTAATAGTGCATGGTTGGGCTTGGTTCAATTCAGAGATTAATTGGTTTAGTCTATTTGGTTAGCTTGTCATTTTCTTAGTTTGGTTTAGTCATTTTTGGTTAATAACCAAAACCAAACATTGGTTAAAATTTTTCTTAGAAGTACATGAAATAGAGGTATAAATACATGAAATTGATGTATAAAAGATATAAATATATAAGCAAATCAAATACTATCGATACCTTTAAACCGCTTTCAATCTACGGAGAATGTGCTTCTGTTTGGTGCTAAATTGATACAACAATTTGCTTTAGATTTATACGTAAAGCTTGAGACGCCGCATTTACAATTTTGTAACAACCTATTGTAAATTGCATCATTGATGTTGAGGTTCATCCAAACAAATTCAGGCAACAAATATTGTTAATCACATAACATATCAATTTTTAGTCAATTTTGATTAAAGGTTTAGTTATTTTTCATCCCTAAATATTGTTAATCACATAACATATCCATATTTTTAATTAAAAGAATTGTTATACTATACTCAAATTATAAACAATAAAATGCTCATTTTTATGATATATATATATATATATATATTATTAGTAACGTATGAAAAAATTATGGTCCTTTACAATTTGCAGAGGTAGTTGCCAGTCGGCTTAAAATATGAAGAAAATGTGTAACTGTTATTTAAATAAATAAATGTTAACTCTTACTTTTGAGTATTTTAAAATGCCCTTATCAAATATATTATATATATTATAGATATCTAGAGGTGAGCAATAATTGAAAATTTAACTAAAAGTGAACAAAAAAAAAAAAAAAAAAAAACAGAATAACTGAAACGAAAGCAATAGAAAACTGAATTAGCTAAAAATCAAATTAACTTAAAAGCGGTTATTGTTTTTTGTAAACTTAGAGCATTCACAACCCGAGAACCAAATTATGTGAGGGGTTCCCTTAAATTATATGGGGTGGATGTAAGTGGTTGTGAGTGGTTGTGAGAGGAGGAAAAAGAAAATATTTAGAGAAGGCACCGTTCACCCCTATATATGAAAAACTACTGTTCACCCCTATATATATTTTAATATTTTTGTAAGTGGTTGTGAGTAAGGAGAGAGAAAATATAATGATAAAAATATGAAAAAAGTATTATTATTTTAATTAGGAAAGAGAAGATTTAAAGGTGAAGTAGTGTTTTTAGTGTAATTTGATGGAGGAGATTTGGTGGAAGGGATGTGAATGCTCTTAGTTCACCAAAATTAATTAAACCGAAACAGAACCATTCATATATTCATATATTTTTAGTTTTTTTTTTTTACCTTTTTTTAATGTATTTATACCTTCATTTCATATACTTCTAGGCCTTAAAAAAATAGCCAAAGTTGGGTTTTTATTATTAACAAAAATTAACTAAACCAGACTAAAAACTAATAATTTAACCATATAAACCGAACCAAGTAACTGATTGTTTAATAAGATCGATTAACTGATGACTTTGGTATTAGTTTCGGTTGAGGACTGAACCGAACAACACACACCCTTAGAAGTGTATGTGTTTTCCGCTGCATCGCGTGAGCACCCTACTAGTATATATATATATATATATATATGAAAATGAAAACCATCTTGAGTTGAGAAAACCTTTGAAAACCTATGTAAAAACATTATTTTATTTTTAAAAATAACCAATGTAAAAAACATGTTTTTAAGCATTTTGGGCAAAAAAAATAAAAAAATGCACTTTGCACAGGAACCCCACCCTAGGATTTGGATCATTTGAGAATCACCATTTAGGGAGAGAACCAAAGAACCAGGTGACATTTTTGTAAATATAAAGGGTGTCAATAAAAACCCCTCCATCAAAAAATAAAAAAATAAAAAAAAATTATATAACCTAAATAAATAAATAAAATAAAAAAGTAAAAACACCAAAATGATTATTTTTCATTATTAATTCGAAAAAAATTAAAAAAAATAAAAAAATGGATGTTGTGACGTCATATGACGTCATCCCTGATGCACATGTGCATTTCGCTGTTATATATACAGAAATACACCGTATGCACATGTGCATTTCACTATTAAATCACACTTTTGAATTAATTGTCAATTACCATACTTAAATGATTATAAAATGGACGTGATACAGATATATAAGGGGTCACAAATTCTATTTAATGATCATTAAATGGACGCAAAGTGAGATATAAAATACACTCGAACTCGTCAAGTGTTTAGTCATGCATATTATAACATAAATTGAAAATAAAAACACGTGTATGACAAAAAACATGAATAAACTTGAAACACCTCTATATAAGACCTATAAAATAATAAATGTGTACTGCATGCACATGTGCATTTCACTAATATTGTTAGATTTTTTTAGTGGTTTAACTTTCGGGCATACAAATATGCATGCATCATTATTCAAATAACAAAGTTTTTATATCAATTTGTCTTTATCATACAACTACATGTAGTCTCTACTAAACGTATTAACTCAATAAAACAAACGACAACAAAAAAATATCCATATTACAAACCAACTATGTTAACCACCTACATACAAAATTCTAATCATCTCACAACCTCACGTTCACCAACATAACAAAATGTTAAACCAAACATACATTCCACAAAATGTTATACAAACTTCTTTGTTTGTTTGACAATTTCCTTATACCCAACCAAAGTTGATGTGGTGTAATGCGTGTTCGTATCGAGCGCCAATTTGCTTTTTTCATAACATTCTTTTGATTTGTCTTCACTGCCACCGTTTTAACCGTCATTTTTCACCGTCACAATATGTTTCCGCTTATTTGACCTCGTTTGAACCTTTCTTCTTAAATCTATATCTGCATATAGGATAATTTGTGTGTTTAAACTATCAACATTTAATATTTCACAAGAAAAACTACGCATATGCACATGTGCATTTCTATATAAATGTACTAAATAAATAATACCAACCTGATTCAACTTCCTGATAAACATTCGTGACATTATCAGCTTCCGCTTCTGCGATATCAAATGGATCTCGATTATAAAATAAATAAAGAACATAATTATGCACATGTGTATATTCAACTATGTATGTTAAACATTGTGCACAACACATACCATCATTATTCACCATTTCATTATGTTTTCGCTTACTTAATCTCATTCGTATTATTCTTTTTACTTCTATATCTGCATATGGGATAGTTCGTGTGTTTAAACAAACAACATTTATCATTTGACATGAAAAATATACATATATGCACATGTGCATATCTTTCTAAATGGACTAAATAACTAATACCAACCTGATTTTACTTCCTGATCAACGGTTATGTCATTATCTTCAATCGCATCCGGCAAATTTTTTGACAATTTCTCCCTCTATTCTAATACAAATGTTACTTTCTTCAATTTTCCCATTATTTAACTACAAATATTAAACAACACATAAGAAAACTTGAATTTCAATCTTAATGCACATGTGCATTAACATTATTTTGTTAATTACCACAACATATGCGTGTGTGTTATATCTAATGACATTAATGATAACAGTCTTAATGCACAAATGCGTTAACATTAATATCATCATTACCAACTACATTGATCTAACATCTTCATGGTTGGCCGCCGCCGCCTCCTTCTCCGGTTATAGGATGAAGATGTTAGAGGATGAAGATGCATTTTTTTTTACAGAGAAGGGAGTTTATAGGATGAAGATGGTTTTATTTTAGTGTGTGTGTGTGGTTTACAAGATAATCAGGTGAGTTTCCGGCTTGACGTCCGATTATAGATTGATAACAGAAAGAAGGGTGGCTCAGTGATTAACAGGTTCCAAAACTGAAACAGAAGAAGAACGGTTCACTGATTGTTATCGAACAGGGGAGTGGCTCAATCGGTGGTTACAAAGGGTTTACGACAGTCACCACAACTCGGTGACTATCCGGTTTCGTGTAACAAAAACAAAGGAAGGATTTTTACTAAGAGATGGATGGTTTTGGTTGATGGTTCGATATAGACTCGATGAGACAGAGGGTTACCGGGTTATAGTTTATTAAGAGGGGATGGAGACTTATCAGAAAGGAGGAGGAAGGTCGCCGGAGAGGAGGAGGTTACCGGAGAAGGAGGCGGCGGCGGCCAGCCATGAAGATGTTAGATCGTTATGGTGGTTATAGGATGAAGATGTTAGAGGATGAAGATGCATTTTTTTTTACAGAGAAGGGAGTTTATAGGATGAAGATGGTTTTATTTTAGGGTTGAGAGTTATTTACAAAAATGCCCTCTGTTCACATTGGTTCCTTGGTTCTCTCCCTAAAGTTGGTTCTCGTATGATCCCTACCCCCACCCTATATATATATATATATATATATATATATATAGGGGATAGTTATAGAGAAAACCTACTCGAATTAAGGAAAATCTGGAAACTCCTACTTCCCAAGCTGTTTATTATCTGAAAAAATTAGGGATTGTAAGTTGTAACATACATGCTTTTAAGAGTTTTGAGCCCAAAAAATCAAAAAAGTGCCGAGTGGTTTTTTAAAAAAATAAATAAATAAGTTTTTGTGTTACATATGTTACACAACAAAAACTTATTTATTTATTTTTTTTTTAAATCCACTCGACGTTTTTTGATTTTTTTTGCCCAAAACTCTAAAAAACATGTATATTACGTGCTCTAATTTCTTCAGATACTAAAAAGCTTGTTATGTAGGAGTTTCTAGGGTTTTCTCAATTTGAGCGGGTTAAACCTCGGCACTTTTTTGATTTTTTGGGCTCAAAACTCTTAAAAACATGTATGTTACGTGCTCTAATTTCTTCAGAAACTAAAAAGCTTGTTATGTAGGAGTTTTCAGGGTTTTCTCAATTTGAGTGGGTTTTCTCCCTATATATATATATATATATATATATATATATATAGGGAAAGGTTATCTTGAGAACAATATATATTGCGAGAACTGTGAGAACAAACAAAAAACTCAATCAAAATCAATTTTTTTTAATACAAACCACATTACAATTAAAATACAACATTAAGATATGAATTTTCTTTCCAAATAATTTATCTTTTCTTACAAAAACATTCTAAAATTAACTTTTTACACACATATGTAAATGGAACAGTTGAAAAAGTATAGGATACAAAGTATCCTTAACCTATAAAGTGTAAGAAGCCACCACAGCTTGACACGTGTAAACCCCAGTTAACTCTAACTAACTCAATCCTGGTTGATTTAAAAGTGGGAAAAGGTAATGTTCCTTCAAATCGTTCATTAACCACCACCACCACCACAACCACCACCACAACCATCACCACAACTGTAACACCCCAACCGATGGCGGAATCATCGAGGTGTCACGTAGTGACGATTGTTCAAAAGCACATGGTACTAAAATGTAAATATTATTGAATAAGCCAAAATTGTCTTACATGGAAATGGAAAATACATTGTCTAAATGAAATATAAATATTGAAATAACTGAATTAAAATAAAGCACTAAATGTCCCTTGCTAAAGCACTAGATCAAACTGCACCTGAAACATGTACAAAAATAGGTTTGGTCAACATATGAAATGTTGGTGAGCATTCCTAGTTTTGATATATATAGTAAGTTAAAAAGATATACAATTCAAGTGCAAGCTACAGTGCAAATATGTAAACTATGTATCATACAAATGAGCGAAATCAATCCTGTGACTGTATAATGTACTGTATGAATGGTGGTGTACTCATCCAATAAATGGGTGATAACTTAACAATGGCCACGGATTCTCCGATGAAAAATGGGGATAATCAATCTAGGCGGGTTGTCAATCCAAATAGCGCTATCCAATGTTAAGGTCGGCTTGTACCATGTTAATGATTTCACTAAGTACAAATGTAATCCACATGTATTGTCTAAGCATAAAGCATGTTGTAAGCAATGCACATAGTACTAGAATTGTATTGTGAAAATGTAAACTTGTATTTGAAATTGTAATAGTGTACATGTAACACCCCAAAAATGAATAAAAGCAAAAAGGGGATAGGAATACTCACTGTTCACGTAATAGCTTGGGATTTAACTGGACAACAAAATATGCGTTGGAATTATCCCAAAGGATCAACCTAAAGAATTTGATAACGTGTAAGGGAAATAATTCTAGGATACATGTATTTCTAGGGTTTCGAATTGGGGATAAGTATTTATTTGATTAATAATCAAATTGTTTATTAAATATAAGAAATTAAATAAATAAATGAATAAAAGTCTTTTTGTAAATTTTTAAGTTGAATATAGTCACAACATAAGGTTTTAAGTATGAAAATAATTTTTATAAAATTATTTTCTTGAAAATAGAATATATAATCTATTTATTTCAAATTGTCTAAATATAACTTTAATATCTAAAAATATTAAAATTAAAGAATTTCTGAATTAAAAATTGTATTTCAGTTCTAGATAGTTAGAAATAATTTATATAAAATTTTGGTGCAAAAATATTGAAAAATGAATTTATTATGATTTATTTATGATTAAAACTAACAAAAATTTTAAAAATATAAAATGACTGTTTTTTCTGAAATAAAAATAATTTTCGAAATGTTTAAGGATATACAAGTTTAGAATAATTTTTGTGAGATTTAATAAAATCGTTTAGATATTTTTATTGAATTTTATAATTATAAATGAATAAACTTGTATTATTAATAATATATATTAAATAAATTATTTTTGAAAAACTAAAAATTGTAAAGTGAACTTTACTATTAGAAGATCATACAGTAATTTTTGTAGAATTTATAAACCACTTTTAGTATTTAAAAACTATTTTAAAAGATTAATATACTACATATATATATAAAAGGAACAAAAAAAATATAGTTGTTGGTTATGGGAATCGAACCCGGGCCTCTGGCCGGTTCGGGTTTTATCACAAGCGTGGCCACCAACTGAGCCACACCCTGAGAACGAATTATATTGGATTGTAATTAATTATATAGGCTAGATGTGTTGGTTTTGTTAATAGGTTTAAATAAGAAAAAATAAAACAAGGTTGTGGGGTTCGAACCTTGGCCCATGGCCGGTTCGGGTTCCACTTTTAAGCGTGTAAACCAACTGACCTAGGTCAGTTGGTTGTTATGTTTCAGTTTTTTAAAAAACTTATACTCTGTTCCTGCAATCGTGTTCTTCCCCAAATCACCCACTTCGAGCCCTAATTTCCAAACTGATTCAATTCGTGTTCAATAGCCCCTGAATCCTTAGGGCTATTGTTCACAAGGTGCCGAAGGTTAAAACCCACAAAAGAAAGACTTACAAGGACTCGTAATCGTGATATGAGAGCTCGTCAAAGCAAAACGTCAAACACGATAAAAAGGGCTTCGATGCAGATTATTTAACAGAAATTGAAGGTAAAGGAATGTCTATCGGCGATTTGTGACTGTCTAGGGAGGTCCAATTTATAGTATTGAGGCTCGGATCGTGGATTTGGTAAGGTTGACTCGAATTGAATGTGTTAACGCGTCGTGTGATGTATATTTGGCATGATTGATGACGATTAACCAAGTAATTATACGCGTGATGGTCAAAGGTATCAATTACCTTCCATAATTGAATCAATTAACACGTAAAGATGGATGGATTAATGATGCACGATGAAACAGTTGACTTTTGCAGTCAACTGTGCGATTTCAAGTATGGTATATAATTATTTCAGTGGGTTTCTAAACAGATTGTTGATGTAGCTCAATTGGTTTGAAGTGTGTATGTGTATTGAACCGCCTTGGGACGCGGGTTCAAACCCCGTCCCAAGCATTTATTTTTTTGACAAAGTTTTAACTATTATATTATTATTATAAACATATATTATGATTAAACAAACCCGAATGTATCACAGAATATTTTTTTAAACGTTCGAGAATAATGAAAATGTAATCGTCTTATTAATTGTAGTTTAACGTACATAGAATATGTTAAAAATACAAAGAAAAGTGACGGATGTCACAACAACCACCACCACCACCGCCAGACTCAACCGCCGGACCAAAGCCTCACTGCTCCCTCTTTCCTCTAACCTCCGACGCCTTCAAAACCTTTCATGTTGTTCGACTTCAACCCGACCTCAATCGTGGCTCAGATCTTGTCACTTCCCTCTATCTTCGGAGAAGACAACCAAGCCAACATCTCTGTATCTCTGGCTAATCACAAAACAAAGGAAAAAGAAGAAAAAAAGAAAAAAAACAACCAATCCATGAAAACCTTACCTCAATTGTGTGTGAATATAGTTGTTTGTTTATTGGAGGAAAACATAGGAAAATAGGGGGAAACGTGAGGAAAAGGTGAGTTTTAATTATACTAAATGCGTTTTACAAAACTAAGTGCGTTTTACAAAAACCAAATGCATTTTACAAAAACCAAGTGCATTTTACAAAAACCAAATGCGTTTTACAAAAACCAAGTGCGTTTTACAAAAACCAAGTGCGTTTTGTAAAAACCAGTTTAAATAGTGTTTAAAAAACCAAATGCGTTTTATAAAAAAACCAAGTGCGTTTTATGATTTTTTGTTTAACAGTTTCTGATCTTCATCGTCTGAAACTTTTTTGAAAGCCATTTTTTTTCTTTAATTCTTCTTCTATTATCAACATCGTTCGTTTCTGTGAATAATACATAGGTTGATAGTGATTTTTGAATATGATTCGACTAATTTTATCAATTGAATTATCATACTCTGTTTTTTTTTTTCTATTTTTGCAAATACGTTTTGATTTTGTTTGTAATCGAATGTTTTTTATTGTTTAATCATTCTGAACGTTTAATCGAGTTGAAAACGATGAAAAATCAGGTTCAATCGTTGAAAATGTTTGCATCGATTATGTCTGTTGTTATGATTTCACATAAATTTAAACGTGTTTTTCCTAATTTACGCTTGGTTAGATTAACCCAAATATGATTAGGATTGTTAATTACCATCTTGCCACCGCCTAAATCTAATGGCTGAGAATGCTTCTTACACTTTGTACGTTAAGAAACTTTGTACGTTATCTCTTCCCTGGAACAGTTTACACATATATAAACAGTAAATTTACAAATGTGTAAAGACAATTTATTTTCATATACGTTAAAATTTTTACATGTAAATTGTGTTTTTGAGATTGTATTTTAATAATAAAGATAAGTGTAAAAAGAAATTTTGAATCTGAATAGTGTTAGATTGCGTTCTCGCGGTTTCGCATGAAATGATGTATTCTCAAATTAACATTCCCATATATATGCGTGTGTGTGTATGTATACCAGCCAATGAAGTCACGTGATGGACGTGACCGTGAGCGCCACTGATGGCGAAACGGCCAAAACCCTAGGGTCAACCGGAGATAGATCTCAAGGTTGAATCGGCATCGGCATACGGTTGAAGAAATACACATTGATTTACAAGGGGTATCAAGTATGTTGTGCTAATTAATTATTGTTTAGTATGTTCATACCAAGTCGGGTAAATGTTGTCAACAAGTAGAAGTTGTGTCTATATTGTCTTCCGTTAACCATAAACGGACACGACGGACGACTCCTTGTAACTCAGCATTGAATATCGGTGATTGGTGTAGAACATTAATGTTGCTGTATGAGCCGGGAGCACCAAAGTAAGCATGGCAAATTCATAGATCATCCGACGGAACGAAATGAGGAAAAAGTGAGTGATGTGACACACATGTAGAGTTGAGAAGAGTTAAATGTATATCCCATTGCTTAAGTTGCTATTCTATGAGACCATAAGTAATGGTTCATGCTCCTAATTAGGGGGCATTTTCCACCACATCATTATTATAATGCCCTTCAAACAAATGTGTAATGGTTAAAGCCACTTAATGCCCTTTCTAATTATTACTTTCCATATTTTTTATCCTATTTGGGCATTATACTAGAAATGCCCCACCCTTATAATGCCCATATAATGCCCAAGGGAATGGTGTTGGGGGCATTATCATGCTTACTCATGCCCCTATAATGCCCATTACACATGGTCTGATATCGATTCCGTAATGTTAATGTTTAGTTATAAGTTAACATAAATAAGTTATTAAGGGAAAAAATGTTAATAGTTTTTAAATGCCATATTGAATGTAATTTATATAAATAAGTTGCTATAATATTTTTTTTTTTTTTCAAGAATATTTGATAATTCATTCCAGGACAAAGAAAATTACATTAAGATAGCGGGTAGGCGGGCAACAAGCTGCGCCGCCACCCCTTTCTGGATAGCAAACTAAGAATTTACTCCCTCCGTCTCATTAGAAGTGTCCATATTCTCTTTTTTATTTGTCCCATTTCATGTGTCCACTTTAAAAAATTATTAGCCAATTTCCATATTTATCCTTAAAAACACAACTAAAATAAACAAAGAATATGATGGACCCACATATGACAAGGGTATTATTGTCATATAGTAAGCAAAAAAAGCAATCATTTAATATGGCTAAAACTTTGTGTTTTTCAAACCAAGACACTTCTAATGGGACGGAGGTAGTATTATTTAAGACTCATAACAATATAAGATTTATAAATATACGTAGTTTTTTGTATAAATACAAATTAATAGGATTTTCGTTAAAAAAAATTTAAAATTATTATTTTAATATCACCACATAAATAAAACCCACCTAGAGGTTAGGTATGAGTCACATTTATGTCATGTTGTTTTACATGTTACCAAGGCAATCTCTGCGTTGTAAATGTTGAATCATTAAGATGCCTGATTGGATAAGAGACTTTGAAACAGTAAGATGTCTGACTAGGTTCGGTCTAAACAAGTTAATGGGGGAGGAGTTGGTGTTGGGTTGAGAAAATGGTGTGTGAGTGGCTGCCTAAAAGTTATTAACACATAATAATGGATAAAGAGATAAATTTTTAATTTAACATTGTTTTAAAACCTAATATCTGAGAGACTTACTTTTAATTTAAAAGTATCCTATCAGTGAATCAAACACACTAAACGCTGATTGATTTAGAGGTAGACTCTTAATAAAATTATTAAGAGTCTACCAAATAGCCTCTTAAGTGTTCAACATGTATACTACCAAAATACAATAAATCTTCGTAGTATACTACTGATGTTATTTTTTTCTTTTTGAACGGCCAACAAATCATACCCGAGCATTCTCGGGGCAACCTTTCGACAAATTCAAGTGCTTCGAGAGTACCCGAGTTGTCAAACACCAATTCCGGGGAAAACCAACCCACCTGCCCATAGGCACAACGATGAAATTACAGGTAAAACCTAGGGGTGCAAACGAGCAGAGCGGCTCGCGAGCTACTCGAGATCGGCTCGGTAAAAAGCTCGAACGAGCCGAGTCTTATCGAGCTCGAGCTTGAAATAAAGCTCATTTAGTTATCGAGCTCGAGCTTGAGCCTCGAATGTAAAGCTCGGTTGGGCTCGTCGAGCCTTATCGAGCTTTGCTTATTTATGTCAATTAATACTATATAGTCCAATTGTATTGCAACCCATGCATTCACTAAATTACTTTGGGCCTTGGGCTTCTTAATTGTCCAAAACGAGCTCACTAATGGTCCAAAACGAGTCCTTAATAGTCCAAAACGAGCTTCTTAGTGGTCCAAAACGAGCTCGAGCTGAGCTCAGGCTCGTTTAAACTCTTCCCACATACACTTTGATCGAGCTTTCGAGCCGAGCTCGAGTTCCTAAATATACTATCGAGCCGAGCTCGAGCCCAAAATACAAGGCTCGAATCGAGCTCGAGCTTCTGAAAATTGTAACGAGCTTAGCTCGATAATGCAAGGCTCGGGCTCGGCTTGGCTCGTTTGCACCCCTAGTAAAACCGATATGAATCAAGAATCAAACCATGTCTTCTACCATTGCTTACCAATATCTCTTCCAATACACTGTAATGGTATTGACACAACTGTTGTTATTAAATTATAATATAATTAATAAAAACACTAATCTTGATGTTTCCTTAAAAAATCGAAAAGATATATCATCATACTTATATGATATATTCTCTATTTTCATTTCATATACTTAATGTTTAATATATAAAGTAAATAAATGGATATTTTTCGATAAAGTGTCGTACTATATCAACTAATACCATTTATGTCATAAAAACCAAGTGGGGGCAAAATTCAACCATATCTTGATGCAATAATTAATGGAGCTATTTATTTCGGAGAAATCACAAAATAAGTTGTTCACTTATAAGGTTTTTTTCTCAATTAAAACCTTAAACACGAATTAGAGAAATTAGAGAATTAAGAAAATAAAAATCGGTCCAGATTATACAAAAGCGTATATATAATATACTAGCTGATTACCCCGGGAGGGTCTCGGGGTTGAAAAATCTAATTTTACGTGATAACCTATTGCAAATGGCTCAAGTTAACTAACCACAAAATCTCTTAATCATTGCATGTTCATAGTATTCTAATCAGTAATAACTCATATTCCCTAATCTAAAACCTAATCTATAATCATCTAAAGAATCACTTATGTAAGCTGCAACTATTAAAAAACTCATCACATCTTTCTAATTTCTCACATTCTAATGGCTCTTATAATTCCTAACCTAATCAACTTGTAGAATGTTATGGTTTTCAATGATTATCTCATTCCATTCAATCCTCCATATATACAAGTCACATTCCCTTATATTTGGGAAGTGATAATTACAATAATAATGATGATAAATACTATCTATATTTACAAGTCAACTATAGTCTATTACACCCCCGCAGTCGAAGCAGGAGGAGGACGGATGTTGAGACTGGAGCGGAAGTCATCAAAAAGTACACGTGGGAGGCCTTTGGTGAAGATGTCAGCAATCTGTAGACGGGTAGGAGTATGTAATATCCGAATGGTCCCTCTTTGCACATGTTCACGTACAAAATGAATGTCTAGCTCAATATGTTTGGTGCGCTGATGTTGGACTGGGTTGTTGGATAAATATATGGCACTAATATTATCACAATATACCAGAGTTGCCGTGGAAAGCGGGCGACGTAACTCAAGTAGAAGGTTTCGAATCCAACAAATTTCTGCAACGACATTAGCAACCGCACGATATTCTGCTTCAGCGCTGGAACGTGAGATGGTAGATTGACGTTTGGAGGACCATGAGAGGAGATTAGTACCCATATAAACACAGTAACCAGAAGTGGAACGGCGGGTGTCTGGACATCCTGCCCAGTCTGCATCTGTGTAGGCCCGAAGAGAAATGTTGGGGCAGGATGATAAGGTAAGGCCGTGATTAGAGGTGCCCTGAATGTACCGTATGATGCGCTTTAACGCATTCCAGTGATCCGTGGTCGGATTGTGCATGTGAATGCATATTTGTTGAACCGCATAACTAATGTCTGGTCTTGTGAAAGTGAGGTATTGTAGAGCACCTGCAAGACTCCTGTAAAGTGTGGGATTCTCGAATGGCACGCTGGAGGTGGCACTGAGCTTTGGTTTGGTGTCCACTGGAGTGGCTACTGAATTGCAGTTTTCCATACCTGCCCGAGTGATAATATCCTGAGCATACGATTGCTGAGAGAGAAACATGCTGTCACCAGAACGGGTGACTGAGATACCCAAGAAGAAACTGAGAGGTCCAAGATCTTTCATTGCAAATTCAGCCGCGGGGCTGCCCATGAGTTTAACCCTTAGAGCTTCCGATGATGTAGTGAGGATAATGTCGTCGACATAAATTAATAAATAAGCAATATCACCCCCGTGATGAAATGTGAAAAGAGAGTTATCACATTTACTTTGTGAGAAGCCAATGGACGTGACAAAATCGGTAAAGCGTTGGTACCAAGCCCGTGGTGCCTGTTTGAGTCCATACAAAGACTTTGTAAGTTTGCAGATGTGATCAGGATAGTCCCGATGTCTAAACCCCATGGGTTGGTACATGTATACTGTTTCTGTAAGGTTGCCATGTAAGAAGGCATTGGTTACATCTAACTGATGAATGGACCAGGACTGAGATAATGCCAATGTGAGAACGGTACGAATTGTAGCCGGTTTAACAACTGGACTAAATGTTTCTCCGCAGTCAACCCCAACTTCTTGATTACGCCCGTCACATACCAAACGGGCCTTGTACCGTTCAAGAGTGCCATCCGACCTGTATTTATGACGAAAAAGCCACATGCTACGAAGAATATGCATATCAGGATGTCTCGGGACAAGTTCCCAAGTCTTGTTTTTAATAAAAGCATTAAATTCGTTTTTCATGGCATTATGCCACTCCGGATTAGTCAAGGCGTCTTTGGGATTTTTGGGAATTGGGACAATGGTTGTGGTGGAAAGGTTAAAGATAGTTTTTGGTTTGGTGATACCCGACATGGAACGGGTAGTCATGGTGCGAGCTGGGGGAGCCGGGGCCGGTGGCGGAGGAGAGGTTGGTGTCTGTAACGCCCCAGCCTGACGTGGCCGGGTCATTGGGTCGGGTTATCGGAGTTACGCAGCGGACTTAAAAATATTGACAGTCTTGACTCTTCCAGGATCCACGTCATCATATCTGTTGGGTTACCTGAACACATGCCAAAAATAGTTTCTGTCAACATAAAGTTGGTGAGGTCGTGTATTTTATAAATTGAATGGCCAGTTCATTTGTTTATAATTCTTTTAATAAAACATGCTTTACTATTCTAGTTCTGAGAGGGAATATATATTCTATTATATCAATTCGATTAAATTGTACCGATTATATATCAATCTATTATATTCTATTAGTTGCCATTCCTATCGATGATACCACTCTGTTTGTGATAAATACTTGTACCGACTGGTTCCTGCCCTCTAGTTGGTGCAAGAAAGGAAATGGCGGATACCGTCCAGTACTGTCCTCGTTGTTTCTATTATCCCCTTTTCTATTATATTTCCTTTATTAATTCTATTATGTAAAGCATTTCTATATTTTCTAGTAAACGACATGTGTTTCCCCTAAAACGTTTAATAAAACAATAAAAGAGGGGAGTTCACGATACTCACCGGTTTGCGTATAGTCTTCTATAGTCTCTTTTATTACAATTATATGTCAAATATATATATTGATACGTTTTACGCGTGGGACTTGTTAGATTGTATTATTTAGGATATATATCACATATACAATTTATGTATATATAGAGTTCGGTATATATTAGATAGTCCTAAACTCGGGGTTTATTATTGACACGACACGGACATCCTAGAATCTAGCTGGCTATTACAGCTTAGCACTCGTAGCTAATAAAGCTGGCCATTACAGCTTGGCACACGAACCTATAGGACTCTAGACACGTACTTACCCGGATGCTGGTTCGGCTGATCATATTATCATTAACCCGAGTCTAGTATATCGTTCTATATATCGAATCTTATATATATAAACGTATATATTCCATATATGATTATTATTCTCTTATTATTATTATCAAGTCCGTACGTTATTCGTATTATATATATATAATCGTATAATTCTAATAATCCTCGTCTAATCAATGGACCGGGTTCTATTCTGGGTGTTGACCGAGTCACTGAGTTGACTCGGTAACGGTTTAATTCTCCGATTGGATTAACGGTACCTCGCAATAATCGCAGAAACAGTATTATAATCGGGTATCAATGATTAATACCAATATATATATAATAACTGTTAGATTATACCTTTCGAATAATCGTTGGTATGGAACCGGAAGTCAACCGGACTTTACCGGGACTGACCGGAAGCTAGCCGGAGGCTCGACAGAGAATATGACACCAATCAGAATATAACGGGACTCAACCGAAGGCCTCAAACTACCCGGTTATAATATATGAACACTCCAGTTATGATTCCCGAGTAGATACGCACATCAGATCTGATGACAGTCACCATATCTGGTGACTGTCTGGCTGGTTAAACAGTAACAGCGGGTTAACGGGTTGGGTTTATGATGAACAGATTATTACCGATTCAGGTCGGGAAGTGACCGGGTATGAACAGAGGGATAACCGGGGTGGTTTATATGTTATATTATCGGGTTATATAAGAGATATTAAGAGAAGGTTGTGGTGGTTGCCGGCTCTTGTCGGAACAGAACAGGTCAACGCAGCAGATTGGGTACCGGGTTTGGTTGAACAAATTACTATCGGGTTGGGTTTCGTTTATTGAAACAGAGGAGAGGAGGTGGGTTGGTGGTCGGAGATGAGGAAGAAGACGAAGGCGGCGGCGGCCGGAGGCTCGCCGGAGGTGGAGATGGTTGTGGTTGCTCTCTACTCTAGTACACACACATATGTGTGTGGGTTCTCTGGATCTAGCGAACAAAGAGAGAGAGGAGAGGTTTTAATAGATAAATATAATAAGGGGTGTTTGGCTACCGGGATAATTACTGAGACGCGGGTGTTTGGTAACAGGTATAACAATAAAATAAGAAACGTTTTAATATAAGATAAGGAGCGTTTTATCGAGATAATAAAAATCTAATAATTATTATTTACAAAATCAATTAAAACGGCTAGTCGCGAGATTCGAACTTAAATAATTAAATAAATAATCGGGTGGTCGGGTACGATCCGACCCGTTTAAGAGACCCGTAACACCTCGAGGTGTTACATTCTCCCCCCCTTAGGAAATTTCGTCCCCGAAATTTGAGTGATCTTGTAATTTACACCCTTAATCGATAAGGATGTTACATTGCTAACTTGAACACTCGTCACGAGTCATAATCAGTACTCGTGGTTAGCGAAGAAATCGATCTTTATATCAATTCACATCTACGTTTTAACCTTTCTTGCTATAGTCATGTTAATACAGATACATGGACTATCTGTATCTTCTGGTATGACTATAAAAGGTTTTCCATATAGATTGATATCTTTCTTTATACTACGAATATTCTTCTTATCTTATTTCTCCTCAGAATGAGAAACAGACTGAATATTATTCCTATATAAAGACGATTCGAACATATTTTGGGATTCTAATCGTTTATGTTCAAAGGGATTTACAAATCTCAGCAAATATCGCTAGAATCTCAAATCAATATGATTTATTCATCGCTTGATATTCGGATTTCTTTACAATAATGGATTCTAGTTGATTCTTAAGAGATAGATACGGAAGTCCCTTCATTGTCCTGACTTGAATGGGATCCGAGCTACTACCTCTTATATTTGAACTTTAGAATCTGTCATCATTGTAATTCCGAGTCTTAAAGAGTAGAAATGATTTCTTTAAATCATTAGATGTATCTTTTCCGGAGTATAAAGGTACCGGAAAAGACTAATTCATTGATGATTGAGATTTCTCTTAAATCATCTATAATAGTCTTACTGACTATTTCATTGATGATTAACTGCATTGTATTTCGTTACATATTATTTGACTTAAGATCCTTATGGCAATGCATCGATTATTCTTTCTCAAAATCATGATTATCATTCAGGTTTAATGCATGAATACTTATTACGTTAAGTATTTCTGCAATTATTCCTTCTTGATATCACTATTTTGGATTTCGTTGACACTCTCTATAATTTCTTCTTATAAATTATTCTTTTATAAAATTCTAGCCGTTTTCCTTACGACTATTATTCTTATTTGATAATTATATTTCTTTTAATGTTTATATTCTTATAATATTTTCTTCTGGCATATCGGATGCCTTCTAAAAATATTTAGCATTTCCTATGCCTTTCTTAATATCTGGCATTTCCTATGCCTTTCTTTTATTCAGACATATCGAATGTCTGTTCTAGATTATAATTCTTTTTATTTATCTATTTATATTCTTTTATATCCAAGCAATTACTGATAATATTTATAGCACACACTATAAATTCCATCACTTCTATAATGCTTGCTTGGAATAATTCTTTCTTATTTTTGTATTCGATTAAAGTTTATACTTTCAGTGTTTGACAACACTTTCCGATAAACTTATATATATAGGCAATCTATCATAGATTCTTAATCCAATTTATTATAAGCGAGGCTTATTTCATTTGGATCTTCGTATAGATAGTTCTTGCCAAAACAGTGATTTCTTAATTTATTTCTCACAGCCTTTAATTCGGAACAGGAATCCATCCTTCTTTGGCCAGAGAGTTTCACTGGAAAAATGAGCATAATTCTATTCATTTTTCATTTTCACTTCGATTATACCTTGCGAATCTCTACGCGATTCCGCTTGGTATCAATTGTATTTCGATATATTCGTTATAAATTATTTCTTTTAATAATTCGTTGGATTCTACCATTTCTGGTTTCTGAATCCATATAGATTTATGTCTATTATATTTTAAAGATTTAACAATTCTTTCATCACTTCAACTTGGTAACACTTGACTGTTCTACCAATTTGATCGTACTATAACTCACGTGAGTTTTTATACGAAGTGACTACAAAGATTTGTTCATAGCATCATATATCCTTATAAAGAATTCTGTGACTTGGTGACAAATGTCCGGATATACCTTCTGTAAGGGTCCAGATATCATTTGTCCCGGAGATTGCACAGAGGACATACAACTATCTTTGGTTGGCAATCAGAAATCAATATACTGATTTCTATAATTCGTAGAAATTACCCAATCGATGGTTTTTATTCTGCGAACATATTCTTAGTCGTATTTCACGAAGAAATTTCAACTAGATTGCCAGTTATGTGGTCGTATTCTCCACATATATTACGCTGATGGTTCGACTATATATTTCTTCTTATTATTTCTTGTTATTTCTTTTAATATGTTTATGATACAAACATACTGTGATCTCGATAAACTCCTACTCGAATGTTACTGTGCCTGTGGCATTCATAATTATGTCGCGATCATAATTACTATTCCACCTCACCTAACATTCCAGTACTTATTTATTTTAATCACAATAGGTATGTGTCCTTCACATATTATTCTGATATTTTCTTCTTTATTTTCTCTTTAAATTATATTATTTCGGGATAGAACATGTTGATCCGAGTCTAACGAAATAGACTGTCAATCGTTCAAGAATTTGATCACACCAAAAGATGTCCAATATAATTATCCCATCTTTTAATCTTTGACTTGCTCAAGTCACAGGATTAAGAGAGTACTTATATTGTCACATAATCTAACGAGTATAATTCGGTTTCTTTAGAGAGATTCCAAATTATTTCTGTCACGAGAATTTCAAAATAATAATATTTCTATTCAAAATATTATCTTAATTCTCGGAAGAAAAGATCGAAGATATCATTTGGCTGAGGTTTCTCTATATATATCAAAAGAGATATTTATAGAACGTGGTAAATACTTATTATTTATATCGAGATAAAATATAAAGGAAGTTGTACGATCGGATATGAATATAGAATCATGCCAAAAATAATCTTGACATATATACGAATACAAATTCAACTAAAGATCTTTACGAAAATGGTACCGAATATGGAGTGAAATATATTCGGACAAAATGGTACAACTGAGGTTTTTACATAATTACAATATGAGTTTAGATTATAACGGAATATATGCTTATCGTTTACATTAAAACAATATCGAGAAATTATATAATCGAACATAGTTATAAAATTATACGGAAGAACACTATTAATATTTATATTTACGAATACGAATTGATGAATAAATCTCTATGAAAATAACATTAAATGCGATATAAAATATGTTTCGATAAAATAATACGGTCGTGGTTCTTTTATATAAAAACTTTTAGGAATAATTTTATAATAATAATACTTATTTTCGAAAATAATAATTATCTGAAAAGGGTCATTATAAAAATTTTTCATAATGTCGGAATTCTTAAATTTTTAATAAATAAAATTCTTATTATAAATTGATAAAATAAATAAATTTCTTAAAATATCAAAATCAAAACTTTAAGATTAAACGGATAAATTTAAATAAAACCTGAGATAGATTCTGGGGTGTTTCAAAAATTATCAATACTAAAAAAAAATAAAATATCAACAGGTTTTCTTAATTAAATAAATCGAAAATTTTGAACGGAGGGTATTTATATATTTTTACTTAGTACTGAAATCCTATAAAGATAGTAATACTTTTAATAAACTTCAAGATTTATACTGAAAAGATTTTAAAATCTTTTAAATAATCGCGGAAAATTCTTAGGAAACACAATATTTATATATCTCTAGCATATCTGATAAAATTTCGGAATTTTCGGAATAAAAATAATATTTCTGGAGACTCGATCATAGGAATGTTCAAGTCGGAGCGTAATATTTATATTCTATTTATAATTTTGGAATAACCGTGAGGTTAACGATCTGATATAAATAGTCACTGGGACTGGAATAATTCAATAACTTATCGGAAGTTTCTTGAATTAACGATGGATGATTTATGTTTTATAATCTATTTATTTTTCTATATATATTTATACTTTTTATAACTTATTTCATTTCTTTATTTATATCTCGATTTAATTTCTTTTAATATTTATCCAGTTTCTGTTCTGTATTTCTGTCTTATTTCTTTTAATGCCATAAATTATGTTCTATATTCTTTCGTACTTCATATGGCCTTAATATCCTGTAGTGGATTTGTTTTAATTTCTAATATACGGTTATGGTGCTCACCAACTTTATAATGGTTTGGCATTTAGGTACCCAAAATTTTACCTTCTAATATTCTTTTTACCCTATCCATATTTCTAATCACAATTTCTTTTAAAAGACATTTCTAGTAGATCCTGGATTAATAATTATTTCAAGACTGTCCATAAGCGCAGCTCTGATACCAACCTGTAACGCCCCAGCCTGACGTGGCCGGGTCATTGGGTCGGGTTATCGGAGTTACGCAGCGGACTTAAAAATATTGACAGTCTTGACTCTTCCAGGATCCACGTCATCATATCTGTTGGGTTACCTGAACACATGCCAAAAATGGTTTCTGTCAACATAAAGTTGGTGAGGTCGTGTATTTTATAAATTGAATGGCCAGTTCATTTGTTTATAATTCTTTTAATAAAACATGCTTTACTATTCTAGTTCTGAGAGGGAATATATATTCTATTATATCAATTCGATTAAATTGTACCGATTATATATCAATCTATTATATTCTATTAGTTGCCATTCCTATCGATGATACCACTCTGTTTGTGATAAATACTTGTACCGACTGGTTCCTGCCCTCTAGTTGGTGCAAGAAAGGAAATGGCGGATACCGTCCAGTACTGTCCTCGTTGTTTCTATTATCCCCTTTTCTATTATATTTCCTTTATTAATTCTATTATGTAAAGCATTTCTATATTTTCTAGTAAACGACATGTGTTTCCCCTAAAACGTTTAATAAAACAATAAAAGAGGGGAGTTCACGATACTCACCGGTTTGCGTATAGTCTTCTATAGTCTCTTTTATTACAATTATATGTCAAATATATATATTGATACGTTTTACGCGTGGGACTTGTTAGATTGTATTATTTAGGATATATATCACATATACAATTTATGTATATATAGAGTTCGGTATATATTAGATAGTCCTAAACTCGGGGTTTATTATTGACACGACACGGACATCCTAGAATCTAGCTGGCTATTACAGCTTAGCACTCGTAGCTAATAAAGCTGGCCATTACAGCTTGGCACACGAACCTATAGGACTCTAGACACGTACTTACCCGGATGCTGGTTCGGCTGATCATATTATCATTAACCCGAGTCTAGTATATCGTTCTATATATCGAATCTTATATATATAAACGTATATATTCCATATATGATTATTATTCTCTTATTATTATTATCAAGTCCGTACGTTATTCGTATTATATATATATAATAACTGTTAGATTATACCTTTCGAATAATCGTTGGTATGGAACCGGAAGTCAACCGGACTTTACCGGGACTGACCGGAAGCTAGCCGGAGGCTCGACAGAGAATATGACACCAATCAGAATATAACGGGACTCAACTGAAGGCCTCAAACTACCCGGTTATAATATATGAACACTCCAGTTATGATTCCCGAGTAGATACGCACATCAGATCTGATGACAGTCACCATATCTGGTGACTGTCTGGCTGGTTAAACAGTAACAGCGGGTTAACGGGTTGGGTTTATGATGAACAGATTATTACCGATTCAGGTCGGGAAGTGACCGGGTATGAACAGAGGGATAACCGGGGTGGTTTATATGTTATATTATC
This sequence comes from Ambrosia trifida, assembly GCA_028751855.1. Taxonomy (NCBI): domain Eukaryota; kingdom Viridiplantae; phylum Streptophyta; class Magnoliopsida; order Asterales; family Asteraceae; genus Ambrosia; species Ambrosia trifida. The sequence continues at coordinate 89,062,672 of CM054123.1, read as the reverse complement.
GGGTTATATAAGAGATATTAAGAGAAGGTTGTGGTGGTTGCCGGCTCTTGTCGGAACAGAACAGGTCAACGCAGCAGATTGGGTACCGGGTTTGGTTGAACAAATTACTATCGGGTTGGGTTTCGTTTATTGAAACAGAGGAGAGGAGGTGGGTTGGTGGTCGGAGATGAGGAAGAAGACGAAGGCGGCGGCGGCCGGAGGCTCGCCGGAGGTGGAGATGGTTGTGGTTGCTCTCTGCTCTAGTACACACACATATGTGTGTGGGTTCTCTGGATCTAGCGAACAAAGAGAGAGAGGAGAGGTTTTAATAGATAAATATAATAAGGGGTGTTTGGCTACCGGGATAATTACTGAGACGCGGGTGTTTGGTAACAGGTATAACAATAAAATAAGAAACGTTTTAATATAAGATAAGGAGCGTTTTATCGAGATAATAAAAATCTAATAATTATTATTTACAAAATCAATTAAAACGGCTAGTCGCGAGATTCGAACTTAAATAATTAAATAAATAATCGGGTGGTCGGGTACGATCCGACCCGTTTAAGAGACCCGTAACACCTCGAGGTGTTACAGTGTCGGGCTGGATGAGGTGGGCGATTGTGTGTGGGAGTGGACTGTGGAGGGAGTGAGGTGTGGAGGTGGGCTGGTCGATGTGGTCAGGTTTGGGTGTTGGGCCGTGTGGGCTGGAGGTGAGTGTTGGGCCGGTGGGGGAGTAGTGGGTTGGGTATAGATGAGTGGGTGGGCTGGATCATCAAGGAATGTGTAGGCATTTGGGTTAGGTTTGTTGGGTTTTGCGAATGGGAAGATGGATTCATCAAAAAGGACATGGCGGTTTATGGTGATGGTGCGGGTCTTGAGGTCAAGGCATTTATACCCCCGGTGATTGGATGGGTATCCTATAAATACGCAAGGGTATGACCGGTAAGCTAATTTGTGAATTGTGGTATGAGGTATGAGTGGATAGCATAAGCAACCGAACACACGAAGGTGGTCGTAGGTGGGTAGACGGTTGTATAGTCTTTGGGTGGGTGTTTGAAAGTTGTGAATTTTGGTGGGAATAATGTTTTGTAGGTAAGTTGCGGTTTCAAGGGCATGGTGCCAATATGTGTTGGGTGTGGATGAGTGGGCAAGTATGGTGCGCATAAGATTATTAATAGTTCTAATTTTGCGCTCTGCCTTGCCGTTTTGGGAAGAGGTGTGGGGGCAAGAGAACCGGAAGTGCATGCCATTTTGAGTACAATAATTATGGAATTGATTATTGGCATATTCACGTCCGTTATCACATTGCAATTGTTTAATTTTGGCATTAAATTGGGTTTGGATGAAATTGGTAAATTTGACAAACATGGGAAAAACATCAGACTTGTGGGCAATAGGGTAGGTCCATAAGAAATTGGTGAAATCATCTAGAAATAGCACATAATAACGGTGACCCCCATTAGAGATGATGGGGGAGGTCCAAACATCACTGTGTACAAGATCAAATGGCAAAGACGTACTTGTATTAGAAGAAATAAAAGGCAATCTAGTGTGTTTTCCAAAAATACAAGCAGTGCATACTTTATTATTTAAAGAACTAAAAGCAATTGAACTAGAAGTTTTTAAATTTTGTAAAATAGCTGGGCCTGGGTGACCGAGCCGTTGGTGCCAGATGTCTTGGGAAATTGCTGCAAAAGTAGACGCTGATTGCAGAGGAGTGATGTTGGACGGGCTGAGTGTGTAGAGATCCCCCGAGCTATTGCACCGTAGGATAGGTTTCCTGGTCTGTAGGTCCTTCACAGTAAAACCATAAGGGTCAAATTCAACAGATAATTGATTGTCGGTTGTAAATCGACGAACTGAAATAAGGTTTTTAACTAAGTTAGGGGCATACAGGACATTTTTAAGTTTAAATGGTGGGAATGGTGGGGGTAGGGTTATGTTTCCTTGGCCTAATACCGGAATGGTTTTACCATTCCCAACAATAATGTTGCGAATAATGCTAGAATTAAAAATAGACTGAAACATATTAGCCTGAGGAGACATTGTACCTGACGCGCCCGTATCCATGGTCCAGGATGGGTCGTTTTGATGTAGAGCCAAGTTGTAGAGGGCCTGAGCGATGTCCGTTGGAGCATACCCGGCGGTGTAGGACTGGGCTGAATTAGTGGGCTTAGAGCCCAAGAGGCCAGGTTGGTTGTTCGCAGCATGAGCCGAGGAGCTGTTTGGCTTGTTGGGTGATGGGCTGGACGGGTAGGGGCATGGAGGGAAGGCCCAAGGAGTCCATGGTGAGGGCATAAACTGTTGCTGCTGGGCTGCATTGGGCCATGGGTTAGGCGGCCAGAAAGAAGGGTAGTTGTGAGTTTGTTGGTAGCGGCCCCTACCGTAGGAGAAGCGTCCGCGACCGCGGCCTCGGCCACGGCCACGTCCACGTCCCCGATCAGTAGGGTCTGTGGGGTTTGGGTTGCGTGTGGTGGGAGAGGGTGCGGATTGGGTGGTGGTGTGTAGGGCGATACCCACCGCTTGGGATGATAGTTTGGCTTGGTTGTTTTTATTGTCTTCAACTTGACACAGTTTGGAGCGGGTGGTGTAGAAATCGGGTAATGGGTGGGTTTGTTGTAGTATGAGAGAGATGCTCTCATATTGGTCGGTTAAGCCGGTTAAGATTTGTAACACAAGTTGGTTTTCGGTGGTGGAGGCACCAAGACTAATGAGTTGATCATAAATCAATTTCATAGCTTGGCAATAAGCGGAGATGTTTTGGAATTGTTCAAGGCGGGTGTGAAAAAGTTTGTTTTGGAGAGATATGATGCGAGCCGCTTGGTTGTCCAAAAAGAAATTTTGGAGCCGACTCCAAGCATCATAGGCGGTGGTGTTTTTGATCATGATGGTGTGAACCAAGTCTTGCGAGATGGTACCGTATATCCATTGTAAAACAATGGCGTCTATACGTTCCCATGACGCAAGAGGTGGTGGGGTGGTAGTTTCGGTGGTCGAAGTTGTTGTGGAGGAGGAGGCGGGGCGTGGTTGAAGGTGGTCAAATACTTCATATGCTTTGCAATGGATAGTGAAAAGCTCGGCCCATGTGTTATAATGCTCCGTTTGGCTATCAAGAGTAATAGGGATGAAGTTCTTGATGTTGGTTACGGTTATGGCGGGGTGAAGAGAAGAAGCCATGACAGAAAAATTGAGGGTGAGAGGGTGGTTTGCGACGGCAGAATTCTGGTCGCAGGGGTGTTGTTGTGACGGCAGAAAGAAAGAAAAGAGGTAGGGTTGTTAGGGTTAGGCTATTGATACCATGTAGAATGTTATGGTTTTCAATGATTATCTCATTCCATTCAATCCTCCATATATACAAGTCACATTCCCTTATATTTGGGAAGTGATAATTACAATAATAATGATGATAAATACTATCTATATTTACAAGTCAACTATAGTCTATTACAACTAAACAAACACTTAAGTTGGAAGTTGTAATCATTGCATCTCATTATGCCACGTGGCATAATCAAGAGATGGTTGAGGCCACCATTGAACGCCACGTCAGCAACTATCAATTCTTTACGGGAGCGTCCCGGGGTTGAAAAATATAACCATTCTAATAATACTAATACTAATAGTAATAATTATTACTCTTGTAATTAAATAAATAAAAAAATAACCTTGCTATAAGGTGACACCATGTGTTGCAGTGTTGCGCGATTCTTTCTCCTAACTTCTCTTGATGAAGTATACCTAGTAAAATTCCAATGATAACATGGCGATTGGGCTGATTTTCAACATCGTAAATAAGAACCTGGTTTAAAAGAAAAAAAACATGATTAATGAATAACATGAACACTTTGTGTATTTTTTTCCTGTATGAACGAAACCCCACAAAAAATAATCGATTTTTCTCCGTTTTTTATATAGAACTATGGTACTCGTTGGAAAGATAATAAAACGCTCGTTAATTTGGTGTAATTTTTTTCTTTAAAAAATCCCGTATATAAAAGATATAAACGTTTAAAAATTATGGGAGGAAACATGAGAAAGAAAATTTTAATTTTTTTTTTCCTAAAATAACTCAATTTAATTTAAGGTTTTATGTTTATCTTTTTTTTTTAATTAAAAAGGAAATAGTTCAAAAACACTAAAATCTTTCAATTATGATGCCACGTGACACTCTCAAGGGGAGGTTGAGTCCTCCATTGCACGCCACGTCAGCATATACGTTTTCTTTTATATATATAGATAGATAGATACCTTATAATCCAAATATTTTCTTCTAAAGACAAAAGGCTTGTTATGTAATTTTTTTATAGGTAACAAGTTTACATGATGTACACGACACATACACAATTATAATAGGGAGAGTTAATGTACAAAGCTTCTTAACGTAAGAAGCGTAAGAAGCAATCTCAGTCATTAGATTAACAAGATGTCTGGATGCAGATTAAAAACCCTAATCATACGTGGGTTAAACTAACCAAGGGTAAATTATGAAAAACCGTCTATTTTTTTTTCAAATCGTAACAACAAAAATCAATCGAAACAAAAATTTTCAACAATTGAAAATCGATTAAACCAATCTGAATGATTACACAATCAAAATAACAAAAAACATTCGATTACAATGAACGAAAACGAAAAAAATTATAAAAACAGAGATTTACACTGGAACGATTTAATCATACGAAAAAACATACAATTATGAATAAACGCTTGTAATAGTTGTCAAATACTTTCGATTTTGTTTCAATAAGTATGATTAAATATAAAAATTAGGTTAAAAAAAGTTGCAGAGGAAGAAGATGAAGCTGGTGAAAACAGAGATGATATACGTTAAAATATACATATATAAATCCCCGATTAAACTCCCAAATTACGCGTTTTCGACCATAATTACGCGAATTCAGTACTTAACCGCTTCATATGTTTATTGCAGGTCTTAAACGACGTCCCACAGACAAAGTCGAAGAAACCAGGCGAAATCTGGACCAAACGGACAGTTGCTGCACAATCAATCAAATCTGGAAGATGTGCACGGCCGTGCACCTTAGGCGCACGGTCGTACGGGCTCATTTGGCTTGGACACAGAAGGCTGCACTGCCAGTGCAGCTGCTAGTGCACATCACATTCTCGGGCACCTTGATCAGCACTCCCGTGCGACCTAGTTCCTCGGCTGCACTGCTAGTGCACCAGCCAGTGCACACCTTGTACCCGGACGCCACCAGACCCGCACGGCCGTGCATCCCAGGTGCACGGCCGTGCGCAACCCAAGATATTTTCAGGAACCAATTGCCCACTTGCTTGTCACATCAAAAGTTAAAACTTGTATAAAAACAGAGCAAAACTTACTGATCAGATATTGGGTTTTGGAGAGGCGATCTGAGACGATTTCTGGGGCTGTCAAAGTGCTGCTAAGGCGTGGAACGAGCTCGGGAAGCTATCCGATCCATCCATCATCATCCAATCCATCACATTTGCATTTCTATGGTTTGATCTTATAATCCATTTCTGTATCAAATCTGATTTTGTATGTTCTTATGATGTTTATTTAGTTAATCGTATGCCTACTGGCAAGAACACTAGTATGTAGTATGTTAAACAAACGTTTGTATAGTTAATCATGTCTTGTATGAATTTGGCGTTTTTCATGTTTGAATCTTGATGATCATAGTGCAACCTTGTTTCATTGTTAATGGATTTGTAGTTATGTTTGAATGACTTTGATGATTATCGAATGTGTTAGGCGGATACATGTTGAAAAACCGTCCGTTTAATCATCCGGTAGTAGACTAGTTAACTTGTTAATAAGTTTACACCATGAAACTGTAACCAGGTATTGGTTTGGTTAAAGTCAGTCGAATAATGGTTAGAAATGCTTACCGGCACGTAAAAGGGTTTTAAAAGCCTAATGGTGTCATTACTAATCTTTGACACGGTTAATGATCTTTGCTAGTTATTTTGGTAGAAATAGCGATCTTAGTAGATTTGTGTTCAAAGTTGGTAAAATGGAATAGGTTGTGAAATACTCTACTTTATGCTAGTATCGGTGGTTGTATTGTTATTCGGTATTGCTTTCCTGGATTAGTGAGGTTAGAAAACTCTTAACGAATGACTAACTTATCTTTAGAAGATTCACATGAGATCATATTAGCTGCTTGCTAATAAACGACTTGAGGTGGTTAACGTGTATAATTCGTGTTAGCTTTCCGTATAGTTGTCATGTTAGGATGCCCGAAAGGAACACTAACTATCGAAAAATGGGAATGTTGATCACACGCATTTATTTCATATGATACGTAGATGATATGCTAGGATTGATATATTATAGCTTATATAGATATATTTTGTATTTGGAGTCTTACATATGTTATTTAAAATTTTAGAATTAATTTAGTTTAAAACAAACTTTCACTATCTTTTCCTACTAGTAAATTGAGGACAGATTTTAAGTACAATTGCTCTGTGCGCGTCCATGAATCGATATCTGGTTCTTATCTGTACATTACTACATATATGACAGGGTACACTTGCCCTATTGTGTGTGTTTTAATATTAAGGTTTAAACCATTTTTATAAATATTAAATCAGAAACGTGTGTTATTTCATCGCTAAATTATGCGTACTAGCACGCACGTCAAGAGACTTTTAAACGCACTAACAAATTTTAAACGCACTCATTGTATAACTTTTAAACGCACTCATTAAAAAGTTTGGAAGTACTCATTGAAAATTGAAGAGGCCAAAGACCTTAAACAAAAATCAAGAGCGAAATGGGCACTAGACGGAGACGAGATTTCTAGCTTCTTCCACGGCATGTGAACTTTAATAAGAGCAGCAAACGGGTCAATGGTTTCCTGGTTAATGGCGTTTGGTGCAGCGATCCGAATCAAATGAAATGGGAAACCAGGAATTTTTTTGCCAGAAATTTCAGTGAGCAATCGCACGTGTGACCTTCTTTCTTCTGTCCCAATATTAACCGACTTGGGTCGGATGGTGCAGCTAGCCTTATCGAGCCGTTTTCCCTGGAAGAAATCAAATCGACAATTTGGGACTGTGACAGTGACAAGGCGCCCGGTCCGGATGGTTTCAATTTTGGATTCTTTAAACATTTTTGGGACCTCCTTAAGGATGACATATTCAAAGTGCTAGAGGACTTTCATGAACATGGAGCAATCAGTCAGGGGTGCGCCTCATCTTTCTTAGTCCTTATTCCAAAATGCATTGACCCGGTTTCGCTTAATGAGTACCGCCCAATCAGCCTATTAGGGAGCATTGCCAAAATTATCTCTAAGGTCCTCACGAACCGAATTAGGCCGGTTATGAAAAGTATCATCTCTGAGAATCAATCCGGTTTCCTTTCCCACCGCAATATCCTTGACGGACCACTCATTGTAAATGAGATTTTTTCTTGGGCAAAGAAACTTAAAAATCCTACATTCCTCCTAAAAGTCGACCTTGAGAAGGCGTTTGATAGCATTAATTGGGGTTTCATATTAGAAGTCTTGAATCAAATGGGCTTCCCCGATAGATGGAGAAAATGGATCAAAGGGATTTTATATTCGGCGAGAGCATCGGTATTATTAAATGGATCACCTACGTGGGAATTTCAATGTCACTATGGTGTGAGACCAGGCGATCCGCTTTCACCATTTTTATTCATCATCGCCATGGAGGCGTTGACATGCTTCATGAAAAAGCCGAACCTTTGGATCTCATCAAAGGCGTCTCCCTCCCAAACATGGGACCTTCCATCTCGCACCTCATGTATGTGGATGATGTAGTTGTGTTAGGCGAATGGGATGCTAACAATATAAAGAATGTTGTCCGATTATTTAGATGCTTCCATCTCATTTCCGGGTTAAAGCTTAACCTCCACAAATCTAACCTTTATGGTATTGGGGTTGTCGAGGTAGTCATCGATGGGGTTGTGCATAGTATCAATGTAACCAAGAGTAACTTTCCGTGCAAGTATCTAGGTGTACCAATCGGGGCAAACATGAATCAAGCGAAACATTGGAAGAGTGTTCTAGTAGACATTTGTAACGCGCGACTATCTAAATGGAAAGCCAAAACCCTCTCGATAGGTGGGCGGGTAGTACTATTAAAAGGCGTACTTGACAGCCTACCAATATACCACTTCTCTCATTTTCGAGCTCCGAAATGCGTAATCAATCATATGGAAAAGCTTAGAAGACGTTTCTTTCGGGGAGGGTCGGACGAGAAGAATAAGACGTCTTGGGTGTCGTGGGAACGTGTTATAGGACCTAAGAATAAAGGCGGAATTGGTTTGGGATCCCTCCAACACATGAAAATGAGCCTCCTATTAAAATGGTGGTGGCGCTTTAAAAATGAAGGTTCAAGTCTATGGAAGCAGGTAATCGAGTCGATCCATCATAATGAGAGATCGTGGGCTTTTTTGCCTATTAAATCATCTATTCCGAGGGTTTGGAATTCAATTGTGAAGGTCGGAAAGGACTTCGAAAATATAAACATACATGTTGTTAATTTATTCAAAGGGGTTCTTGGTAACAGGTTGCATATATGGTTCTGGCTCGACTGATGGCTCGGAGAACAACCGCTTAGGTACAAATTCCCAAATCTATTCACTTTAGAGACTAATAAGGGCTGCACAGTTGCTGCCCGTTTATTTTTGCAGGGAAACATTCGGGGTGGGGGTTGGGCCTGGAGACGCGAACCTTTGCAGGAGCTGGAACGTAAAGAAGTCATGGAATGCAGCCAATTGATCCATGTAACATTTCGCGTTAATAATAGTATGTTACGTATAATTTGGATAAAAAAAACGACAAGTTTTATTAATATTGTTTGCACTTAATTATTTTTGTGGCATTTTGAAACCCTAATTATTCATAATATATATATATATATATATCAAATATATATTAAAAATAATTGTTAAAAAATATATGCTGAGGCCGGGGTTCGAACCCGAGTCCTCAGCCGGTTTAATAAACACACCCACACAAACCAACTGATCCAGCCATGGTTCTTGTTTTAAACCCGGCTCAATATATATATATAATTATAGCTTACAACTCTCACAGTTGACTTAGAAAGTCAACTGTGCATCACGACTTACCAAAATCATCAACCATAACTCGTGATTAATCTATGATTGGAATCACAACGTGATATCCGGCCTATTATGACTCATACCTTCGTCAATTATCATTCAATTGTTGCTATAATTAACCCACGACGCGTCAACATTTAACACGAAGTCAACAATTACCAATTCGATGATTCAGACGATACCACTATAAATTGAACCTTCTTGGACCTTCACAACTCGCTAAACCTCTCTTCTCAACCTCTAATTTCTCTTAAAAACTTCTGTTCGTGCGTTTTCTGTTTGATTTTGACTTCGAAGCTTTGACCATTCGAACGTATACAATTAAGCATTGTAAGTTTAATTTCTGTTATGGGATTCATCAATCGGCATGAACACAACGTTTACCCTATGGTTAATTAGATTAATGTTGTGTGAATTGCTTGATTGAAGAATCTAGGGCTCGTATGCTTTGATTTGGGGATAAACTTGATTTCGAATATATTATTTATTTTTTTATAAACAGAAACCAAACACAACCACTGGTCTGGACCAAGTGGTTGTGTCTGGTGCCCATCATCTGAGCCACGCGGGTTCGAGTCCCGGTTGTGGCAACCCTTTTCTTTGTTTTATTTTTTATCAAAAACAATTAAAATTAATTATATATATAATACTTATATTTTATAAATTTGTTTTAAATTATTAAAACTCTTTTAATAATTCTACAAAAATTATTTTAAGTTAATCTGATGAAAAAGTTTAACTTACAATTTTTAGTTTTCAAAAATTTACTTATTTAATATATTTAATAAATAAATCAATTTTATTCTATTATATTTATAAAATTCCATTAAAATATCAAAACAATTTTATAAATTTCCACAAAAATTATTCTGAATTTATATAATGATAAACTTTTCTGAAATGATTTTTAATTCTGAAAAATCATTTATTTAATATTTTTAAGCAATTTTTGTTAGTTTTAATCATAATTAAATCATAATAAATCCAATTTTTAATATTTTTGCACCAAAATTTTATACAAATTATTTCTGAATATTTAGAACAGGAATATAAATTTTAAACTAATAATTCTTTAATTTTAGTATTTCTAAATATTAAAGTTAAATTTTGACAATTTGTAATAAATAGAATTAATATTCTATTTTAGAGAAAATAATTTTGTAAAAATTATTTTTATACTTTAAACACATTCTTGTGACCATCTTAAATTTAAATTCTATAAAAAGATTTTTGTCTAATTAATTACTAAATTTCTCTCAATTATCAAACATTTTTATTATTAATCAAACAAGCATTTATCCCCAATTCAAAGCCCTAGAACTTATACATTTGTAGACTAGATAGACTTAGACATATTTATTACCTTATTATAGGGTGATACTTGACACATTTGGACAACATCACTATTCAATTTTTTAACAGATATAACATTTTGCTAAGGTGAGTTTTACATAGCCCCTTTTCTATTTATCACCATTTTTGGGGTGAAACATGTTACAACATCATTTATGCAATTCAATCATCAATGTGTCTATGTGTTTTTCTATGTTGCATTATGTCTTGAACATGACTAGGGTAAGCACAATTCTAGCATAAACATTGATCAACCGACAGTATACATTGATAGATCTATTGGACTGACAATCCCACCCGGATACGTGCCTCCTACAAAGGTAGCGTGGGTGTTTGTTACTGCAATATAAACGAGTGAACCATGAGCGTATGGGATGTACCACAATACAACAGTCACAAGGGTTGATTATGCACTCGATTTACTTCTAGTATGTTTTCACATATGGACTAGATTTGCCATGACACATGAATTGCACAACAATTTTATTCGATTATCAAAACCTATGTAATTCTCACCAACTTTTGTTGACCCAAAATATTTTCAACTTAACATGTTTCAGGTCCTACTTGCTTGAAGATTTGAGTTAATGCTTGAAGATGTGTGCATAGTTTTATTCAATTTGATGTACGAATTCTTGTAGAGCAATTGTATGTAATTTATTTAAATCATATAATGAAATTTATTATTTACCATGAGCTACTGAACAATCATCAATACGTGACATCCTGATGTTTCCGCCATCGGTTGGGGTGTTACAATCCAGTCGTGCACACTCTCAATAGCAGCCGATCAATGGAACTGGTTAGGCGACACTTCTAGAGCTTTTTCCACAGCTTCTTGCCGAGGGATGCTTGCAGCAGCTCCTGTCCCTCTTTTTCCATTTAAATGGTTGAATTGAGTACCAAAGAAGGTAAACATACTAGCTTGGCGCGCGGAGCACGATAGGCTATCAACTATGGAAGGATTAATCAAGAGGAACATCGTCAATTCTTCTCCAATGTGCAGCCTCTGTGGTGACTACTCGGAAAATGCTTCTCATCTTCTCATTCATTGTTATGTGGCTACAAACTTATGGCAAAAAAATCGCTGAATGGTGCAACATTCCACTTATTTTCGCCTTCAACTTTCGTGAACTTCTGGAAGTTTACAACATAAACGGCCTCAAGAAAACAAAGAAAAAAACGATCAATGCAATCATCCTCACTACTTGTTGGGTCATTTGGAATGGAAGAAATAATAAGATCTTTCGAGGAAAAAGAGTAAATCTAGAAGAGCTACTAGGCGACATCAAGACATAATCATATTTATGGATAACAAATAGAGCAAAAGAAATCACAAGGGATTGGGACAAATGGTGTTCCTTTGACATCTAATTCAAGTTTGAAATTGTATTATGAAATGGGTGTAATTGTAATAAGGGTTGGGTGACATTCGTGTAGCAACATCTAAGACTATGTGGTGTGGTGGAGGCAAGACTTGGGAAGCCTTGCCGCCACATTATCAAAAAGTGGGTCTCACAAGAGCTTAGTCCTTTTTAGGACTACCCAAGGGTGTGGGGGTAGTCCTTCTTGGGTAGTCCTCCACTCCAATTGGTTATTTTAATTATTATTTTCTATTTTTTTAAATAAGTAAGCAATTGAAGGAAATTAAAATAAAAAGCCAAATAACATTAAAAAAAAATTACACACCGAGAATAAAAAAAATAAACACTGGGAATTAAAAAAAATAAGAATAAACGGAACACATTAAAAAACAAACTACCAAATGATTAAAATCGTGTACCAATCGATACTAAAAAAACGCAACAAATGCCATGAGAGGAGATGGGTGACGGCAAATTTGACTCCGTAAGCAATCTGATGGTCTTGTTGCGTCAGTTGGATTGCCGCTCGTTGGGTAAGACGAGGGTTCGCGTCCATTGTTGCTTGAAACAAATTATTCCACCTCGTACACCTTATTTGTATGGTCCGCCACTTACTAACGAGTAGATCCGTGGAGCAGTTATTTGTTCCAAATAAATGGTTGTATTCAGCCGAAACGTTGTTCCAAAAAGAACCCGAATTAACTTGTGAGCCCGTCATCAATCTGGTATTTATGTATGCGGTCACTAACTTAATCTCGTTTTCGTTAGTCCAAGTAGCCATTTGATGAGGTGAAGGGTTTTGTTTTGTTGTTGGTTTAAAAAAAAGTATAAAAGAAGAATAGAAAGAGATTGTGTGGTAAAAAATGAGAAGGTTATTGTGGGTTTTATAGATTAAAAAGGTTATTATTATTATTTTTTTAAATGCCCAACGTTCAAAACCATTAATACATGGCTCCACAAAATTCAAACCCTCCAATCAAAGAGCTGCGTCCAACTCGTCCACTCTTAGCCGTTTGGGCCGCCCCTGATCCATCTGGGGCGGTGTTCGCTGGGCCTAGACGGCTTGGCCGCCCCTATCACTACAAGAAATTTAAGCAATAGCGGCGACGTCGCCGCTATTGCCCAAATCCGTGTGAACCTTAAAACAACCAGATCTGGCCGTTGATTGACAACACAAAGCAAGGGTTGAGATTTAAAAGTACACAAAGCAATAGCGGCGACATTATTAGCGGCGACATGTCGCCGCTATTGCTCTGATCGGGAAATAAAGCCAATTATTCCCTCCATTTCTTCCCAAAACCCTTGAAGCCTTGAAGATCACCTCTGCCGCCGATTGAAGACCACCGCTGACCCACCACCTTCTTCTCCACCACCTCCACCACCTTCTTCTCCACCCCTTCCTTTCCACCACCGCTCGGCCCTCCTTCTCCACCACCCCTCGGCCACCTTCCCTTCTCCAACCACCATCACCACCACCACCACTCGAGCACCACCATCTCCGGTAATTTTTTTTTTCAGTTTTTTTTAAGTTTTTTTTTGTTTTACTTTTTTGTTTAATTTTTTATAAATTGAGTGGTAGGGAACCAATCTACTGGACCACGTGAAGATTTGTGAAGTGAGGATTCGTCAAATACCGGTTAGTCATCGCTAATTCTTTTTTTTTTTTCTGTTTTTTTTTGTATATGTGTGTGTAAGTAGGTATGTATGTATACTTTTTTTTCTGTTTTTTTTATAATTTTTTCTGATTTTTATAATTTTTTCTGTTTTTTTTATTTTTTTTATTTTTTCTGTTTTTTTTATAATTTTTTCTGTTTTTTTTTATTTTTCTGTTTTTTTTTATTTTTTTTGTATTTTATGTTTCTTTTATTTTTTTTCCTTTTTTTTGTTTTTTTTTATTTTTATGTATGTATGTATGTATGTATGAGTGTATGAGTAGTCGAATGTATGTATGTATGTATGTATGTATGTATGTATGTATGTATGTATGTATGTATGTATGTATGTATGTATGTATGTATGTATGTATGTATGTATGTATGTATGTATGTATGTATGTATGTATGTATGTATGTGTGTATGCATGTATGTATGAGACTAGAAAGACATGCCCGAAAATGAATCCCCATTTAAAACATAGTGAGCTTAGAAATACTCGCCCGAAATTGATTTAGTAATTAATTTCGGGTAGTCCCCGTTTTGGGACTGCTTTTTGAATACTTTATCTCATTTAGGATGTAAATGTGTACTACATGATTGTTTGTTTTTGAAAAATTCGGTTGCCATTTCCTCTTTGCTCCTCGGGTATATATTTATATTATATACTTGGGGACTAAGGGGAAATGCTGCCGAATTTTTCTTAAACAAACAATCATGTAATACACATTCATATATGAGATAAGGTATTCAAAAAGTGGGTTTAGCAGCCTACCCTTTAGGTGCCAATAATATGTTTCATTTAAATTATCATGCCTCAAACCCAAATTATGTTTCAGTCACATCATCATGTCGATCGATAAAAGCTGGATTAAATTGCAACGTTCGGATCCTAATTACATTAAAGGATTGAATTCTTTTATCGAGATGAGCAAACAATACGTCGACGGTGAAGGCAAAATTAGATGTCCGTGTAATAAGTGTCATAATTCTGGCTTAATACCCTTCACAAAAATGTCATATCATGTGCGTATATTGGGTTTCTATCGGCAATACACGACATGGACCTATCATGGTGAAAATTCAATCCGCCCCCATGTAGTTGTAGAAGAGGACGTTTTGCGAAGAAATGATATGGATGACGTTATCGAAGACCTTATAGGGGATCGTATGGAAGAGGATACGGACTTTAACGAAGGGAACTTGGCGGGTGAAGAGAGTAGTGGTGTTCTTAATGATTTTGAATCCCTGATAGATGAAGTCGAATCAGAATTATATCCTGGTTGTACTAATTTTTCTTCCCTTGACTTTATATCAAAGCTTATGAATATCAAGGCAAGGAACAAATGGACTAATTGTTCGGTTGATCAGCTTCTCGAGGTGTTGCAATCTTCACATCCACCAGGTAACAAGGTCCCCGCTTCATATTACGTAGCTAAAAAAACATTAAAGAAGATTGGATTGGGATATGAGATGATAGACGTGTGTAAATATGATTGTGCTATCTTCTAGAAGGAAAATAAATCGTTGCAGATTTGCCCGGTTTGTAATGAGAGTCGGTGGGTCAATAAGGACACAAATGGCAAGAAGGTGCCTCACAAGGTGTTACGGTACTTTCCTTTGACCCCCAGACTACGACGTTTGTATTGCTCAAGGCACACAGCCAAAGATATGATATGGAACAACCTCTTATGCTAGTGCTTGTTTCAAGCAGGTAATGCTTTATACACACACGCACACACACGCGCTAAGGTTTATTTAATTTTTAATCTAAGTTCTAATGTTAACAGAACCTAGAACGGTATGATGGATACCGTGTTGGTCATACTGATAGAGAAGGACGTTTTGATAGCCCGCAGAATGAAGAAAATTATGTAAGTATTTATTTAGAATGTAATTCTCATTATAAATATATATATATATACATATATATATATATATATATCTATAAATCTATTGAATCACCTTTGTAAAATACAGCGCAAGTTGGTGGCAGAGTTTGAGTCTCAAAATCAACGTAGAAACGAAAAAGGTTGTTCCTCACAACAAATCAACGCAATTTCCATATTTGAAAAAGTGTTCGGTAGCCGACGTGGACATACTCGCGGGCTTGGCCCTAACCCTTGTCCAAGAGAAGGTTCTTTAACACCGACACAACCGACCGAGAAGACCCATTTGGTATGTATTTGTAGTTTTGACCCAATTGGTATGTTTGTAGGTTTGACCCATTTGGTATATGTTTATAGTTTTGACTCATTTGGTATATGTTTATAGTGTTAACCCATTTAGTAAATGTTTTTCTAGTTTTGACCCAATTGTTATATGTTTGTAGTTGCGACCCATTTGATATATGTGTGTAGTTTTGACTCAATTGTTATGTGTTTATAGTTTTGAAAAAATTGATTGGTGTTGATGTTATTGTAGGAGCAAATTGCGAGTTTGTTGGAAAACCCGCAATTTAGAAATGGAATCATCCGGGCGATTCTTTCAGATACTGCGACACCGGACTTGGGAAACCAAAATCATGAAGAAGATCAAGGGAATGATAACACCGATGATGATGATGATGATGATGATTATGATATGTAGGTGCGATATTATGTGTTTAGTATGGTTCATGTAAACGATTTTAGGATGATATATTCGAATTTGGGATGCATATGTAAAATATTTTATGCTTTGCTTTTTTCGGTTTTCCAGTATTTAAATATCACTAGTAGGTTAAAATCAGCAGGTACAAAAAAAGGTTATTAGTGGCGACATGTCGCCGCTAATAATATGGCCATGTAGTGACGTGGCACAAGAAATAGCGGCGACTGTCGCCGCTATTGATGTTGAGCAATAGCGGCGATAAAAAGCAACAGCGGCCACACAAGGAGCAATAGCGTCAAGGCAATAGCGACAAGACAAATAGCGGCGACTGTCGCCACTATTAGCTTTAGCGGCGACCCACGTTAGCAATAGCGGCGACCTATGTGGGCGCTATTGCTCTGTTTTGTTGTAGTGTATGTCGTGTCCCATACCACATAATCTAACTAGCATCTTGCTAATAGATGTATTTTATACATATTGGGTGATGAAATAAAAGTAGTTTGCCATTAAAAAAAAATCATTTCAAATAATTAAAGCTAAGCTGACCATCAATTTCATTGATCCATATAGTCAAGCGAAATTTAAAGTCAACCGGAGATAATTATATGTTAGTTTGGACCGCTGGAGATGATTTAAAGGTGCATTAACTCGCCTCTATAGCGACTAACGCGTTGATAGTTGACGGCTACGACTCACATGATCGATCGAGTCCAAATTAAGACTTAACGCCTTTTATTACGATTGATTGCTCAACTCAATTTTTTTTTTCTTTTTCTAGCCAACCCATAAAATTGCATCAACTCCAATTGTTAGAAAAAAGGCAGATGAGTATGTCGTCGTTAATAATTTCTTTTGTAAAGTGGTGGGTTGGTAATCTCTAGGTAAATTTTATATGTGATTTGCCGCAAATGAGATTACCCACTACCATTTTTTTCTGGCTAGTTAGACCATGCGTAGTGGGGGGCTTTATTTATAAAGCTCCCCTTCTTGATTGGTCCACGTGGCTGCTGAGTCAGCGTGAAGAGAGAAACTGAAAAAGGGGTGTAGTGGTGGGGCTTTATTTATAAAGCCCCTGATTGTGATTGGTTGATTTTTTTATTTTTTTTTAATCTTTTAATTCAAAATAACTAAAATAAAATGCAAATAAATATAAAAAAATTACAAATAATAATAAAAACACCCAAGTAAATATTAAAAACACACAACTGATATTAAAAAAATTACAACTAAAATTAAAAATAAAAGTTACACACTTCCTAAATTCCTAAATTACTTATTAATCCTAAATTACTTATTAATATTCCTAAATTACTTATTAATCCTAATTTTCTCCACTATGGAGAGTAGTTGTCCCATTCCCCGGGGAAGGTGATGCACTCGGGTGAGACGGAACGTGAGCTGTCCCGTCCATCAGATCTCGCATCTGAGGGGAAGTAGTAGTACTCACGAGGAGGGGTAGGTCGGCTATAGTAGAGTTCCTCCTCCTCAATCTCCCTCAGGGCTTCCAAGTCCCCCTCGGTTGGGGAAGTCCCATGGTAGGGGGTGGGGGTAGCCTGGTCTTGGGGGATGGGGGTAGTTTGCTGTTGGGGGATGGGGATGGGGGTGGGGGTGGGGGTAGTCTGGTGGTAGGGGACTGAAGCAGCCCAGGGGGTAGGGGCGACAACGTTAGTCGCTCCATTTGTTGCTGGGCCATGACATAATCCATAGCCCAGACCAATTCCTCATCCGTCCAGTCATCATCGGCAGGAGGATGAGGAGGAAAGGTTGGTTGTGCAGCAGCAGGAGCAGGAGGGGGATATAACCAATGTTGTGGAGGAGGAGGAGGAGGAGGAGAAATAGGAGGTTGTGCAGCAGTAGGAGGAGTAGAGGAGGTGAATGGTAGTCTCCGGGGGCGGCCCCGTCCCCGGACCCGACGAGAGTACTGCAGGATATTACACTGTCCGGCAGCTCCTGCTTGAAAACCAGCACCCATGTTATTCATTGTTTTGAGGAGGAGGATGAGGAATTGGAGGTGTGACTGAAAAATCAAATCTGGTGTTGTATTTATAGGGTTAGCAAATTTTGAAATTCAAACGGTTTGGGGGGAAAACGTTTGAATCTCAAATTTTGAAATTCAAACGGTTTGGGGGGAAATTTTGAATTTCAAACGGTTTGGAACAGTAACCGTTTAAAATTCAAAATTTTCAATTATTATTATTATGTTTATTATTATTATTATTAAAAAAAATTAACTTTGACCTTGCCACATGGCAAGGTTTAATTGGATGGGCAATTGAGCATCAGGCGCTATTAATATAAAGCCCCAACCCAAAATTAGCATATAACGCCCCCCTGTAGCGGTGTGGGGGGCGCTATTTTTTAAAAATTTTGAAAAATAAAGCCCCACTACGGGGGGTCTTAAAGATGAATGAAAGTTATTTATGTTTAAAAAATGAAGGAATAAAAGTGAAGTTAGACAACAATGATGTCTATTATACCTTGTTGTTGTTCCTTGCCAAAACTAACGTGCATTTGAGTGCACGTGAGTCGTGATCACCACTCAAGGGGGTCTTTGAGGGTGTGTAGAGTGGGTTACCGTATGTAACCCATATTTTAGAGGGGCCCTCTTTTTTTCTATTTTTTTTAAGATAACATAGATCAATCAACACATATAAAGAAAATATAGAAGTAGTAGTGGTGGATTCAACTTGCATGTATGGAGGGGAGGCTTTCGATCTTATGATATAGACTTGAACTAGCGTGTGAACCTAAATGACCATTTTATATTTGTAATTTTTATTTAGTATATTAAATATACAATTATGCAAAAATTGTTACTATATACAAAATTCGATATAAATAATTATATAATATGTTATATATATATATATAAACTATAATTGTACATGTATGTTAAAATAATTATAAAATACAGAAATAAAATATCTAAATAAATAATAAATAACAAACGAATCAAGCGACAAAAATTAGTGACAAACTCGACTCAGTTCGGCTCAGCTCACAGCCTTGTTCCAAAACACAAGCAACGTACGAGTAGGATTCAATAATTGAATCTAAGTTGGTTTTCCCCCTTTCATATTTAACCTAATGGGTATCTCCTTAAAACCACATATTGTGTTTCTCCAAATTTTGGCAAATGTGCATTTAATTTTTATTTATATATGTTATAATGTATATTTGGTGTGTAATTAGTGCTTTGCTATTGTTCAACGATTAAGATGTTAAATCAACATTTATTAACAAATATAAACATCAAATATAACAATCTACTTAATTCTATATAGCTAGATATATACATCAACAACAAACTATTATAGACTCAAACTTATCCTACTTGACTACTTGTTCAAACTTGTCATATTCATTTATACCCATCCTAAACATGCTAAAATGAAAATAAATAAACACAAAAAGACAAATAAATAAATAGATTAAATGAATAAACAAGTCATACAATCTAAATCATTATTTATTTACCTTTATCTCTATATGAAAATTTTAATCATCGGTCAATGGTCAATGAATATAAGCGGATGTAAAATCAACCATATTCATATTCATAATCAAATACTAATTTACAAACATTCAACAACAAGTTTTTTTTTTTTTTTTTTTTTTTAGAACGACAACTTACACACACCTTTAATCTATTTCTAATTATAATCCACGGTTTACAGCGGAGCTCGAACGCTCAACATCTAGGGAAGAGAGGATCACTTAATTAACACACCAAGATAGCATTGGCCTAAATACTCTTTAATAAAATATAATATGTGGTTTGTTTTTAAAAAAAATAATATTACTAATTACTTGCCCTCAAGTTAAAGGGTTTGCAGAGAGTTTGCTGAAATGTTAAATTCTTCCATAGCACTAGTTAATTATCCTGTCTACGTGTAGCAAGTTCTATAAGGTTGATAGTGATATTTAGACTATTACACAAGTTTGAAAGGAGCATATGTATGAAGATAGATACAAAGACGTGTATATAAATGTTTACATATATACCTCACATTACAAGACTTTTGTACACAAGTGGCACGCATGTTCCATTAAGATCTAAGCAATTATAGCTACTTCTCAACTGCAAATATCTTGTTTGCCTGTCCATTAAATGACTACGCTTAAAGTCGATTGTTACGTACATAATATTAACGTTGACAATCATGCAATATAAAATGTTTTTAATGGTAATAGCATATAGGGTTTAATAAAAATACCAAAGTAACATGTGGGTTTTAATTACCAAGTGGTTATGTTTAAATGATCAAAGTTGGTGTTTAGAATTGCGTTTTTTAAGCTCTCCAAATAAACACTTTTAAAGGGTACATACACTACAAGGAACAGGAGTATTAGCGGCGACTGTCGCCGCTAATACTCTCGTCGGCAAAAAAAATTGCTAATACCCTATTTCCACGTGGCATTAATTTTATTTTTTATTTTTTTTTGCCACATGGCAAATTCCTGCCATCGGACGGCTGGGATTACATCTGATGGTGGTTGGTGAGGATTGGAGCATTAGCGGCGACACCAAGACAGGTTGCCGCTAAAAGTCTATTTTCTTGTAGTGATACAAAAGAAAAGATAATTTCGGTGCAAATATAAAAGCTATTTTTATGTCGTATAAAAAATAAACAAACATGAACTTTTGTTCCAAAAAATCAACACTAAAAGTTGCAACCCATATACCCACCAACTATATCTAACGTTTGTAATATGTATAATATCAACAATGTATTTTTAAAAATAAATATTGAAAATCTCATTAATATATATATATATATATATATATTAATAAAATACAGAATGAAAATATATTTAATAAGATTTTTATAGGTTATAATATTTAAAAAAACATTTTATAATATTTGTCATCAATTGTCGCATTTTATATTTTTCTCAACCTTGGGAAGGTTAAGACAGTTTAAATTTTCGTCCGTTGGGGACACGTGAAAGATTTCATTGGATAAGAGTTAGACTATTTTTATTTTTAACGGCCAAATTTCCTACGATGTTAGTTATTAGACTTCTTGGTGTGGAATTGGGGATTTGGTTTGGTGGGTCGACGTGGAGGTTGGCACACGCGCGCGCGCGCACACACACACACACAGAGAGAGGCGAAATTGGAAGAAACTATTTCCTTGGTTTGGGAAGGAAATGGGGAAAATAATGTGACGCTGATGTTGAATTTAGGGGAGTTGGGGGAAACCTTCACCACACCATGTAACCTTAGTGGGTATCGAACCCATAACCTTCATGTTAGTATATCAAGTTAGTTACCAGTACCACTACATCAGAAGGGGTCTACCAGAGTTAAGACTATTAGAGTAGAGTTATTGGCCGTCACAAATGTTCACTTTATATTTAATTGGCCTAGATGTTAAAAAGGTCACTCCCATTTTTATTTTTATGTATAAGCAAAATATAAATGTTTATTCTGGTAAACATTTGTTGGGTGATTTTCCGATTATAAATATTGATAGTGTTCAGTGTTGACTTGCACAAACACACACGGTGAGCAATCCAAATGATGCTTGTGATATTAGAGTGTCTCTTTGTAGTTTGCATTTTATACCTCTTTTATAAACTCATTGACCAAAAACGAAATCAATCATGTTACATCTTACATTACGAGTGCTTCAAGCCACCTTCTGACCGAAAAGTCTCCACTGATTTTTCCGGTGAGATGATGAAGCGATGCAATTTGGCCCTCGAAGAGTACCGGTTTCTATTGCGAGCTATAGTTAGCTCCGGCATCGGTGAAGAGACGTATGGCCCACGAAACTTCTTCACCGAAAACGGAACAAACTCTACGTTGTCCGACACCCAGTTTGAAATGGACGAGTTCTTTACAGAAACCCTAGATAAACTGTTCAGTAAATCTAGGGTTTCACCACAGGACATTGACATACTAGTTGTCAATGTCTCTGTCCTGACGTTAGTCCCCTCACTAACGTCACGTATCATCAACCATTACAAAATGCGAGAAGATATTAAATCTTTTAACATCTCGGGTATGGGATGTAGCGCGAGTTTGATCTCGATCAATCTAGTCCAAAACATGTTCAAAACTCATCGAAACAAATTCGCTCTAGTCTTAACCACAGAGGCAATCGCGCCTAACTGGTACAACGGAAATGAAAGGTCCATGATCTTAACAAACTGCCTGTTTCGCTGTGGGGGTTGTTCGATCCTCTTAACGAACAAACCGGCTCTACAAAACCAAGCCAAGTTCAAGCTAAAGTGCCTCGTTCGAACCCATTTGGGCGCAAGCGATGAAGCCCACACATGTGGTAGGCAACAAGAAGATGAAAAGGGTAACATAGGGTTTTTCCTAGGGAAAAACCTACCCAAAACCGCCACGCGAGCCCTAACCGAGAACTTGAGAGGGATCGCGCCAAAGATAATGCCCTTAACCGCGATCTGCCGATATGTTTTACTAGCAAACATCCAAAAATTTGGTGCTAAATATTTGCATATTAAGGTTAAAAAGAAGGTGGCCTTAAACTTCAAGTTAGGTGTGGACCATTTTTGTTTGCATCCAGGTGGAAAGGCTGTGATTGAAGGGGTTCAAAGGAGTCTAGGGTTAGCTGATGATGACATGGAGCCATCTAGGATGACACTTCATAGATTTGGTAACACGTCAGCAAGTAGTTTGTGGTATGTTTTAGGGTATATGGAGGCTAAAAAGAGGCTGAAAAGGGGTGATCGGGTTTTGATGATCGGGTTCGGATCCGGGTTCAAGTGCAATAGTTGCATGTGGGAGGTAACAAGAGATTTGGATGATAAAAATGTTTGGGAAGATTGTGTTGATAATTTTCCACCAAAGACGTTAATTAATCCATATGTTGAGAAATATGGATGGATTAATGAAGAAAATGCTGCAAGTGAGCTTGAAGCTATGTTGGAATCATGATTTGATTACAGGTAATTAAAAATGTGTTAATCAAGTTTGTTATATTTTACACGTATATTTGTTGTTAAGTAATAAGCAAAAATCATTGATATTTTCGATTTATAGATTAAATACAGTTTCATAATCTTTCAATGTATACATCTTTCAGTCATTTTGTAATAAATGCACCATTTAACGTTCTTTTGTTCAGCCGGACCTACCTTGAAGTTAAGTTATGGTTTGTATACACAGGGTCGGTTATGCTTTTTTTCGTATAAAGTGTGAGAAATCTATATATACATTGTGTTTTAAATTTTGGGCATTATGCTTTACATTCTTTTGAATAGTATTATATAAAAAAAATACATAATGTAACAATTTAAAACACTAATTAATGTATTTCTCGACATGCAATCTAAATTTTTATGTGTAGAATATATTTGATGTGTAGAATATATTTGATTTTGTTTTAAATTGCGTTTGGTGTTTTTCAATATAATAGAATGCAAAGGAAATTGAAAACATCATAGCCAAAATTTAAAACTCAATGATTAGATAGATTTCTGATACTTTGTACGAAAATGTACTTTGTACAGTAACCTATGCCTGTAAATACATTCTGATATTTGATTGTTGGTAAATAAATGTAATTATTATTATTATTATTATATATATATATATATATATATATACACACACATGCCACGGTGCGTAGGTTTGAAACCATGAATGTATTATACCAATCAAATATAATAAAAATAAATAAATATATATTTAGTAATAACGATTTAAAAATTATAAAACAACATTTTGAGTTAAGATTTGTTTAACTTTTTGATTAAAAAAATTGATTATAAAGGTTTGAAAAAGATAAACGAGAAAAAATTATTGTGCTCATAGGATTGTAATACATGACTCAATAGTTAATTATTTAGTATGTGTGTGTGCATATTAATAAAAAAAATAATGGTTGGTGCGAGTTGTATATTCGATACATTCATTCAATCATCAAATGTGCTTAGGGTTCTTTTTGAGGTTAGTCGATCACTCGATCCGAAGCTAAAATTAGCCTAATTATCAATTTGACCACTTAACGATTTATTTACTCTCTATTTTTAGCTATGTTCTAGTTCAAGTTAGATTCGGTTGGTTTGATTTCAACACATTTAACACTCGATCTTAATTGCGAGACTTAAAATTTAGTATTACTTATGACTAGGGGTGCAAACGAGCCGAGCCGAGCCCGAGCCTTGCATTATCGAGCTAAGCTCGTTACAATTTTCAGAAGCTCGAGCTCGATTCGAGCCTTGTATTTTGGGCTCGAGCTCGGCTCGATAGCATATTTAGGAACTCGAGCTCGGCTCGAAAGCTCGATCAAAGTGTATGTGGGAAGAGCTTAAACGAGCCCAAGCTCGGCTCGAGCTCGTTTTGGATCACTAAGAAGCTCATTTTGGACTATTAAGGACTCGTTTTGGACCATTAGTGAGCTCGTTTTGGACAATTGAGAAGTCCAAGGCCTAAAGTAATTTAGTTAATGCATGGGTTGCAATACAATTGGACTATATAGTATTAATTGACATAAATAAGCAAAGCTCGATAAGGCTCGACAAGCCCAACCGAGCTTTACATTCGAAGCTCGAGCTCGAGCTAGATAACTAAATGAGCTTTATTTCAGGCTCGAGCTCGCTAAGACTCGGCTTGTTCGAGCTTTTTACCAAGCCGATCTCAAGTAGCTCGCGAGCCGCTCAGCTCGTTTGCACCCCTACTTATGACAATGAACCATTTGGTTATAATGTGATTTTGATGTTAGTAGATGCTCTTTAAGAGTAGGGCTCACAACTTTTAAACCGGCCAACATGGTTGCATCCACATGTTAGTATTTAGCCAGCTAGTTTTATATAAATAAAATGATATTGGGTTTTAGAAAAAATGAATAATTATACGACTCATAACCAGATCATAATTTTTTTTTATATTTTCTTTTGTTCATATACTTTCTCTTTCCTATTCCTAAGCCAACCACATATTTTCTTCGACTACAAAGTAACACCATTATTCACATTCTAAAAGTTATATTTTTAAGGAAAATTTGGCAAGTTCAATTAAATCATAGGTAGTTAGGTATACATTATATTTTAATTTATCTTTTTAGCAATTTAAGTTTTTGTTAGGACCCTTCTTTTCTCTATAGCTTCTCCCTTTGGAGCATTATATCTATAAACATTTTCACGAACTTTTTTTTTTTTTTTTTTTTTTTTTTTTTTTTTTTTTTTTTTTTTTAATAAGATTCCATACCACAAGTATTCATAATCGATCCTGGGATTCAACTGCGTCCGCTGAGCCGAAAAAAAGACTCTTATGCACTAGGAAATTATATAAAAGAAATATTAAATGAAGACTAACTTTATAGCAATAAATATAGCAAAAATATAGTATTAGATTATGTGTAGTGGAGAGGGGTTATAGGGCGTTATGAGGATTAAAATATTAAAAAGTAATAGAAGGGGGGTTATGGGGCGTTATGGAAAAAGATGGTGTAGTGCGAAAGGGCGTTATGGGGCTTTATAAATGATTGGGTAATCATTGGTTAATTATTGTTTTCTTATTTAAATAATAATATTAATAATAATAGTAATAATAATAATAATAAAATAATAACAACATAACAATCTTCAACTTCACCTCTTTCTTTCTCTCTATCTTACTTTGTCTCTGAAGTCTGAACACCCGCCACCGTCTCCTCCGCCACCCGCCTCTTCACCACCACCACCTCCACCACCTTCCCTAATGTTTTTACCTGGTTTGCCTCCTTTCTCTTCTTTGTTATTATTCTTTATTATAATTTTTTTGAAGGAGGTGAAATCCAAGACACAAAACGCTCGTTGTATCTATAACGCTCAAGATCAAAACGCCGCCATAGCGCCCGGGGGAGCGGTGTTCCCCGGCGCTATGGGGGTTATAACGCCATTATAACGCTCGACTACACATACACTTAGAATGATATGCCGTAATAGCTCATTGATAATTCATGAAGCTCTCCTAACATTTGCTTAATTGACAATTAACCTTATAGCGATAATTTTTAATGTTTTTGTTATTGTATTATTAATTAGATGATTGGATATTTGGATTATCAAATATCGATCAAATTGGACCCAATATAAGTTATAAGATTTCAGATAAACATAAATGAACCAATAATGTTTTATGGTTCTAAATTTTTGGAGAGGGCCAACAAGTTTTTCGTATTCATAATTTTAAGCACACATACATGCATGCATATATAAGTTTTGGCTTTCCGAAAAGCAGATCTCGGTCGGGGGTGCAGCTCACCCACCCCCAAGGCCGGGCCTGCAAGCATCCTTACATTATTAATATTATCATTGGCTTTTTTTTTTTTTTTACATTATAAAACCTTAAACCATCTGCAGCTACAGACAAGAACATCAAAATATTCCCATGGACGTGGTTGTACAATAGGCAGACCTATGGGAAAGTCGTCCATTGTGTGGCGCTACAAGCCTACAACATGTAACACCTCAACTGATAGCGGAAGCATTGAAGTGCCACATGTATGACTGCTCAAAAGCTCATGATACTAAGAAAAATTAAATAATCATTGATTTGAATTGAATTTTTATACAAGAAACAAATATCTACAATTTGATAAAAAAAAAAATACATAATCTTGATTAAAATTTAACTAGGTCCAAAGCTCATATATGATCAAAATCTTGTAAGACTTCAAACAACATAATTCCCTAAAACATGTTTGAGTTAGAAAGAATGGGGTCAACTATAAATAGTTGATGTAAATACATTATTTTTGATATCATGATAATAAAATTTGTGTAGCAACTAACATGCCCATGAACTTAAGAAAGAAGGGGGTCAACTATAAATAGTTGGTGAAAATACATAGTTTTGCATATCATGATAATAAAATTTGTGTAGCAATTGACATGTCAATAAACACATCTAAAACAACTTGTTAGAACCAAACCTACTTCGAATTAAGTTGGCGTGCAACCAACCCTTGTGACTAAATCTTTGTATCAATGAATCAAATATAATGCGCCCAAACTCCATGAGTTAGTTGTAGTATATGTTCCTGTTTCAATCATCCATGTACGCCCTAGAAAGGGACAATGAGTGGGATGGGTTTGTCAGCCTACAACGTTATAATCTACAATTGTAGGCTTGATCAATAAAGTTAATGATTGTACCAAATCTAAATGTGTGTTCACCACAGTCAAGTTCAAGACAAATACACAAAGGTAACAAACAAAGACATAATATAATTTCTACTAAATCAAAAGTCTAAACATGTTTCACCCCGAAAATGTAAAATAGTAGAATGAGGTTATGAAAACTCACCTTGCTACGTAGTTGATTCAACTAAACTTGGTGATGTGATGGTAAAGAGAATTCCAGAGGAATTAACCTAAATTGATCAAGTATGAGTCTAACGAGTCTAACAACTTAGTTTAAAATCTATGGTTCTAGGATCATAGGTAATTAGGAACTTTTAGCCTAATTTGGGGATAATTAGGGTTTATTGATTTCTATTTATTTTACTAAAATAAAAAATGGCTAATAAAATTTGGATTGTGAATTTAAGAATCTGACATGATAAAATGTAACGTCCAAAATTTCATTAAACTCGATTAATAATAATGCGGGGCTTAAATCGAAAGTTAAACGAATGTTAGGGTATACAAGTATATAATCAAAACCTAAAATATGAACACTTGAGGGACCATTTATGCCATTAGACTTAAGTCTCTTTAAGGGGTTGTTATGTCAAAAGAGAGGAGTTGAATTCCTAGGTCTAGGAATCGACCAAAACACCATAATACACACTAAACTCACACACTTAAGCTCCTTTTCTAGAATCAATCCCTAATAAGCCATAAAACAAGAAGAAATCCCTACATGTAGCCAATTCTAAGTCATCTAAGGTCCCATAATCATCAAGGTAACTTTTGTTTCATCCAATTTGATAAATTGCATTCCATGTGATGATGGGAAGAATCCTACGATTCTTAAATCTTGTAATGTTAAGTCTAGGAAGAGTAACTCTAGTATAAGAGGCCTTAAATCAAACTAATCTTGGGGAAAATCATGATAACATAACCTTGGTGGTGGAATCTTTAAAATCTATGATATGAACTTGGTGGGATTTACAAATTGTATGTGAAACCTAGGATTTTTGGTAATATGTTGTATGTTTGGGAGTTGAATTGTGTAAAAAATTGCAATAACTGAATATATTGTATGATGTCAACCTTGGGATTTAATTAGGGGTATACAAAAAGCTCGCGGCTCGCTCGAAACTCGCTCGAAAAAAGCTCGAAAAAAGCTCGGCTCGAAGAGGCTCGTTTTGTTTTCGAGCCGAGCCGAGCTGGCTCGTTTTGTAATCGAGCCAAACTCGAGCCAGGGATGTTCAGCTCGTGGCTCGGCTCGATGGCTCGACTCAGGCTTGTGTATGTGTAATTAATATATAGATGAAACTAATATATTTTGGCTCCAAACCTAATTCTAAAATTCAAAATTTGAAAATCCCGCTCATACTATCTATCTACCCCATATTTTCATAATAAATGAACCATAACTTAGAAAAAGAAAAAAAAAATATACATGATTATGTGTAATTTTATTGTTTTTTATTTAATAAATATTTGTAAAAAAAATAAAAAAATATAACGAGTTGGCTCGAGCTCGGCTTGAACATTTACGAGCTGAGCTCGAGCTCGACTTTTCAGCTCGACCAGAAAAACGAGCCGAGCCGAGTTGGCTCGGTTTAAGTTCGAGCTCGAGCTGGGCCTGGCTCGACTCGACTCGGCTCGTGTACAGCCCTAGATTTAATTGGGATGGAATTTGGTGGCCTATACGGCCAATAAAGGTTAACGATAATACCTCGCCCACCAAGTGTATGATAAAATGCCACAATGAAACTCGATTTCATTAAACCTTAGACATGGAATTGTTATCCTTGGTGAATTTGTATGGTTATTTGAAACCACATCTAATCACACTTACATGAATGTTCAAGTGATACATAATCTCTAGGTGCCAAGCAAGAGGCGTCGGGAAATCAAACGGGAAAGGATTTGAGGTTGAAAGGTCACGACTAACGTAAGTCGCCACTATGACTCGAATATGTATATGCTTGTTTTGAGAACACATAATGTAATTGTCAAAAGAGTTAAAACGGTATTGTGATTTCCAAACGACGTAGGATTCATCATTGAAATGATGTTATCCGTTAACTGAACCGGGCAAACATATGACCAAGTAAAGTGGCAACGTGGCCATAGACACGAGGCATAGCCACACGGTAGAATGAACTAAATAGGCACACGACTTCTTGAATCAAAGCATGATGTAGTTGTCATAAGCCTAAACTCAAGTAAGCTATAGTTGATTAGTCGGATCTTTGAAAGAAAGGAAATTGTACAAAGATGATGAACCTGTCCGAGTCCCACATCCTGATCTAACTACTCAATCAACGTACTCAGACCAAGGGGCGGTGTCAGTGGCGAATCTAGACCAAAATTTCAGGCGTAGTGTTCAAAAACAGGTTTCTTTACCGTACTTTCATACAATGTAAACAAAACAAAAATAAAAACACGATAATAAATAAAGTTAAACACATACCTAATAGATTTCTCCTCTTTGGTTTTTGAAAGGTTGAAATCGAGTCATTACGCCCTCTTCTTTAACTTTATCAAGAGTTTCTCTTTCGACCGCACAAATTAGAGAATTGTTCAAATACTTCTCTCCCATTTGATTGCCTAAATCCGTCTTGTTAAACCATAAACAAAAATAAACCGTAAAGAAAGTAAATTCTAATCGATTGGAAATAAACCCTTAAAATCTAAAATCAATTGCACATAAACCATAATACCGTAAACAAATGTAAACCCTTAATCAATTGCACATAAACCCTTAAAATCTAAAATCAATTGCATATAAACCCGGTTTACATAACCAAATAGAATTTTGAACAAGAAGGAAGGATACTCGGACGGTCATGGTGGTCTATGCAAGGGTCGGACTATCGATTGGAGAGCGGAGACGTGAGGGCAGGGTCGGCATTTGCAGGGGGCTGTGCAGGGGCCAGACGGTCACAGTGGTCTGTTGCTTCTTTAGTTTTTTTTTTTTTTCGTTGTTTGTTGATTACATTTTTTTTTCAAAACCTTAACCAACATATAGGCTCCAAGACTTTTATGTTTTAATTAACCAAAATGGGCTTTTAATTAATTAATTACAAAAGGAATAGCTTATGGGTCTTCAATAATTTTTTAATGTTGAGCTTATGATAGAAACTTTAATCACGTGTTTGATATTTTTTTAAAAAATGAGGGGCAGCGTTACATAATTTTGGGAGCAACACAATAAAACAAAGCGTAAAAATGTACTACGCCTGAAAAGTTGAAGGGCGTGGTAGCCAATACTAGACATTCACCACTAGGCGGTGTACCCCTTGGTATTTGTTTTACTCGGTGGTACTCACAGGCTAAGTTATCAACCCCGAATACCCGTATTACACTTCGTGGGAAAATGATTTCTGACGCAGAATCCAACAAAATATTCCGTCCCTAATTCTGACAAATTCTATTTTCTTTATACAACACCATATTGTAGTTGCATTTGTGAACGTCAAGTGATTATCTTAGTATGTAACAAAGTTTGATTTGGGAACATCAATTGGTTTTATATTTTTCTCTTACAAAAAAAAAAAAGAAGAAGAAGAAGAAGAATTACGGATGACAATATCGTGAGAGCTCTGTTAAAGGGACCATGTAATGCGATGTATATTGTCGAACCAAACTAATACCGATCGAATTTCCATTGCGTATTGTAGATGAATGCTTTCAACGCATTTAACCTATTTAGTTTTTATTTAATTTGATTTAGCTCTAACAACTTGTGTTCGATAACTTAAAAAAAGAAGCTAAACATGTAAGATGTGTTTAATTGTTTCGTCGACATTCTGGTA
This sequence comes from Ambrosia trifida, assembly GCA_028751855.1. Classification (NCBI taxonomy): domain Eukaryota; kingdom Viridiplantae; phylum Streptophyta; class Magnoliopsida; order Asterales; family Asteraceae; genus Ambrosia; species Ambrosia trifida. Next base: position 89,031,746 of record CM054123.1, on the reverse strand, counting down.
TAAATTATATTGATAATAAAACTATATTCAAAATAGAGTATTCTTTTGGTATTGTAGTTTATACTAGGGTCGATACCGTGAGAAATCAAACAACATCGATGCTGGAATCGGTACGGGTATTCCTTTTTTTCGATCTATGTAAAACACGTGTCGGTATCCCTTTGAATATATCGAGTGTAGGTACTAGAAAGAACCAAACCGATACTAAAAGAATTCTTGTCGCGCAACTTGAAAAATCTTTCCAGTTTTACTTTTTATACTATAAATAATATAAATATTTAATCTATTGATTTTTTTATTTAATTTGATTTTTATCTAGAGAAAATTGCTCGAATAGTCCCTGTGGTTTGCTCATATTTCACCTTTAGTCCCCAACTTTTTAAAATTACAGATATAGTCCTCAACTTTTGACATTTTTTAACTCAGATAGTCTCTGGAGCTAACTGAGGTTAAATAATCCAGTTAAGTGGGTGTGAAATTACAAAACTACCCTTACTTTAATAAAAAATAATACTAATTAATGTTACTACTAGAAAATAGACGTACTGCAACTTTTTATAAGCAACCTTTTTAAAATAAGTTGCATTTAACTCTAATGCAACTTCATTGAATATAAAGGTTGCATTAGAAGATCTAATGCAACCTTTTTAGATAAAAGTTGCAAATTTTATTAAAAATGCAACTTTTTTCTTGAAAGGTTGCAAAATGTAAAACATAAATGCAACTTTTATTTTTAAATGTTGCATTTTTAAAACTCAAATGCAACTTTTTTAAAAAAAGTTGCATTCTTAAAGGTTAAATGCAACTATCAATTTAAAAGGTTGCATCCAACTCCAAACATACACGTAGCCATGTCATGAATACTTAACTTTCACATGAAAAAATTGCCAGGTTTAGAAATTCAATGAATGCGAAAATAAGTATATAGGAAGTTTTGATTTCTAACGGTAAAAAACATATCTAAATTTTGTTATAACAAAATAAAATTGCAATTGATAAACAAAAGGTTAAGAGATACTTTTTGAAACTAAAAGAAAATTAACAAGTTGAAAATTTAACATGAACCTGAACACGACTCAAACTCGAAATCATGTCAGATGCATCAACCCGAACACGACCCGTTTGACCCAAAATTTTAAATTCACACCCAATAATGTATATATATATATATATATATATATATATATATATATATTTGAACGGCCAACGAATCAATTTCCGAGCACTCTCGGACACCCTTTTGGCGAATCAGGTACTCGAGAGTACCCGGGCCACCAATTGCCACCAATTCCTGGGAAAACCCGACCACTCACCCGCCCGAAGGGACAACAGTGAAATAATCGGTAAAACCGGTCGGGATCAGGACTCGAACCCACGCCAATGGTCGGGTCATCCCTCATTTCCCCTCCACCCTTGTCCTCTAAATGTAGCTAGTGGGAATTGAACCCAAGCCTTCCATAGAAAACTTTAGGCCCTCAACCAACTGGGCTACAAGTGTTGGACCATATATATATATATATATATATATATATATATATATATATATATATATATATATATATTAATAACTCAACACAAAACCATCAGCAAAATGTCAAAACAATAATTCGTAATTTTTATTAATAAAATAAAAACGATTTCATGAACATTAATTTGTCGTCAAGGAAAACCAAAACATAATCTAGTGTCATTTTCGTAATTTCATCAACAAATTAAACCACACATCAATATTTACATCTAAATTAACGATTGCCTTTAAAAAAAAAAAACTAAGTTAACGATTCCCCCATTTTTTATAGGTTACTAGTTAAGTTGTGTACTTGCCTCCATAACAGATAATACAACAGCCTTCGATCGTCATTGATTATCTGTTGGTATCGCTTGATTATTGACTCGTCTCTGATTATCGACTGATTTCAGGGAGTTCGTAATTTTCTACAACGGCTTTCGATCATTCTGCCAAGGTTTTATAGGTAATTCATTAATTAATTGTGTACTTGCGTCCATATCCAATTACACTGTTGTATTATATATGAATTTGGTTTGATGAATAATTAGTATTGTATTGTCATAGTATAATAGTAGATATACATACAGAGTGAGAAATAAACTTATTTGCTTAAAAGACATAAAAAAGGTTAACAGACACTGACTTGTTAAGCTTTGGCTACTTCGTGGTGTGCGTCCTTTCTTTCCTTCTCTTTTTTCTTTGGATTATTCTTGGGTTATTGGGTTCACTGTGGAGTAAATGTGATTGGAATGAAGTGTGGATGGATGGGGTCTGCTGTGGAATTACACAGGAAAGAAGTATCTTGTATGCTATTTTATTTCATGTGTATCCCGAAGTCCGTTAAAGAGCAAGCCGATCGTCTCATGTTGTGATAGATAAAGTATATTAGCATGTACATGTGCAGAAAAGTTCACTCCTATGCTGTTTGTTCAGCTTGGCGATTTAATACGACGGGTCATTTATATGGGCTGCCTTCTTAGCAAGAGCTTATGGTGGATCAACAATATATCGGCCCAGTTTTGCTGCACATTCGCTGCAGTCCTGCTTAGAAGAATTTGAAGAATTAAGGATTTCGCTGGACATTCGCTGCAGTCACGTCTCTGCTGCAAATCGCTGCAGCTTTTGGTTTAAAGTTTCGCTGCATGTTTGCTGCACATTCGCTGCACGTTCGCTGCAAATCGGATAATTGTTTTCGGATTAAGGGTGGTTTGGAGTTGAAGATCCATAAGGAAAAGTTTCTGCAGAGTAGTTGTTAAATTAGGAAAAGTGGACTGCATAAAGCTCCTAGCCTCTATTAGTTATATCTCAAGTGTACTCAATTAATTAGTCTCATAGTCTCTTGGTTGGGCGAGTGTAGTTTTTTGTGCTCGTTAGGAGAAAGCCTCGAATGTGTATTTTTTTTCTTTTGTCATGGTTTTCTAACCTCTAGTTAGGAAGTCTTTGTAAACGCTATGTTTTTGGTTTCGTGTGGTACGAAATTATCTCCTTCTCCGTTAAAAAAAAAAAAAAAAAAAAGCTTTGGCTACTTGAATACAAAGCAACATGGCTTGCTCTGACAGCAAGAAAACAGAATAAATTATGTACCTTTAATGAACAATGATGAGTTTATAGTTGTTTATGATAAAGATGATCTGATTTAATCTTCCAAGAATTGTTGATAAAGTGTGAATAACATATGATCTTGTGGCAATTTGATTGGAATAAACTAAAAATTATTAGTTGGTGTATAATCATACCTAGGGTTGATCAAGTAATAACTTGATATTAAGTATAGGACTGCAGTCTGCGGATCTACATAAATAAATACATGTGTGCTTGTGTACTTGTGTATTTGGTAATCCGATCGGAATAAATTGAAATTAACGGTGTGAAGTGTGATTTGTGTATTTGGATTTGAAATGACCTGTGAATTGAAGGTGTATTTGTGTGCTTATATTTTGCTATTGCTTAGTGGATATTTGATAGTTGCTCAAGCATGTTTTATATGACATAATTTGCTATTAATTTCAGAATTGCGAGAGACATGGAGAAAGATAGAGATTGGATGTATATACCTAGACGGTTACCTGAATTTGAAGTTGGAGTTATTGAATTCCTCAATGCCTCATTTGCTAAGGCGGCAAAAGGATCTCAAATCTTGTGTCCTTGTAAACAATGCATAAACCGTTATTGCCTCATTTGCTAAGTTCTTTCTACTTTTATCTTTATGTAAATATCCATGTTCTATGTTCGCCTTAATTATGTAAATATTCATCTATCATGTTTGCTTATTACGTATAGGATTAATTTAATTTTGATGAAACCTCCAGTGACACATGAAAATAGACATCCGTTTTTTAATATTTATCCATAGCAGGATTTTAATTATAAAATTGTTTCTAAAGTATTTTCTTAATTTTCTTTGACAATATTTAAGGAACAAATGAAGAACTACAAGCCGAAGGAGGATGACAACGCTACAGTTGATCCTTATTTAGTTGTAATGACCAAAGAAAACTATGGGTATCGTCGAATTTATGGTAGAGGTGTTACAAATATATTGATAAAAAAAGTGGATGGTGCTTGCACGTCGTCATACATGGTTCCAGAGGGGATGATAGAATCTTTTAAAGCAAACGTTGAAGTTGAGAAAAACCAGTTGCTAGAATTGCGCAAAGAGATCGAAGAGGATCATCAAAGGAAAAAAGCCGAGCTTGAAGTGGACCATGAAAGAAAAAAAGCCGAACTTGAAGTTATTCGAAAAGATATTATTGACAACCAACGAAAAAACTTTGAAGCTATGATGCAGGAGGTTATGAAACAACTACAAGTTGAAGATCAAGATGACTAGAAGGCCGGTTTATATTTCTCTTCAGTATTGTAATTGACACTTTATTGTTATTTAAGTTTGGACAAGTAATTTTAAGTAAATCATTTGATTATGATGATATTCGTGTTCTTATTGTTTTTCCATAATCGTGATTTAATGCATATTTTAATTATTTGTAATTGGATTTATGTTACAAAGTTGCATTTGGGTGTAAAAGTGTTGCATTTGTTGTAATTAAAATTCATAAAAAAGTTGCATTTATTAAAAAAAAAGGTTGCACTTTTTCTATAATAAAAATAGTAAAGGTTGCAATAAGACTAGAAAAATGTTGCATATTTGTAATTAAAATATAATAAAAGTTGCATTTGAGTACATAAAGGTTGCATTTAAGTGTAGAAAAGGTTACACTTTTGTAACCAAAGTTGCATTTGAGTATTATAAAAGTTACATTTGAATATTATAAAAGTTGCATTAGAATATAAAAAAGTTGCATACTAAAAAAGTTGCATTAGAGTAGCAAATGTAACACTATAAAAAATGGTTGCATTAAGCCTATAAAGGGTTGCATTAGGTCTAAGGTAACTGCTTCTGATGCAGCCCCCAATAAAAGGTTGCATTAGACATATTGTAACATTTTCAAGGCCTAATGCAACATTTTAGTGGTGCTGCAATAGCTTCATTTTCTTGTAGTGTGTGGGTCCCACACTTCATCTTCCCCATTTCATCTTCTCCACCTCATCACCTCCACAAACCACCACCACCCATCTCCACCCTCCACCACCGACATCCACCAACCACCGCAGCCACCACCCGCCCAACAACCACCACACCCGTTACCGACATCCACCAACCACCACAGCCCCCAATTAACATTCTTATTTCATTAAGAGTAATTCCAACTCAAAATTCATAAAAAAAAAAACAATCAAATTTTATTATTAAAAACTTAATTCTGTGCATACCTTCAATAAAATAAGTGGATGAAGGCCACACACGAGACGATCTAACTGACATAGATTCCTTCTCGGTCAACGAATTGGTCAAACTCTTCAAAACCTCACAATTCATGAGATTGAGGTCGGCGTCGATGAGGAGGGACCCAATATGAAGACCCTGGAACAAAAGGAAGCCAATCAAGAGCATATTGGCTTATAATAATATTGTGGATAACATCTACGAGCTTTTTTAATCCTAAAACCTCCACGTATCCGTCTGGTTCAAGATCAACTTCGATTAATTGGTTTTTTGAGTTGTTATTACTCTTCGTTGGAGGGGGGGAAAAGGGGCGCCGGTCGGAGGTCACAGCCAATGGATCCTCTTCTCCGGTCTCTCTCTCTGCTCTGGTTCTCTTTCTTCTTCTCTATCTCCGATCTCCTCTCTCTATCTCTCTAACTCTTTCCAGTCAGTGTGTGTGTGTGTGTGAGAGAGAGAGAGAGATGAGAGGGAAGTGTTAGTGTGAGAGTGTTTGTGTGAGGGGCAGTGTTTGTGTGGATGTTGGTAGGTGGTGGAGAGTGGAGATGGGTGGTGGTGGTTTGTAGAGGTGATGAGGTGGAGAAGATGAAGTGTGGGACCTACATTAATTAGTATTATTTTTTATTAAAGTAAGGGTAGTTTTGTAATTTCACACCCACTTAACTGGATTATTTAACCTCAGTTAGCTTCAGGGACTATCCGAGTTAAAAAAATGTCAAAAGTTAAGGACTATACCTGTAATTTTTAAAAGTTGGGGACTAAATGTGAAATCTGAGCAAACCACAGGGACTATTCGAGCAATTTTCTCTTTTATCTAATAACTGTTAACTTTTTAAAATAAAATTTGAGTACACAGTTGTGTTTCATTTTTTTCTCAACATTCCTGTATACTATTTTTTGAAAACAGAATTGTATTCAAAATTAAGTATTTTTCTAGTAACGTAGGCTATACAAAATTACAAATATTGGTACTATAACGAATCAAACTGATTAATTTTGACTGAACATCGGTATTGGTATCGGTATTATCAAAGTCGAGATATTCATTTTTATGGTTTTCAAACTATATAAAAACACGTGTTGATATCCTTATGGACATGTAATAACTTTATTGTGTGGGTTTTTTTTTTCTTTCGTTTGATATAACGAGTGTTGGTATCGTAACAAACCCGCATTGTCGTCACGTTACGAAGAGGAATTGCACTAGTTAGTGGTGTCAATCGCCTATATAGTGTTTTCGATTGGTGTAAGTGCTAATTGTTTTGATATGTTTGTATACGTATTTTTTTTTTTCATCTACCTACAGATGATTTTATATCTATTCCTGCCTTTCAAAAAGGAAAAAAAAAACAATTAAACACAACATAAAATAAAACCGAGTGGTTTACGAAAAAGGCGTTTCAAAATAATTAAGTGAAAGGACTTGACCATACATTGATGGCATAACGGTGTAAGATGTTAAGTCACTGTAGACAACTCATGTTGTCATCTTTGCTCTTTATGCATTTAGTTGCTTGAAGATGGACCCAAAGGCGTTAAAGAAGATTTTTGTTAAATATCGAGTGAGTGCATTTAATATGTTTATGAGAAAGTGTAGGGTACAAAGTCTCTTATCCTACAAAGTGTAGGAAGCCACAAAATGATGCCACGTGGAACTTGTCTATTATAACTCTATAACTGATTAGAGGGGTAGTATAGTCAATTGGACATATCAATTAATCACGTTTATTATCAAATCCCTGTTTTATCGTTCATCAATATTTCAAATTTCATAACTGATTCCATAATATACGATTATCATTTCTTACCATATTCAAAAATATACAATCATCGTCGATCACTGGTTCAATTTTTTTACGAAAAATCATTATGTACTCTGTTTTTATTGTTTTCAATTAATCGTGATCTTACTCTTAATTTGTGTTTTCAGATCTAAACAATGAACCTGAATTCTTATTCGATGAAGAACATGAAGTTTCTACTGTTTTTGAAGTTTTTTTAGATCAGTGATGAAAACAGAGGTTGAGCATTCCATTAAAATTTTTGATGTTTTGTGGATTTGAAGATAATCATTTGCGTTTTAGTATGTTTTATACATGCGTTTTGATGTATCTGGTGATATTATGTTTAGGATAACATTCAAATGCGTTTTAATATGTTTTAACATGCGTTTTGTTGTATCTGGTGATATTATGTTATTGATAAGATTCAAATGCGTTTTATTATGTTTTAACATGCGTTTTGATGTATCTGGTGATATTATGTTATTGATAAGATTCAAAAAATAAATACATGCGTTTTAAGATTAACAAATGTGTTTTATCTGATTAATGAAACTACTGATTACTGTTGATTGATAACTTCTGATGAAGTGTTTGTAACTACTGAAGAAGAAGTTAATAACTACTGCTGAATCAAACCACTGATGGCCTAACTTCTAACGAGCAAACTACTGATGAACATTGATACACATGCGTTTTATGGGTTTACAAATGCGTTTTAACTACTGCTGAATCAAACCACTGATGGCCTAACTTCTGATGAGCAAACTACTGCTGAATCAAACCACTGATGGCCTAACTTCTGATGAGCAAACTACTGATGAACATTGATACACATGCGTTTTATGGGTTTACAAATGCGTTTTAACTACTGCTGAATCAAAACCACTGATGGCCTAACTTCTGATGAAAATTGATACACATGTGTTTTATGGGTTTACAAATGCGTTTTACTTTTTTTTAACATTGATACACATGCGTTTTACTTTTTCGTGATGAGCAAACCACTGATTATCTAATGCATTACTAAATTCATAAAACGCCTCTACTAAAACTTCAAAACGCATCTGCAACTATAGATCACCAAAACATCATACTAATCAGTAAAACGCCTTTACTTTTTTCACGTCCTTCACCTGTTTTAGGTTTTTTAAAGTAAAATCATGAAGTAAAATTAAAGTAAAATACGATCAAAATACGATCAAAATTAAAGTAAAATCATGAACAATTCCTTAACTGATTTGCGTTTTGGAGGCATATTTGTTGATATGATTTAGTGTCTCTCCGATGCTCTGTTTTTTGATTTTTGGACTTCGGTGTCAGTTTTGATTTTTGGAGAATCAATCGCACGCATAAAATGAAGTAACCGTCAATTAACGAGGTTGATTTGGGCGCTGGATTAAAAAATTCAAATTATTTTAGTTTGTAATTTGTCTGTTTTACCCTCAAATTGATAACTGCCATTAATGACAAACGTGGGTAATTAATGTACGAGGTTTTCCTTATAAAACGCAGAAGGTGGGAGATGGAGGGCCAGGATGGCTTCTCACACTTTGTAGGTTAAGAAGGCTTTGTACGTTAGCCGGCCTCATATGTTTATTTGCACTTTTTATAGGATCTTATCATTATCATATGTGATATGATTATTTGTAGGAATCTCAAATTCTAAATTTACTTTTACGTCACATTCACCCGTATTCACTTAAGGAAAGGAAAGAGAGTAAAGATCAAATACAAATAGGTTTAACTTATTAACAATGAGAAGTGAAGGGAAAAAAAAAAGATTTAATTTTTTTTAAAATTTTTGTTTCCATCTGCTTAAACATGCTTTCTAGATGAATAATACAAAAAAAATTGCGTAATTATGTTATTAAAATAATTACAGTAGTTTACAGCGCATATATAGTTTATGTTTTTGTATTATTAGGAAGGTCTTAAAATGTATAAAGCTTACTAACTTTATCTTAGTTTTATTTATTTATGGTATTTATTATACATTACTTTTTGGCCGAGCGGATGAGATTTGTACATTAAAGACATTTTACGTACAAATACGTAAAATTTGTTAATGTATATCGTAGCTATAAAGATATAATTTGGGACACTTTAGCATCAAATGTATTTCAATGGATGCTTTTCTATTGCTTTTTCCTCCACTTCATTATAAATAATTGGATGTATGAACACGGGCAGACCTAAAGGGTAGCCCGTGTTACCCCTCAACTTTCTTGGCGTACTACATTGTTAGTGTAATTTTTTTATTTCTTCTTTGTTTTATGTATCGGCTACCCTGGCCAATTTTTTTTTTTTTTAGTTTGCGCTATCCCTTAACTTTTCTTCTAGATCCGTCATTGTGTATGATTATCAGGATTGAGCATTTCCCAATCATAAAATAAAAAATTAACCAAGAAAAATCGAAGAATAAGTTCCATCTTTATTTTGATAAGTTTATTCCATTAGATTTTCTTATACCTGTTTCTTTTCTTGGACCGATTGAGAAATTAAGTCCATTTCATCATCAAAGCTGAGTCAAACTAGTGTGAAATTTAAAAACTTAACCTTTTTATTATATATATTAGAGTAATTTTGTTTACATATTGAAACGTCAATCTAGGTGACTATAAGAAGATAAATGAGACGTAGATACCATTGTTTTGACATGTTTAAAAACTAAAAGTTATATGGAGAAAAGAATAATGTGAGGGCCTAAATGTCTTGGACCTTTTAATAATGTATTAATAATAATATCCTTGTAATTCTAGTGTGTGTATCTCATTTGTTCTTATAGGAAAGACTTTGACCAGTCATCATAGAAGGGACCAGATGTAAAATTGTTAGTTAACTTAAAAGGTCTAGAAAAATATATATTATAAGACATGCGATACCATTAGCTAGTTATTTTATACAAATTTAGTAGATGAGATTCTAGATGGTGAAGAGGTGTCACATTATATTAAGAAAATCGTATTTAGTTATGCGTTTCTTGTTTACATATTAAGTAAATTATTTTCTAGGTTGATTATAATCGTCCATCATTAAAATCTTGATATTGAAGTCTAAGGTGAATCTAAGTAGGTAATTTAAGAACAAACAATTATCATGGGAAACTATGATTCATTGCTTAGGAGTGACATTCGAAAAAAATGATTGAAGATTTAATTTAAGATAGTGTGATCCAGATATGTATTGTATATAAGTTTTTATACGTATGATTGAAATACCATACCTAAATAAAACACAATCTCTTTTAGTCCCTAAGATTATTCATTTGTCTTCTAATGTGTAGCTCATTCCATTAGGCCACAAGCTATCCATTTTTTTCCATCTCACTCATCCTATAAGTTTCATCTTTCTCATTTTTTTTCCATCTCATATTTTTCATCCCAAAAAGATGAATCCTCTTTTTCATCCCACCATCCCACGACCAATTGTAATAAAGAAAAAAAAATCCCTAAGAATATAAGTATTTACAAATTAAAAAATGTGCAAGATTCTTTGTTCTACTAAAATGGTAAGGGAGGCTTACCGTGAAGCATCAGTAAAGCATTTGTGACGAACCAATCACAGCACGCTAACTAGACCACCACTCGTGAACTCTTCCCATCGACGGCATCACCCGTAAAGCTCTCTCCTCTGGACTCGTGAGATAGACAACGGAAACTCTTCACTGGACTACCAAAATCTCACTACCCGTAACTACGATGGCGGTGAACCCATACTGGTAATGAGGTACCGGTGTCATTCACCGGTACTCCCTCCCCCCTCCCCCCTAACCGTAACCGTATAACCCCCGTTTTATTCTATTTAAAAAAGAAAAGAAAAAAAAAGACAAGAAAAGGTGTGGTGAGATTATATAAGTGTAGGATTAATAAGACTGTAAGGAGTGGGGGCGGGAGAGAGGGCGGGAGAGGCTTTCCTGGGCGGGAACACCGTCGCCGGTGGGGCGGGAAGGCTGGCGTGGGGCTGGGGGCGGGGGTGGCTTCACCGGCGTGGGGGTGAGGTGGCAACAATCTATTGGTCAGGTTTTTTTTTTTTTTTTTTTTTTTAACTTTAACACAATATAATATTATTTCCTTCCCCCCCTCTTCCCCCCTTCCACTCCCCACAATTATTTTCCCCTCACAAGGGTCCCACAAGTGCCACATGGCGCTTCATCCTCCTCTTTCCCGCGCCCCCACTCCTTGTAGTCTGATAAAAAGGTGAAGGACCAGAATCTTTTGATGAAGTCAAGTGGTGGTAGACTCTGAACTTTCTTCACACCTTCCTTTTATTGTCTTGTTCTGTGTGTTCGTTCGTTCCCTCCCTATCTCTCTTTAATCTTTAATCAATCAAATTAATAATATATTCCTGGTCCTGGAACACAGTTTCCATCCATCAAATTATATCACTTCCTACAGTTTCTCTCTCTCTATCCACACATGGCTTCAGCCATCGATGAAGGTACTTTTTATCTATTGGCTGCTCGCTATCGCAGACAACGCTGGTTACCTGGATTTAACTGTTCTGTGTCTTAAATTGCATAGCATCTCTATATTATTACAAAAATCAATATTCTAATTTTCTTGGTATTTTAGTGTGCTTTTCATAAGTAGATGACTTATGCTTGTTAACCAATTTGCACTTTCCTTATTCGATTCGATTGTTTTCCGGCAGAATACTAGTAAATTTACACTACTGAACAAAAAAAACAGTGGGTCAGGGCACCCCTTAGCATGATTACAGAACTCGCTAGGCGCTACCGACTCGGCCGACTGGGGAGTTGCGAGTACGCGGGGGTCAAATCGCAGTAGGCGGGTAGTACTCGGACAACTCGACTATACTCGGCAACCTAACCAGTAGCGAGTACTCGGTCAATTCGGCCTTGTTTTGCAACATTTCCCCCTAGGCTCTTATATCCTTCCCGGTTGGAGTCTCGTTTGTTACAAAATGTCACGTGAAAGCCAAGGGTTTTAGTAACCAGCGGGCCTTCAGGCAGTGAGTTTCCTCTAGAATTATAGATGGGCCCGGTCATCTGCGTTGTCTGCGATCGCGGGCATAGGTGGCCTTTTGCCAATAATTGGTGTATCTGGGTGACCGGGCTTTGTTGAACGTTCACGTAAAATGTGACTGTTGTTGGATGACAATGAACTAGATTAGTGCCAGAACTTGTACTAGCATATTAGTTTAGATTTTATGTTTATATGTTATATTTGCAAAATCAATTGTATTAACTAGTAACTGATGATGCAGAAGTTCAAGATGATTGATTGTCCGCAGATTTCCGAATTTTTTTTATTTATGATTTTTCGCATTTATACTGTTAAGTAACTCTATGATTATTTTTCAGTAGGAGACATAGAAAAAGGGCTAATGACTTCAATAAAGCACAATCATAACCCTAACGCTAACGCTCTCGGGGAGCTGTCACCGTCGCCTTCCCCATCCGCAGTAACGCCTCCAGCGCTGGTACTCTCAAACTCCGGGAAGCGGATGGATCAGGCTGGGAAGAAAAAGTATGTCAAGCAAGTGACAGGTAGACATAATGATACAGAGCTCCATCTAGCGGCTCAACGTGGGGATCTGTCGGCCGTGAAGCAAATTCTTGATGACATTGATTCACAGATGGTGGGGACTTTGAGTGGTGCAGACTTTGATGCGGAAGTGGCGGAGATTCGTGCGTCTGTCGTTAACGAGGTGAATCAGTTGGGAGAGACGGCGCTGTACATTGCTGCTGAGAAGGGGCACCTTGAGGTTGTGAAGGAGCTGCTGAAGTACTCTGATAAAGAAACGCTCGTTAAGAAAAGCCATTCGGAATTTGACGCTTTACATATAGCTGCTAGCCAAGGACATGATGGTAAAAGTTCTTCAACTTTGTTCCGTTATCAGTTATGGTAATTTATAAAAATGAAAGATTTAACGCTGATTTAGTTAACGTTTTTGCGCTGATTTATATAATTAATATCTTCATAGTATTGATGAAGTTATGCCAATAATTACAGCTATTGTCCAACTACTACTTGACCATGATCCATCACTATGCCAAACGAAATCCCAAAGAAACGCGACCCCACTCATAACAGCAGCGACAAAAGGGCATACCGCCGTTGTTAAAGAGCTGCTATTGAAAGACAGTAGCTTGTTAGATATTCCGAAAGCCAACGGGAAAAATGCATTGCATTTTGCAGCTAGATCCGGACATGTTGAGATTGTGAAAGCGTTACTTGATAAAGATCAACAGCTAGCTAGGAAGACAGACAAAAAAGGCCAGACCGCGCTACATATGGCTGTGAAAGGAGTTAGCAGTGAGGCTGTGAAATTGCTACTTGAGGCTGATCCGGCTATCGTTATGCTGCCAGACAAATTGGGTTTTACTGCATTGCATGTTGCTACAAGAAAAAAACGAGCAGAGGTAAATGTTTTTCTTTTCTATTCTCTTAACGTGTTTGGGTGTGTGCATTATCGAACTGATTATCTAATTATTATGTCTTATATTCATAATTATTAGGGTAAACTGCTAAAATCGTCCCTGTGGTTTGTTGAAAGTTGTCACTTACGTACAAAACTTGAGATTTTTTGTCATAATCTTACCCTGGTTTTAATTGTTTGTCTAAATCGTCCCTGGCACTAACTCCATCCTGTTAAGTCAAGGGACGATTAATACAAACAATTTAAAACCAGGGTACGATTATGACAAACAATTAATACCATGGTACGATTATGACAAAATCTCAAGTTTGTACGTAAGTTTACCCTAATTATTAAGTTTCATACTTTTTGAAATTGTTTATTTTTAAGATTACTTAATTAACCCTCTTTTTTATTCGTATTAGTAAATATAGTTATAGAAGTATATACGATGGTATTTGTACATTTTGTATACGTGTCATTTTTTTCTATTTTTCTTGCAGATAGTAGACGAGTTGCTTAGCCTCCATGATACAAGAGCTAACGTAAATGCACTGACCCGAGATCACAAAACAGCTCTTGACATAGCCGAAGGGCTTCCCTTGTCTGAAGATTCTTCAGACATAGTAGCCTGCCTTACCCGTTGTGGTGCAGTGCGTGCAAACGAATTGAACCAACCAAGAGACGAGTTAAGAAACACAGTGACTCAGATTAAAAACGACGTACACCAACAACTGATGCAAACTAGAAAAACAAACAAAAACGTCCACGGAATTGCTAAAGAGCTCAGAAAGCTCCACCGTGAAGGTATCAACAATGCCACGAATTCAGTAACTGTTGTGGCCGTGCTTTTTGCAACAGTTGCATTCGCCGCCATTTTCACAGTCCCTGGCGGTGATGATAATAATGATGGGAAGGCGGTGATGGTCGGCCACACTTCTTTTAAAATCTTTTTCATCTTCAACGCCATTGCTCTTTTCACTTCTTTAGCGGTGGTGGTGGTTCAGATTACGCTGGTTAGAGGTGAGACAAAAGCCGAACGAAAGGTAGTTACAGTGATTAACAAACTGATGTGGTTAGCTTCTGTGTGCACGTCAGTGGCGTTCATTGCGTCATCTTATATAGTAGTTGGTAAAAAATATAAATGGGCTGCCGTTTTGGTCACAGTTGTGGGAGGTGTTATTATGGCAGGTGTTATTGGAACCATGACTTATTATGTATGCAAGTTCAAGAAAACGCGATCAAAGAGGAAGAGGGAGAGAAGTGGTTCAAACTCGGGGCATCACAATTCTGAGTTATCCAACTCAGACGTTGAGCGAATTTACGCCATATGATGTATATCATAGTAGTTTCTATAATAGTTATAGGTAGGTTTATGGTAGTTAACAATCGACCCGGTATTATGAAGTCAGAATACCTTATCTGTTGGTAAATCACCAGGAAGAACAAGTTGACCCACAAATAGTTTGACAGAGTTGGTGGTGGTTTTGTATTCTGATATGGGTTCACATCTTTAAATTATGCTACTGCTGTTCATGAGCATATTTTGTGCTTTTCATATTGCTGTGGGTTTAAATTGTGGGGTTTGTGGTGGTGGAATAAACCAATAGTGGGAACTTGATGGTTCAACACAGGTTTATTAGTCTTGATACCTTATTCTGATAGCAAAGGGCTTGTATGTACTCTAGTGGTATGGTATCAAGTAAGTTTTAATATACTAGTGGGTTAGCCCGTGTGATGCGGCGGGTGCCATCAAGTCTTTTTTAGAAAGTGTTTTCTAACTTGATCTGTCTTAAACACCGATTATATTTGGTACTTAGAAAGTGTTTTCTAACCACGACCACTACTATTATTATTAGTGTATATTTAGAAAGTATATCTAAAAAATAAAAATAAAAAAGATAATACTAAATTTAAGTAGTATTTACTTATAAAAGTATTAATATTATCTTGTAAAAACATTTAATATTACTAATGGATTAATGTCCTTCACGGGTAGCTCAATTGGTGAATGGCCAGGGATCTCTTTTGGAGGTCTCAGGTTCAATTCCCACGAAGGACATAATGAGAAATGATGGATGACTCATGGCCTATGGTCATTAGTTCGAGTCCTGATCTCGCCAGGTTTTACCGGTTCACTACCGTCGTGCCTTCGGGTGGGTATGTGGGTCGGGTTTTCCCTGGAAGCGGGTTGTCAGGCAGGCTAGGGGCTTCGTGCGTCCGGGGTGGGCCGGGCTGTGCCCCTATCTTTGCCACTGGGGGGCCGCGTACGAAGTACCCGGCGTTGTTTAGTTGGCCGTTCATAAAAAAAAAATTACTAATGGATTAATTGTACATGACTAATGTAAAGTCTTTGATATTACTTTGGTTCATTAACTATAATGTGGCCTAAACAGACAAGTTCAAAAGACAAAAGTAGTTAAGATGTGCATTAGGTATTGTATAATAAGCAAATATACTTGTATCTCTTAATTTTTAAGAAGTCCTTAAGAAATGAAATGATTTATAATATAGTATAGATATAGATATATCTGTATGTAATCTTGATCAGTAAGTTTTAACAATTAACCATAACTTGTATAATAATGATTGATCCAATCACCAAAACTAGTTAAGTGTTTATATAATTGGGAGCTGATTTGTATTTGTAAAACTTTATTTTGGTAAAAATTGCTCTTAATTCAGCTTGAATAAAAAAAATTCATTTTTTTGTTTGTTTTTCTAACAACCAAACACAACACTTTTATTCAATCTACCAAAATCACAACATAAACCACCAATCCAGCACCTACATCCCCTTACAAATCTAACTACAAAACTAAAGCACTGTCCTTTACACTCACTACATCAATCACACAACCCACTAAATATTATCGAAATGGAGAAGTCATACCATTTCGCCATGTCGATATCCGGTATCTTAGGCCTTTTAACCATCCACCAATAAGTCTACCCTGATTTTCTTCAACCGATCTCGGTGTAGCCATGTTTACATCCTTGAATACCTTCTCGTTTCTCCCCACCCAAAGCCTCCAAATCGACATTAGGACAATAGCATATACCACCTCTTTTTTTTTTTTCTGTTTATCACAATCTAACTCCTAACAATGCCCGAACAACTGTGCAAGCGAGACTATACTTGCAGGAATCGAGATATTTAACTACACACTAATGTTCCACCATAATGATTTGGCCCACAAGCACTCCATAAAAATATGATCCACAGTCTCAAGCCCAATTCCACACCTCTTGTAGTCTGATATCATGTTCATTACTGTTGTTAACTTGTTATTGTTGAAATATGAGATTGAAAATATTTAGGACCATTGACCCTTGACCCTTGGAGCACAAGACCTCTTAATTCATACTAATTGACAGTCAACCTTTTTCAATATTATTGATTGTAATTTCCTTTTTAAGTCATGGTGTATAGTCTATATATTTCTGTACGAATGAATGAATATATAAGAAATACAAAAGAATCTCTTTCACTCACTTCTTTTCTTTTCATTACTCTGGTTATCATGCTCTACATGGTATCAAAGCAGTGTTTATGATCCAAACATTGTTTGTGCTCTTCATCTTCCAGGAACAATGTCGGAAGGAGACACCAACAATCTAGCCATCCAAATCGCCAATCTCCTTAAAAATGGAGTTCAAACTCAAACCCAAAACCAAATCCATCCGACGGCCTAAAAATCAGCCTTAATCTCACAAGCTAAAAGTACCCTCTATGGGCTCGGATGATACGAGTCGCCATAGGGGGGAAATCAAAAGCCTTGTTAAACCATCTTTCCCAGAACCCACCAGAACCTATTGATGAACAGTGGGAACAAGATGATTTGATCGTCTTTTCCTGGCTGATTCAGAATATCAAAGCGAGCCTTGCCAGTAACCCTACAGAGTTCCTAACGGCTAAGACGTTATGGGACACACTCACGGTTACATATAGCAGCGGCAAAGACAAGCTATCAAAACTTGTCGGAGATCAAGAAAATACCGAAAAAGGGAACCACATGGTGGAACTTGTTGTTTTGCGACAGTAAATGAAGAGGAACAAGGGAATCTCACACGTATAGGGTTTGAAGATACAATCTCAAACCCTCCTTTTTTTCAACATTCCCATTTTAAACCAAAAAGTTCCAATACGACGGTTTTGAACCCCCAATTTTTTAGTCCCAAAATTCTTGATTTATTAAATGAGTTTCAAGTTTCAGAAAACAACACAGATAACACCCCTCATATTTCTGACTCAGATAAAAAGGAGTCAAAAACTTCTTTTAATATTGGACAAGTTAACATGACAACAAAAAATGAAAATATGAAGACTCATGGATATTTGATTGTGGTGCCACCGATACAATGACCTATGAAAAATCTGACATGTGCTTGATGTCAAAACCACACAAATCCAGAATTCACACTGCAAACGGAGAAGTCCTTCAAGTAAAAGGAAGAGGGACTATTCAAATTTCAGAAAAAATGAAATTGTCAAATTGCCTCTATGTTCCATCCTTATCTCATAAATCGCTATCAATCAGTCATGTTACAAAGGAACTAAATTGTGTCGTGCTAATGCATCCTACCTTTTGTATCTTACAGGACACCAGGACGGGAAAGATCATTAGGCGTGGTACTGAGCGGCAAGGGCTATAATATGTGGATGAAGTGAGTCAACAAGTCACTGTAATGCTAGCTCATGGATCTGCAGACAGGGAAGCTTGGTTATGGCACCGAAGATTGGGACACTCATCCAGTGGATGCTTACATCATTTATTTCCTGAATTATTTCCAACAAATAAAGTTTTGAATTGCGAGACATGTTTTTTTGGCAAAGAGTCATAGACACACTTTCAAATCAAATGATACTAAGGTTGATTCTCCCTTTTTATTAATTCATTCGGATGTGTGAGGACCAGCAAAGGTTGTGGGGCGGGGGGCAAAATTTCCGTTATTTTGTAACATTCATTGATGACTGCACCCGCATGACTTGGATCTATCTCTTGAAAAATAAATCCGAAGTTTTCTCAAAATTCACGTTTTTTTTTTTTGTGCCATGGTAAAAACCCAATTCATGAGCAACATCCAAATTCTTAGGCCTGATAATGGGGGGGGGGGGGGGGATTTGTAAACACTTCCATGAAACAGTTTTGTCAAGAAAAGAGAACAATTCATCAAACATCATGTGCCCACACCGTCGAACAAAACGGGGTATCTGAAAGAGAAAACCGCTTTCTTTTAGAGATCATTCGTGCACTCATGATTGAATCTCAAGCCCCAAAATCTTTTTGGCCCGAGACTCTTGTCACAACAAACTATCTTATGAACCGTCTCCCAACATGAGTGGGGGGATTTGTAAACACTTTCATGAAACAGTTTTGTCAAGAAAAGAGAACAATTCATCAAACATCATGTGCCCACACCGTCGAACAAAACGGGGTATCTGAAAGAGAAAACCGCTTTCTTTTAGAGATCATTTATGCACTCATGATTGAATCTCAAGCCCCAAAATCTTTTTGGCCCGAGACTCTTGTCACAACAAACTATCTTATGAACCGTCTCCCAACAAGAGTTCTTGACTTAAAAACCCCACTTCAAGCCCTCTCTAAATTCCACAAACCCCCATCAAATCTTACACTTGAACCTCGTGTCTTTGGCTGTTCTGTTTTTGTTCACATACCAAAAACAGATCATTCCAAACTTGACGCATGTGCCGAGAAATGTGTGTTTCTTGGATATGGTGTCAATCAACACGGTTATCGGTGTTACAATCCAAACACACGTCATATGTATACCACAATGAACTGTGACTTCCTCGAAATCGAATACTTCTAAACTACCCAACACACTGGTTAGGGAGAAAAGGCAACCGATGACACATTGAGTTGGATACAATGGATTCCATTCTTGGAAGAAGAAGTTGATCACGAAGCCCAAACCTTATCAAAATCCACTAGCCCTTAAGAAAGTACCACTAACAATGGTCCTCCCAACCTGGCGTCCGAGGTAAGTAACTCTCAAACTCAAAAGTATGTTAATTCTTCCAATATCTCTGATTCATCCACTAACTGTGAATATAATGAGCATGTTGAAACTTCTGATGATCGACATAACAAGAATCACCACAGGTCGAACAAGACAGATATGTTCTACCCCCAAGATTTGTTGAAACTCCTGATGAGACAGAACAAGAATCACCACAGGTCGAACAAGACAGATATGTTCTACCCCCAAGATCCAACAGAGGAGTTCCTCCAAAAAGATACTCTCCGGATAAGGAAGCTCGAAGCTCTCGATATCCAATGGCAAACGTGGCAGCTGGAAAGTTGTCTCCAGAAGCCAAAGCTTTTGCCACATCTCTGTGTTCTGAAGATATTCCAACTACAGTTGAACAAGCTCTTAAGTCTAAGGAATGGAGAGAGGCAATGGAAGTTGAAATGGATGCGCTAAATAAGAATGACACATGGGAAAAATGTACCCTTCCTCCTGGAAAAAAACCGGTAGGTTGCCGTTGGGTCTTCACTATAAAATACAAGCCAAATGGAACTATTGAAAGATACAAAGCCCGATTGGTAGCAAAGGGTACACTCAAACATACGGAATTGACTATTCCGAGACATTTTCACCCGTGGCCAAAATCGACACGACCAGGGTTCTATCTCTATAGCTGCAAATAAAGATTGGCCTCTCCTTCAATTTGATGTAAAGAATGCCTTTTTAAATGGTGAGCTCAAAGAAGAAGTCTATATGAAAGTTCCTCCTGGACTCATTAAAAACCCAAATTCTAGAGAAGTGTGTCGCCTGAAGAAATCCGTATACGGATTAAACAGTCTCCTTGTGCCTGGTTTGGCAGGTTTACTTTAGCCATGAAAAAATATGGCTTCAAACAAAGTAATTCAGATCATACTTTGTTCCTTAAACGGAGAAATGGCCGTGTAACATGCTTAATTATTTATGTCGATGATATGATAATCACAGGTAATGATGAAAAGAGATGACAAGGCTAAAGGTAAACCTATTCAAAGAATTTGAAATGAAGGATCTAGGGAGACGCAAATACTTTCTTAGAATCAAAGTCATGAGGTCAAGACAAGGTATTTTCATCTGTCAAAAGAAGTATGTTCTTGACTTGCTGGCGGAAACAGGGATGATTGATTGTAAACATGTGGATACTCCTATAATGGTAAACCAGAAGCTCTATATGGAGGAAAATGCTAAGCTAGCTGACAAAGGAGAATATCAGCGAATAGTAGGGAAACTAATCTATCTCTCACATACCCGGCTTGACATTGCCTGCACAGTGGGAGTCGTGAGGCAATTCATGCACCAACCTCAAGCTTCCCATATGGAAGCCGTGTGGAGAATTATTAGATATCTCAAGGGGACACCTTTGTCCCCGATCATGGAGTCCTTTTCAAGACAAATGGGCACCTGGAAACCCAAGTATATACCGATGCAGACTGGGCGGGAGATAAAGGTAACCGGAGATCAACATCTAGTTACTTTACTCTCGTTGGAGGAAATCTTGTCACATGGAGAAGCAAGAAACAAAAAGTGGTGGCTCTTTCCAACGTCGAGGCAGAATTTTGAGGTGTAGCACGTGGTCTAGCAGAGGTACTATGGGTATGGAAACTCTTGACAGAAATCGGATATCCTCCAACCCAATCCAGTAAAATTTTGTGCCATAACAAAGCAGCTATTCAAATTTCAGAGAATCCAGTCCAGCATGATCGCACAAAACACATCGAGGTAGATCGACATTTCATTAAAGAAAACCTTGAGACGGGGATAATTGAACTTTCGTTTGTCCGCTCAGAAGATCAACTCACATATATTTTAGCAAAGGCAGTCAATGGAAAAATTTTCAATCATTGTCTTGGCAAGTTGAGCATTGAAAATCCCACTACTCAACTTGAGGGGGAACGTTGAAATATGAGATTGAAAATATTTAGGACCATTGACCCTTGGAGCACAAGACCTCTTAATTCATGCTAATTGACAGTCAATCTTTTTCAATAGCATTGATTGTAATTTCCTTTTTAAGTCATGGTGTATAGTCTATATATTTCTATACGAATCTATACATTATAATAAAGCAAAATAGATTTGTCCACGTGTCATGTCATAAGGCCAATAGAATTGGAAAATGGCGCTCAAAATTTTGTTCCGGAAACTATGGCACGCAGACCCTTTGGTCCGACACGTGTCCCTTTGACCTTACCCGGCCCTTCTCTTGACCTTTTCCTTTTATCAGTAAAGAACCCTAAAATCATCCAGCGCCGCATACCAGACTCTACCACCAATCTTCGATACGAAACCATTCCTTTCTACATCGATATATTCTGAACGAGGCCAATAAGTTGCCATGGGAGGATCGATTTTTACACGTGAACGTGAATTAGGTTTGCAACATTTGCTTTTTATATGGGGTTATTGTTCTAAAAAGATCAATAACGGATTCACGGGTATGATTTAGTTTTTAGTTATGACTTTTTGTTGATTGCTTTCACTTTCTTTGAATCGATGTATGTTGTTTGTGTACAAAGCTATGTAGAAGAAAGAAAAAACAAAGGTAATTTTGTGGAAACAAGCTGTTAAAATCGCAAACATAACATTTCTTTATTGCAACATTTCTACATCGATAGTTACTCATTTATTGCAACATTTCTTTATTAAAATAATTTACAGACTTATAAACTACATATTTAACATTGTCTAACCCGTGTAATACACGGGTACTTAAACTAGTGAATGAATATATAAGAAATACAAAAGAATCTCTTTTAGTCACTTCTTTTCTTTTCATTACTCTGGTTATCATGCTCTACAGTTATATGATACTCGTATAAAAACATACAAAGTTATCAATACTCAAAATAAACAAGTTAACTCTCTTAGTCACAAGGGTTGTTCACGAGCCGAGCCGAAACGAGCAGACCTTTGCTCGTGCTTGGCTCATTTACAAACTGAACCGAGCCGATCGGCTCGTTTACAATCGATCCGAAAACCGAGCGAGCATTGTTTGAGCGCACATTTTTTTGAGCGAGCGACGAGCGGCAAGTGTGTTCGGACAACCATAAATTTGGGATGTTTCATTTAATATTCTCGCTTCGTAGTGATGACTTAGGTTCGACCGTTCGAGAATGAGGTTGTAGTTGAGGCCAGTGAGTTGATGAGCATACTACAGATAACGATTGTCGTGTTGTGGCGTAGGTTGATAGCGGGAGATGATTGATGGTGGACAACTAATGAGAATATGAAGTCAAGCTTGTTTTTTCATGACTTAGGATTTTACAATTACACTTAGTGTTAAATTATCATTGGGTTGACTAGGCCAATAACTATAAATATAATTGTATATATTGAGATAAACCCAATAGAGTTGCTTGTATAAACCTATAAATATAATTGTAATTAATGTGTGTATATATATATAATTATATGTATAATAAATTAATAAAATGTATATCGAGCCGAACCGAGCCGATCGGACCTTTGCTCGTGCCTGGCTCGTTTACAAACCGAACCGAGCCGATCAGCTCGTTTACAATCGAGCGAAAAATCGAGCGAACAATTTCCCAGCAAATTCCGAACGATCGACGAGCGATCGGCGAGCGCCGAGTGTTTTGAACAGCCCTAGTCACAACCTAACTTGAGTTGTTGATTGTTGTTATGAATTGAAGTACACCCCACTTGACATGAGTCGACGCAACTCACCCATTACTTAGCCCTAACACACAAAATTTGTCTTTATATATTACCTTACCTTTAAATTTAATCATGTTTCCTTTTAAAAAATAAACTATGTACATGTATCTTTTAAAAGCTTCAAATTTACATTTGAAAAGTTAAACCTTATTTTATAGCATTAAGCAAAACAGGTGCTGGTGGATGACATCTTAACTTAATTTAAGATTTTGGGCCACACATTGATTAAATTAATAACATTAAAGCATAATTATAAGGGTTTTTGTCTTCCATATTTTTCTGCTTTAAAGTGAATGTTTCTTTTAAATTTATATATTATTTGTTAACCTTATCAGGTGTCTTTCAAGTGTTATCAAAAGGTATACATGTTTAAAATTTATGTACATATATGAAAACATATATGAAAACACTATACGGTATATACATGTTTAAAATTTATGTACATATATAAAATTTATGTACATATATGTCTTTCAAGGTTAAATCAGCAAAAATTTATGTACATATATGAAAACACTATACGGTAATGTGTATTACCACTCAACGATATATAAAATTAATCCAAAAAAAAAAAAAATCAAATCAATCATATCTAAAAAGTTGTGGTAAAGATAATAATAAACACTTTAATATCTTCTATTCAATATATAGGCTGCTAGGATTTATTAGCAACATGACCCTAAGACGGTTAAACCAAAAAGAATAATTGTAAATTTGTATGAATAGAGAGTAAAATTCTACTCTAATACATTTCAGATATAACAGTTATATAACATCACTAGTAAGAAAAACTAGAAGCACTCAATTTAAACCTTAAGATTTACATGATATTCAATAGATAACAAGTAACATGTGATTAAAAAATAAATTTAAAACATCTTATAATTAAGATTAAGGTGAACGAGTAAAAATAAACGGGAAATCCCCAAATATTACTAGCCAACTTTTATAGAATAAAGATTGACTTTTAAGGTAAAAAAAAAAATTGAGCATGCACTCATTATCAGTGGCGAAGCTTGACCCGAAACTTCGGGGGGCGGAAGTCACCGGGAGTCGGAAATCACTAGTTTTGGGGGGTCGAAAACCAGTTTCGGGGGGTCGAAATCGTATATACCAAAAAATTTCTATACAAATACTATATAATCGAAACTTCTGACCGAAAATTCAGCAGGAGAGAGGGGAAGGGGGGGGGGGGGGTCGGCCGCCCTTTAAGAGTTGTGCCCCAATGCTCATTATGCGAAAATATCGGCCAACTTGGACATCTTAGTGTAGTATTGCAAGACATGTGGACATCTTAAGGACTTGACATGTGGCTTCTTTAGGTGAAAATGTTGGTGGAAATAAATCTTTAGGTGAGAGTGCCATACACATGGCATAAAATGTTTAGGTGGCCGTATATATGCATGTTGCGGCCGCCGTCATCGGATTTTAAGAAAAGGAAATTCGTATGATAGTCAGCGATTGCCTAAACAATTTTACCATGTGGGTGGTCTAACCTACCGATTTTTCTTCACAAACATATGTGCTTACGAAAGCCGTGTGTCAAGTTCCTAAGGTGTCTTTGTGGCCAACGGTACCGTACTAAGGTGTCCAAGTTGATTTAGCCTAAAGACTACATGTTATCTTTTAGATTAAAAGCTAATGTTTATTTTGTAAAAGTTGGCTAGTAATAGATTTCCCAAAATAAATAACTTAATACAGGTGGCAGCATGACACCATATACAGTATTTGCTAAGTCACTAATTACACTTTCCTGGTCTTTTGTTGTTTCTTTGCTTTCATTACTTTCTTTGAGTTGAAATGCACTTAAATCAAAAGATGAGCCAATGATTTTGATTACCATTTCTTCCTACTTTTTATCATAAAAATAAGCTGATTTTAGAATGTACGAAGTTCGAGACAGATAAATTAATCTGTCAAAAAAAAAAAAGTTAATGATTAAAGGTAATCAATAATGCTTACTTAACTATTAGAACATCATATGTAATGGTAAATGCCAATGATCTCCAGCTCAGCTGGTTTGAGGTAGAGTGGGTTTTCCCTTAGGGGTTCCCATCCTGGGGAAGGTCACAAGTTCGATCCATGCACACCACAAAAAAATTCCCCGTGACGGTTTGAGCTTAGGCAAGGAGGACACCGGTGCGTGGGTAGGGATTCGAACTTGAGACCAATAGGTTAGGGTTGTATAAGGATTTCCATTGATCTAAACCTTTCAAAAAAAAATATGTAATGGTAAATGCCCCTAAGGGCATTTTTCGCTACATCAGCATCTTAACACCTTTTAAAAAATATGTAATGGTTAACGTCACTTATTGCCCTTTTTCAATCATTATTTTCTATATTTTTTCTCTTGAACTCAGATACCAATATCTTCATAATAGTTTTAAGTTTATTTTAAAAAGTAATTTATCACCCAAATTAAAGAACACAAGTCTCGTGAATTATTCGGCGATAAAAATTATATATTGAACATGTGTCATTCAAACGTAATGAGCCACTTATAATCTTGTCTCCATAGGAGTTGAACCCAATACCTCCAAGGGGATCACACCTAATGAGCCACCAACTCCATTGTGAATGAACATATTTCTAACTAGTTGATTACCTTGGGAGGGTCCCGGGGTTAAAAAATCTAATTTTACGTGATAACCTATTGTAAATGGCTCAAGTTAACTAACCACAAAACCCTCAATCATTGCATGTTCATAGTATTCTAATCAGTAATAACTCATATTCCCTAATCTAAAACCTAATCAGTAATCATCTAACGAATCACTTATGTAAGCTGCAACTATTCAAAAACTCATCGCATCTCTCTAATTTCTCACATTCTAATGGCTCTTATAATTCCTAACCTAATCAACTAAATAAACACTTAAGTTGGAAGTTGTAACCATTGCATCTCATTATGCCACGTGGCATAGTCAAGAGATGGTTGAGGCCACCATTGAACGCCACATCAGCAACTATCAATTCTTCCCGAGAGCGTCCCGGGGTTGAAAAATATAACCATTCTGATAATACAAATACTAATAGTAATAATTATTACTCTTGTAATTAAATAAATAAAAATAATAACCTTGCTATAAGGTGACACCATGTGTTGCAGTGTTGCGCGATTCTTTCTCCTAGCTTCGCTTGATGAAGTATACCTAGTAAAATTCCAATGATAACATGGCGATTGGGCTGATTTTCAACATCGTAGATAAGAACCTGGTTTAAAAGAAAAAAAAACATGATTAATGAATAACATGAACACTTTGTGTGTTTTTTTCCTGTATGAACGAAACCCCACAAAAAATAGTCGATTTTTTCTCCGTTTTTTATATAGCACTATGGTGCTCGTTGGAAAGATAATAAAACGCTCGTTAATTTGGTGTAATTTTTTTCTTTAAAAAATCTCGTATATAAAAGATATAAACGTTTAAAAATTATGGGAAGAAACATGAGAGAGAAAATTTAAAATTTATTTTTAAATTCTTTTTTCCTAAAATAACTCAATTTAAATTTAGGAATTGAGAATTGAGAGATAGACGAAGAGATAAATTTAGGGTTTTATGCTTATCTTTTTTTTAATTAAAAAAAAAGAAATAATTCAAAAACACTAAAATCTTTCAATTATGATGCCACGTGGCAGTTTTATGGAGAGGTTGAAGGCACGATTGCACGCCACGTCAGCAATGTTTAATTCTTTTATATATATTAACTAGTTTATACCCCGAGAGCGTCCCGGGTTGAGAAATTTAAATAAAGTGAATAAAATTAGAAGTATCTAAACTATAAAAATGGCATCTGCCAATATATGATTAATGAATATTATTATTATTATTATTATTATTATTATTATTATTATTATTATTTTAAACAAATCTCTGCAATAAGTTATCATATTCTAATATAAAAAAAGGGTAATTGGGTCGGGTATCACCTAATCCCAAGCCCGACCCAAACCCACAATTTTTTTTAAAACTAATTCCAAACCTGACACAATAACTGTCGGGTTACAAAAAATAGTCGTTTTTTGTCTCCGTTTTTTATATAGCACTATGGTATTCGTTGGAAAGATAATAAAACGCTCGTTAATTTGGTGCAATTTTTTTCTTTAAAAAATCCCGTATATAAAAGATATTAACATTTAAAAGTTATGAGAGGAAACATGAGAGAGAAAATAATAAAGTTTTAATATTTACATTTGTTAGATTAGGTATTTAATAAATTATGTTAAATCATATTTAAACCATATTTATTCCTTTTTTTAATTGGTCTAGATTTGCCACATCACATCCTATGTGGCATCTCTCAAAAGAGAGATTACATAATATTATGACATGTCATTAAAATTGCTTTGGTTTATTATATGTATAGATAGATAGATTAATAGATAATAGATTAGCACATCGGACAAGAAGTGGTCAATCAAATTATAACATACATACGATATCCAAATTTATCATATTCTCATGGTATGTAAACTTAGTTACACACCATTTGGTTCATATATATGTAGTCCACATGTTGTAAATTAGTACAAGACACCATACAAGTTTGATTAATCTTTGCACATAAATGACACCAAATTTTCAAACTTATAGCAATAATATTTTCTCATTCAACCCCTACAAAGTACTTGCCTTTCTTGATCATCACATACAATTCTTGAAGCTGCTAAAGAACAAAAACCCATGTCACTTATGGTCTTATTTCTTGAATGCAACTGTTGTTGTGACCTTTTGCAATGAGCAATTGCACTTTGTATCTGGTTTTCGATCTCGGAACTCGTGTTGATCATTCTTCTATGCTGAACCTGCAACTCAATAGAGCTATTGGAATTTGAAGTGATGGACGTAGTAGAAAACCTCTTGACCATTGCACCAGAAAATGATCTTCTGTGACAATGACCACCATTGTTACTATCAACTTTTTCTTTCTTCTTTCCACTAGTTCTTGGAAACTTGCTTCTAGAATCATCCGAACCGCCCGATTTACCGAAGAAAGACTTGAGATAATCTTTAGATGCTTTTAGTTTTGATCCAAGGGAAGATTGTTTAGTTAGGTTAAGCTTTTTGGTCCAAGATTTTTTAGGGTTTTCAGTTGTACTATCAAGAAAGTAATCTTCTGGATAGAGTTCCCTACTAACCTGACACGAACCCGAAGGCGACACATTGCAGGAACTGAAGGGGGTACTTGAGATAGGCGTCGCGTAGGCACTCGTGGCTAATGGGGTGCTAAAGAAATCGTCGAAAGTGTCCTTGTTTTTGTCTTGGAGGATTGTTTCAACCATTTGTAAGCGCGGTGGGAGATGAAGGGGAAGTAGTTTTCCTTTGTAGAAAAGCTCATCAGCTGGAGAAGTTGTGGTCAACTCTCTGTCTGATGAGCTTGAAAACATCTGGAACTCGAATTCGTTTGAATTCGAGTGACATAAAATATTTTTGTACGCGCTTACTTCCATGTCTATGTATTCTTCTTCCTCTTCAAGATCGTTGTAGCAAACGGAACCTAAAACCGAATCAATAGCCATTGTGAGAAGATTAGGGTAGGGAATTAATGGTGTGCTTGGAAATGGTGTTTTAAAAGGATTTAGAGATGCCAAAGTGTATATGGTAAAGCCCTTATATATATAGACATTTGTACACACGTTAGATGTACGTTTTATATAATTAAATATATTAAAATAAAGTGATAATTATAAGTATAAGTAAATGATACCAACATGAATGACATAGGAGCAAAAGATGTTTTTTTTTGTGATCGAACATGGTGCGTCTTTTAAAGGTATACTATATTGAGGGGTAAGATCAAGAATTATAATTATTAATTAACTTGAAATGCTGTAATATTAATCAAACCATAAAATGTTGAATCTTATTGACATGTGACTCGACAATACTTTAAAATATCCTCTATATATAACTATTAATGTGATATTTAAAAGTAGAGGAAACCTATGATTTTATATATGTTTTCGTCTAGTTTTACACTTTTTTAAAGGGAGGTAGAGCTAGGCCCGAAGAAGATGTACGTGACATGCAGTAATATGAGATTGTGCTATTCGATAGAGTCTATTAATCTAATAGTGGTTAGGATTGTAGCGGTAGATTAAAGTATGGTATAGAAAAAGAAAGAGGTTAAATGGTTCTAAGCTTCTAGCTCGCGTGTGGAACTTATGTTCTTATGATTGACCTTTTCTTCTTTCGTTAATAGTTTTTATACCAATTGAAGTTATTGTTGGGTGGAAACGCATCCTCGATTGAAAAATGAATGTTGTATAGACAAACGGGTTATGTAAGTGGTCATATCAAGTAATTAGAGCTACGGTTTAGCTCTTACGTAAATAATGCATGTTGTGCAACCTTGATGACCTAGGCTACAAACTCGTTTGTTTCCTACACACTTTATTATCAACTTGTTTTGAAGTGATATATCATCATATACTCTTTGTATAACATGTGAGTAGCCTAAGTAATTGGTTATGTATATCATTTTTACTTGGCAAAACTATTTCAAAATCTTTAATATAATGTTATTGAACTTTAATGATGTTTAGGTTCGGAATAGTAAAGGTTTATTTATATGTAAACAAAATGTTAAGCTAACCTTTCTTCGGTAAACACAGAATTAGAAAAACCATCCCATTTCTCAAAACCTTCTTTTATGGTAGAAATGTGTGTGGGATACACACAAAGAATGTGAAATAATGAAGTATTGAGTGGCAATTGATCAATGGGAATGAATATAATATGAATAAAGAAAAAATTAGGCCAACAATGTCCTTATGCTTTTCCAACTTTTACTGGATTCCTGCTTTGTTTTTTTCTTTTTAACCTCCACTTCTTCTCTTTGTTAATTTATTTCTTTTGCATTTTTATTTGTTTCGTTTCTCTGTATTATTATTATTATTATTATTATTATTATTATTATTATTATTATTATTATTATTATTATTATTATTATTTATTGTTTGAAAAAAAAAATCATGTTTGATTTCGAAATATTATTTCAGAATTTCTTGTATATAAATTAATGAAAATACATTTTCAAAAATAATATATGTATATATAATCGATATTTGATTTTGTTTTTGAAAGATAATTTTATTTTTTTTAACGTCAAATGTTATTCCTATGGATTTTTTTTTCGTAGATTATATACTACAGAAATAATTTATTGGGTTAGTTTTCGGGTTATTCTGCTTTAATTTTTTAACTAATTTAGAATGGATATAAATTAGTATTCAGAAATTCATTTGTTGGGTCATCTGGAGGAGTCGCAATGATAAAATGTTTAAAGATGTTAATCCTAAGGTTGCCGAGGTTATCGCTACAGTTAAGTCTTGTACGTTTTTGTGGTTAAAGAATAGGTCTAGATTTTCCTCCATTCAATGGAATGAATGGGTGGTTTATCCTTTGTATATGTTGTAACTGGCTAGTTTAGGCGGTCCTCTCTTTGAGGGCTCGTCTCGTTTTTATTGAAGTTCACTTTTAAAAAAAGAAATTCAAACTCATGCAGGATCGATCATTGAATAAATCAAATTATAAGAAAAAATAGTAATTAATATTAATATATATATATATATATAATAAATAGTAGATGTATTTTTGTTAATAAGAATTTTATATATAATTTGAATTTGATTCGAAAACCGAATTTAATGTTACCTTGTAGTACATCCGAAAGTTTGGATGAGTTCGGTTCGAATTATGGTTTTTAAGTCTAATTTTGAATTAAGACCACCCTAGATTTATTTATTTATTTTTTTTTTTTTTGAAAGGTACCCTAGATTTATTTAAGAAACGAAAAACAAACCTACAATTAAAACCGTCTTTGACGAGATTCGAACCCTTGACTTCAAGGGAAACAACACCTTAATTAAAATGGCTTTACCATTTAGAGCACCCCACCCAATAAAAAAAATGAACTAGCTAGAAAACTAATCTTGTCTTGGAAGTTTTTATTTTCATACAAAAAAATATGACATTAAACAACAAGTTGGGTCGATGATGGTATTCCAGGGCAAGCTTTAAGCAATGTAATGATTCAAGTGCATTTATAGGATGTACATGTGGAGCAGGCTGCCTCCCATAAATGTCTACTACAATGGTCCACTTTACACAAGTATCCCTCTCCCTTCTCTTGCCTCTTTTTTTTTTTCCTTTTTTTATATATGGATGGATAGAAAGAGAAAACCATGAATGAAGCAATCTCCCGGTGATGTTCTTAGTCATATAATAGAAAATTCACATTCATAAGTGTGTATGCATAATACCTTATTCTCATCAATACATATCTCGAGGCTGGTCGAGCTCAGGCTCTGCTCAGCTCGTTTGCACCCCTAGTATCAAGGGTAAAACAAATGAGAAATGTGAGAAAGATACATAAGACACAATGGATACAAAATATAACAAACTACCGAGGAAAAAAAACACAATTACGAAAATAAAAATAAAAAAACACAATAATCTAATAAAATTCTAAAATCCCCAAATTAAACATCCAAAAACAAAAACCTAAAATATGATTGTGAAGTTTGATGAGACTTTGGATGTCATTAAAAAAATTTGTTAAGCGGAACCATAGGATAATACGAGTTAATACTTAATAGGGTCTCTTTTTATTTTTATTTTTTCATTTTTATTGTTTTTAAATAACTAAAAATACTAAATTAACTTTAAAAAATCCAAAAATTAACAAAAAGTTAGTTACATTCATTCCAATATTATTTTATAAAAATTATTTCTTTTGTTTGGTTTTGTTTTTGGTTGGTTTTGAAGATGTTTGTTTTGTTTTGGTGAGTTTGAAGAAGTTATATAGACGATACAAAGTTTGAAGAAGTTATAAGGTTGGTTTGAAAAAAGTGTTTTTTTAAATCGATTGATCGTTGTATTTTAATACATTCAAAACAAAACAAGCATCTTCAAAACCAACCAAAACAAAACCAAACAAAATAAATAATTTTTATAAAATAATATTGATAACAAAAAGTTGTAATTTTTTTTAAATAATATTGGAATTAATATAACTAATTTTTGTTGATTTTTGAAAAATTTTAAGTTAATTTAGTATTTTTGGTTATTTAAAAACAATAAAAATAAAAATACAAAAAAATAAAATAAAAAAGACCCTAATATGCCTCATATTGATCTATATGAAAGATTCCCCCATACCACTTTTCAGCCTAGTATTGGCATCAATACTAGACTTTATATGCTACATATTGCCCAATACTAGGCATATTAAACAAAGTATAATTTTCGTCTTTTAGCTATCTAATGTTGACCAACTCAAAAAAGAATAAAGTTGATACTTTTCATATAGAGCAATACGAGGAGTATCTAGGGTGTCAAATTAATTTCTCTGGGTGTCTAAATATTAGCACCCTAAAATAAATAAAAAATAAAGCCCATCATAAGGGTGGGATCCCGCACTGCAACATCTCTTCACTGATCACAATTTTGAAGGCAGCACTACCTGAACTACCGAACCCATAAAAAACAGAAACCCCCGCCCCCAACGCAAAACCCCACTCACCATCCATTGACCCGTAATTGCTTCACTAAATCACTACCCGTACCACCAACAGCAGTATTGCCGTCGGGGTAGTGACCTACCCGTGAAGAATCGTGCCCCGTCCCCCCTAAAGAAAGGGCGTCACAATCCTGTGGTTTCAATTCTTTGAGGTGAAATGTCTAGTTGTAACATGTATTATCTTAAGCTAGACATATAGGTAGGATGTCTTTTTTCCCGAAGTGAGATTTGAAAATAAGTAGACGTTCACAAAGAGTTACTAGACGTTAGACTTTAGCAAAGACTTTCGTCATTTCTACTATCATGTCAAGATATTACTAGACAATATACACTTGTTTAATTATACCTTTGTTCCAATGTTCCATTTTAAACGTTGCAATCTATTACATGATGCAAAATCAACTGCATTGTTAAGAGTTTTTCTACAGGAGCCACTTTTTGTTCTATAATCTAACTTATTATGAGGTGATCTATGATGGAATTTAGGTATTCTACTTTGAAAATATAAAAGACATCACTAGTATAAGAGCAATTTATTAGCGTATATTATGGCATAGATTACTCCTTTGATTATTATTCTATTTTAGGTATTGATTGTATAGATAATTATGGACTCTTAGAATCATAGTCCAATTGTAATTCCTCACACCCTATATATAGGGGTTGTATTCTTGTTATTATTCATTCACAATAATCAATACCATAAACACTTTTATGGTATCAGAGCCTTGGCTCTTGTAAACCCTAATCGCCGGCTTCTTTTTTTCTGCCTTTGGTTTCGATCATGGCAAAAGAAGATGATGCAGCCGAAGCTTCTTCCCAGACAGCCAAACCCATTCCCTTGCACCCGGCCTATTCCGTCTCCAATATCCAGTCCAAGGTCCGCACTTTGGATGGAAAACAAGTCACCTATACAGCCTGGACCCGGCTGTTTCGAATGCACGCCATTGCGTACAAGGTTTTGAACCATATTGATGGTTCACCGGCTCCTGCAGAAACTGACCCGGAATACCCGCAATGGCTGGAAATAGACGCGTTAGTTTTACAATGGATCTGCAGCACAATCGCCGATAATATTCTGCCGCGTGTCCTCAGCAAGGTGGACAACGCTAGGGCCGCTTGGGTTAAACTGGAAAAGACGTATCTCAGCAACAAGAAAGCCCGCGCCGCCGCACTCGAAACACAATTCTGCAACTTGACCCTCGCAAAGTGCTCTTCTGTCGACGACTATTGCCAACGCCTTCAAGAACTCGCTAATCAGCTAGAAGATGTTGACCAACCTGTTACGGAATCCCGACTCGTTCTTCAGCTCGTACGCGGCCTCCCAGCCGAGTATGATACAACAGCCTCCTTGATCAACCAGCAAAACGCCGATTGGGACACCGCGTGCACCATGTTACAAGAAGAGGTCATCCGTCTTGAAGCCCGGCAATCCTCGAACTCATCTGTCCTCGTAGCCCAGCAACAACCACCCCAAACACCATCCAACCCGCCCACTAACCCAAACCAACCCAGCAATTCCCCATCTTATTCCTACCCTTCTCGAGGACGCGGACGCGGTCGCGGACAGAATAACTATCGCGGACGCGGGGGACGCGGACCCGGCAGGTCCGGAAACTTTTGGCCATCACAGATGCAAGCCTACCCACAGTGGGCCTGGTGGAATGTGTCGCCCTGCCCATATCCGTCTCAGCCCGGTTGGCAGCCAAGCCCACAGCAGCAGACTCAGAAATCGGCCCATCAGTACTCTCAGGCCTCGGCCCAGCAGCAGCCTCAGCAGAGTTCGGCTTCGGCCCAATCTCAGTATACCGGATACACCGCAACTCAGCCTTCAGCACCTTCAGCCCAGTTCGGTTATGATGCCCTCTGCCCTTCGGATCTTAGTGCGGCTCTCTCGGCTATGCATATGCAACAGGACCACATGGATTACATGGATACAGGTGCTGAGGCTCATGTCACTCAAAACTCAGGTAAAATCCATATCCCTGCATCATCTCCTGTAAACACTAAAATTTTGGTTGGCAATGGCGAACTTGTACCTATTGTTCGGTCTGGAACCGGCTTTTACCCGCTCCCAAACCGAACTTACATCCTGCCCAACCTACTTTATAGCCCTAAAATTATTAAAAACTTAATTTCGGTGAGACGTTTTTCCCGTGATAACCAAGTTTCTATAGAATTTGATCCGTTTGGTTTTTCTTTGAAGGACCTACACAATGGAAGACTCCTTTCCCGCCACAATAGAACCGGGGACCTTTATCCATTTACACCACCAGAACTTCCGCCACAAGCCTGCTTTATTACCACAACTTCGCTTCCTTGGCATGATCGTCTTGGGCATCCAGGGAATCAAGTTTTAGATATTTTAATTCGTAATTTCAATTTTCCATGTAATAAAGACCATAAGTCTAAGTTTTGCAATTCATGTCAACTTTCTAATAGTAAACGGTTACCTTTTCATGCTTCAAATTCTTATACCTTTGCACCGTTTGACATTGTTCATTGTGATCTTTGGACATCTCCTGTAACTAGCAAATCTGGTTACAAATATTACATGGTATTAATTGATAATTTTTCCCACTTTATTTGGGTCTACCCATTAAAATATAAATCAGAAACTTTCCCAACCTTTGTCAAATTTCACCGATTAATTGCCACGCAATTTAATCGCCCCATTAAAACCTTTCAATGTGATTTGGGGGGGTGAATTTGACAACAATGCCTTTAAAACTTTTGCCCAAAACCATGGCCTACTTTTCCGTTTTTCCTGTCCCCAGACATCATCTCAAAACGGACGGGCCGAGCGCATGATTCGTCGCCTAAATGACATCATTCGCGCTCTTCTCATACATGCCAACCTCCCACCCGCTTTTTGGGTGGAAGCCCTTCACACCGCTGCCTATCTACATAATATTTTGCCCACAAAACGCCTTAACTTTTACACCCCCACCTTCACCCTATACTTGCGTCATCCCACATATGATCACTTACGAGTGTTTGGATGCGCATGTTACCCCAACACCTCTGCTACCCAACCTCATAAATTACATCCTCGGGCCATTAGGTGTATTTTCCTTGGTTACCCCCCGGATTTCCGTGGCTACCGGTGTCTCGACCCCACTACTGGTCGGGTTCACATTTCTCGACACGTCACGTTTGACGAGTCCACCTATCCTTATTCCACACCTGCCCCGCCCCAAACTTATAATTTTCTGGATGAAAACCCACCGGCCCACTTCACCTTTTCTCACCCACCATCCTTCCCTAACGGGCCACACCAACCTCCTAACAGCCATCCCTCATCCGGCCCACCTTCTCCACCTTCCGGCCCAAACAGCCCACCCGGCTCAGCCCATCATTCCCCACCGTCTGGCCCATACAGCCCAAGCCCACCCAGATCAGCCCCACGTCCACAACCTCGTTCCCCAATCACCTATACTAGACGGCCCAAGCCCACTCACCACCCATCTGGCCCACCGCCTGGCTTTCAGCCCATTACCCAACCCACAAATTCAACGGCCCCTAATACCGCCCACCAACCCGCCTCATCTGTGACAACCGTCACCCTCATCTATTAGAAAGTTGTCAATTTTAGTCCTTGTAAATTTCATTTGCTCAATTAAAAAAAAAACTTGAGTTTCACTTAATTTTAATGTTCTTGCCTTGAAGTACTTGCATTTTAATTGAAAACAATTTGACGTACTTCAAATAATATGTGTTCATATTTTACTAAACAATTACAACTATTTATATGTATAATATTTAAATGCAATATTATTATTATATTAAAGAAGCTAATAAATTTAGATGAGCAAATGTAGGTTGTAATTATTGTAAGTCAAAACTTAATTAATCAATTTGGTTCTAGCAATACTAAACATTAGAGTGATTTATAATAAATGAGATAATGAATTGTATTGAATTTTGATTTAAGATGTTCTTTTATTCAAGCTAAACAAATCGAGAGTTATGAACTTATGATACCTTTGGTTTATAAGGAAAAAGAAAGTTTTGTATCAAAGAATTAATATGTAGTTTTAAAATCCACCAACAATTTAAACCCACATTCAATTCTTTTATGTTTTGTCTCAACCATTTGAAACTTCCACATAATAAGTATCATTTGATGGCAATTATGAAGTATTAACATCATGTAACATATATCATTGTGATATGTGTGTATATATATAGATGTAACTTTCATAATTTATCTAATGCCCATTTCCTTCAAAACCCACTAAATTAAACATCCCATGACCTTCCTAGACCCTTGCACATCATAAACCACATCAAAACACGCATAAAACACGATCTAAAACTCTGTTCTTCGGCCACAATGTGCGATTTTTACCATTTTTTTCGGGTATGAAACGTGATTGTAAGTTCCCTTTTCTTGTGCCATTTTGTTCATTAGATCTTCCTTTACAAATGCCCTATTGATTTAGGTTCCATTGTTGTGGAATTCAAGGTATTGGATTTCTAGGGTTAGGGTTTAGTTTTGGGGAACAAGATGAAGTTTATTGATATTATAAAATGTTTTATTTTCATTTGAAATAGCTTGTATTATTTTATTTTATTTGTACTTAATTAGTTATAATAAATTATTTATTAATTCATAATGCCTAAAATCGGGTATATAAATTTAATATTTTACAAAACGAAAGTATTTTATGATCCAAAGTCATAATCTTCATTATTTTTATTCATTGTGTAACTTACAACTGTTTATTCAATTCTTTATAATTATTGTAATTATTTACAATTATAGTCTAATTAATTAATTTCGTTCGAAACATATTCTTATCTAAATATTCAATTGGTAATATTTAGATTACTAAATCATAATCATAGACTTTTACCATATTTTTTTTGTGATACATATTAAGTTGTTTATAAAAAGAAACTCTAATTCCCCAAATCGACTTAGCAAACCCTAATGCCTTATTAGAACCCTAGTGACCTTAGACTCTTAGACTTTCCCTTATTAGTACGCTTATGCATTATAGGTTGGATTCAGCGGAATTCCCATTACTTAGCTCACGACAACTTAAGTTGGATTTTGATTGCTTTCGCAAACTGTGAGTATATCTTTCCCCTTTTTTACTGTTTTACTACTTTGGGGTGATTCATGTACCTATATATTAATCAAGTTTCAATTTCTTATACTTAATGCAATTCTCATGTGTGTTTGCTTTATGTTAATTGGTGTGTCTATGACTTGTCAAAATCATTAACCGCTGGGCGGCCTAGCTTTTCAATGAATAGTACTATGGTATACCCCCTTGAGACTCTGTTGAGAGAATCTTGGTCATTGTCTTGTTAATTCATTATTCAGTTGGTTAGTCATGTGTTAGTCATTATTCTCAGGTTTGGTTTTGAACGGATATTACTTATTACATAATTGCAAATGGTACCGCACATGAATTGCTAAACATTTTTCCTACTATATTTATTCAAACAGGGTATGCTCACCAATACAATTTTTGTATTGACCAAAATTATTTTGTACATGTTTCAGGTTGTTTTGAGATGCATCCTTTAAGCTTTCGGATTTATATTTAGATTTTGATTCATTGTATTTCAATTTAGTTGGCAGTTAGAATCGTTATATTTCATTTCAATGTAATAAATTATTTAATCAATGTATTCAAATTTACACTTTAGTCCATGTGCTATTGAACAATCGTCACTACGTGACACCTCGATGTTTCCGCCATCGGTTGGGGTGTTACATCATCCAACACCCATCCAATGACCACCCGCTCCAAGACCGGTTCCCTCAAACCACATACACCACTTAACCTACATACCGCTACCATCTCCCCAATGCCAAACACTTACGCCAAAGCTTTTTCCGACCCACAATGGGTACACGCCATGCAAACCGAATTTAATGCTTTACAGGAAAATGATACTTGGGATTTGGTACCTCGTCCTTCAGATAGCCCAGTAATTAGGTGCATGTGGCTTTTTCGGCATAAATTTAAGGCCGACGGTTCTTTGGAACGCTATAAGGCGAGGTTAGTGGTCAATGGGAAATCGCAAACAGTGGGTGTTGATTGTGATGACACTTTTAGCCCGGTTGTCAAACCGGCAACCATTCGGACAGTTTTATCTTTGGCCGTCTCGCGTTCTTGGCCAATTCACCAGTTGGATGTCAAGAATGCGTTTTTACATGGCGATTTGCAGGAAACAGTTTTTATGCACCAACCTCCGGGTTTTGTGAACCAGCGATTTCCCCATCATGTATGTCGTCTCAAGAAATCATTGTATGGGCTCAAGCAGGCCCCTCGGGCTTGGTATATGCGGTTTGCTAATTATATTATTTCTCAGGGTTTTCGTAGTAGTGCTTGTGACACGTCTCTATTTATTTACCAGCGGGGGAATCATACGGCTTATTTGTTGCTTTATGTTGACGACATCATACTCACAGCATCCTCGGATGCCTTTTTACAGGAGATTATTAGCGCCCTCTCACGAGAGTTCGCTATGACTGATTTGGGCCGGTTGCATCATTTTCTGGGTATCAAAGTTACCCAATCTACTAATGGTATTTTTTTGTCTCAGTCTCAGTATACCAAGGATATTATTAACCGTGCCTCCATGACCTCCTGCAAGCCATGTACTACCCCGGTTGATCTCTCAGCTAAACTAAGTGCTACAGACGGGGCCCTTTTTCATGATCCTACGTTATACCGTAGTCTCGCTGGGGCTTTACAGTATCTCACGTTCACACGCCCAGATATTTCCTATGCTGTTCAACAAGTTTGTTTATTTATGCATGAACCGCGTGATCCCCACTTTGCATTTATGAAGCGTATCATCCGCTATCTTCAAGGGACTATTGACTATGGGATACGGATTGTCAAATCTCCGGTTCATTCCTTGATAGCCTACTCTGATGCTGACTGGGGAGGCTGTCCGGACTCCCGCCGATCTACCAGTGGCTACTGCGTGTTTCTTGGTAATAATTTACTCTCATGGTCCTCCAAACGTCAGCCTACTGTCTCCCGTTCCAGTGCAGAGGCCGAATATCGGGCAGTAGCAAACGCAGTCGCAGAGGCAACTTGGATTCGTAATTTACTTCTGGAACTTCATGTCCCACTTCGAACTGCTTCTGTGGTTTACTGTGACAACGTATCCGCAGTTTATTTATCTAATAATCCTGTTCAGCATCAAAGGACGAAGCACATTGAGATTGACATCCATTTTGTTCGGGAGAAGGTTCGCTTGGGTCACATTCGCGTCCTTCACATTCCTTCTTCATCACAGTTTGCTGACATCTTTACCAAGGGAATCTCCAGAGAATTGTTTCAAGCCTTCAGATCCAGTTTGACCGTCTGCTCTGCGCCCGCTCAAACTGCGGGGGAATATTAGCGTATATTATGGCATAGATTACTCCTTTGATTATTATTCTATTTTAGGTATTGATTGTATAGATAATTATGGACTCTTAGAATCATAGTCCAATTGTAATTCCTCACACCCTATATATAGGGGTTGTATTCTTGTTATTATTCATTCACAATAATCAATACCATAAACACTTTTACAATTTTGTTTCATGTTATACTGAGTCGTATGCAATCAATCCGAATTTCATTATCATTGCAGGTGTGCGTTTGGCGTTGGCATCACATAATTGACATGGCAGAGAAGGATGCAACAGAGGGACTATGTCCTGCATACCGGACACCTTATGATAAGAACAGAATTGTAGGGTTGGATCGTGGGTTTTAAAATGAATGCCTGAGGCGCGAGGCGCAACAAGGCGCTGCCTTGGGCGCCTCAGGGATTTGCGCTTACCCATTTTCCCGAAAGCGCAAGAAAAGCTCTTTTTTGACTTTTTTTGGCCCTGAGGCGCGCGCCTCTTGTGCACCCTGTGTTTAAATGCATAAAAATGTTGTACCTTGGTGTTTTTGGCTTGTACATATAGGTAAAATCATATAAAAACCTTATTTGTAGCTATAGTTTGGATAAATGAAGCTAAAAAACCTATGGGATATATATGAGATATGTACAAAAAATTAAATAAATCAGTGCGCACTTCGGGTACGAAAAGCCCACCACTTTTGTGGTTTGCGCGTTGCACTTAGACCTCGTCACTTTTGTGCACCTCGCGCTTTTTAAAACCATGTACTTGGATCAAATTTTTAGAGGTTGAAATACTTTTCAATCTTGTTTATTTTTTATTGCTTCATTTTACGCCGAGATTCATAAGTACAGCCGAAGGCCAAGCAAAAATTGAATGAAGGAAGGAAAGACCTTAGCAGTGTCCAAGTTATTCAGCGAAAAATAGCATATATCATCGGGCTGCCCCTTAGTCTAGCTGATGAAGACGTATACACCCGTCAGCTTTATTCATTACTATTCAAATTTTAGTTTTATATATGGGACCTGCCAACATTGATATAACATTGTTGTTAGCGATTTATCTTTGTTGTGCAGTTACTGCAGCGAAAAGACCATTTTGGCCAATATGGGAAAGTTACCAAGGTTTCTCTTTCTCGGATAGCGAGTGGGACTGTTCAACAGTTTGTCAATGATACATCTTTTAAAGTCGAATCATACTGTATATTTCTTGTTTTTATATACCTGTTCAATCATTCATGTTTTCTTTACAAAGTTGCAATATCTTGTGTGCTATTTTATATATGTCGTAGTGTATAATACGCTTCCAGATATATTACATACTCAAAGGAGGAAGAAGCGGTGAGGTGTGTTCAATCTGTGCATGGATATGTGCTGGATGGTAGGTTTTTAAGGCAAGCACATAACCTTCCACCCTCGTTAGCTTGTATTTCTTGACTGTTTACTTTCGGGCGTCATATGTATATGATCATTAATCATTCAATTGAATTTCAACTTTTGCAGAGCATCATTTGGGACAGAAAAGTACTGTCATGCATGGTTAAAGAATACGGTATACATGAGATGCTAAAAAATAATCAAATCCATTCTTATGTAAGGGGTGGCGGCGCAGCTTGTTGCCCGCCTACCAAACATCCTTATGTAATTTACTTGGTTAATGAAACAAAACTATAATCCATTCTTTAGTAAATGTTTGGGGAAAGCTAATATTCTTTTTCTTTTTGTTTGTCAGCCCTGCAACAATTTTGCTTGTTTATATTTGCATTGTATTGGTGCTGAAGAAGATAGTTTTGGCGAAGATGAAACGGCCGCAGTTCATACTAAGTATTATATTACAGGAAATAGCTTGTATTCCACCATTATCTCTTTGTATATCGATACTGATTCTGTGTTCGCCCATATGAACCATTGGAGATTAGACAATGAGTTAACGGGTCAAAATGCCACCACTATACTCACATCCCACGTTTTCAAATGGTCATATAACAAATGGGTATCCGCAACTGCACTTGGACGGGGCTCAACAAGTTAACACTAGAAGTGAAGGAGGCGGCTTGCAGGAACAAATTAAGAGGAATGAGAGATTCGGGTTGGAGAAAGTACTGCCTGGGTATGGTGATTATAAGTTCCAGATGCCCAGTTCTGGCGATGTATACACCCGGGCATTTGGAATGTAAATTATTCACCCAACTTCTCTGGTTTGATTATATGAAACGAACACTCCATTTTTTTAATCCATACCGTTTGTGTAATCGAAAGAGAAAGATGAACTTCTTGAGTTTTGGTTTTGGCTTGAGTTTCCATATTATTATGTAAACAAGTTTTTATAAGAATGACAAACAAAATGAATTCGGTAATACTAGAGTTTGTGCAGTCATGTATATGAGTATATCTATATTCTATATAAGCATGAGACGAAAATTATAGGTCTATTTTACCCCAGTGAACAAATATTTGACCGACTAGTCTGACCGGTTTAGTATTGGGAAGAAGCCTTGTTCTGCATGTTTATGTTGAACAAAAGAGGGTCTCTGAACTTGGTTACAGAAGAGTAGAATCCTGATGATGCTGCGGTTGAGGCAACAGCCACATTATGACCAATCGCTGTTTGCTTTTGCCATGATGAGTTCGAGACTCCAATTCCTGTCGTTTCCTGCCAATAAACATTATCATCAATTGACTGTTAGTTCATAATCATAATAAACGAATCATGTAAAACTCGATAAATTATTGCCATATAATTAGGGGTATGGATGTTGTGGATCATGGAGGGATT
Source organism: Ambrosia trifida (assembly GCA_028751855.1). Classification (NCBI taxonomy): domain Eukaryota; kingdom Viridiplantae; phylum Streptophyta; class Magnoliopsida; order Asterales; family Asteraceae; genus Ambrosia; species Ambrosia trifida. The sequence goes on along the minus strand of CM054123.1, from coordinate 88,988,913 downwards.
TTCCACCCATATAAAGATGGAGTTTGCACACACCTTTGGTCGTTTCCCATAAGGCGATTCACGAGATGTAAAACCAATATCCAGATTCAGATCAAGATTGTAACCACCTGCTGCACAAACAACAATAGATACTTCGATTAAATAGGAAAGAAAACCACAGAATTTGTAAGCAAACATTAATTAGTAATTTAGTACCTTCATTCTTTCCACCCAAATTTATATCTGCCCCATAACCGTAAGTGCTCGGCTTAAAATTAGTGATAGCTTCCCTTCCATTACATTGAACAGCAGCTTTGTCATAAGCCCTGGATTCAGAGAACAAATTGCAGGTTATGTAGGAGAATGCACACTAGAAACATGAGATATCTATTTGTGTAATCATAAAATTTCCAATAACCTTGCAGCTTCTACTTCTTTGTCGAATAATCCAAGGTAAACATACCTGCAACCAAACATTTTAGTCTTATCTTAAGATTCTTAAATTCAAAATGAAGTACCATGAAATTATATTGATTAATCCAAGTTAACAAGTAACTTTTGCTTACTTTTTCCCAAGTACCGGACCCATGCGAGCCTCCCATCTACCACATTTGTGAAGGTTTACTCCTCGGTATTTTGAAGTTCCACGTGAGAATCCGTTACTCTGTCTACGCAGTATGTGAATGAAGTCTTCTTTCGACAGGTCTTTCATCTGTTACATCAGGTTTCCAAAACTTTAGACCTTATAATGATCATGGAACTTGCAATTTACAAATACTACCAACCAAGACCATCTAAATAGTCTCCACCTGGGCCAGATCTTCCGCATAGTCACTTAAATCAAAGTTGATATCCGCTTCGATTCCTCGAAACCTAATTGCCGCCTGATCATACGCTCTAAATTTAAATTTACAAATGAGTGAGTCAAAACCAAGATTAAAATCATGTAACCAAACTAGATCTCTCACTGGACACACTCACCTTGCTGCAGCATAGGATGTGTCAAATCCACCTGTAATCATACAAAATTAACCTAATATATCAAACTGAAACAAATTATTTAGTCATGACTTAAAACAATATTAAGATATCAAGCATGCTTACCTAAATACAGTTGTTTTCCACAATCCCTGAACAGATTAAATAAGAAGATATTAGATTCTAATATAAACAAACAAAACAAAAAGCAGCATTGGGATTTTGCTAATCTACAAGCCAAACTCTTAGTCTTACAGCTAGTAAGGCTATGGGGCGTGGTAACACCCTCCCCCAACTCCCCCCAAATTCCATATCAGTGCCACGTCATTTCCCCTTTCCCCTCCCCAAACCAACGAAATGGTTCCCCCTTCTTCCCCTTCCCCTTCCATTGGTTTTTATTATTTTCCACTCCAACAGCACAATCATCTCCACCAATCAAATACATCCATTTTCATTCGGTGAGGAGGGTGAAAAATCACCGAAAAATAATAGGGGGGCGGTGGTACCGATCGGCAGGGGCGGATGATTTAAAGGCCTAGTAAATTGAGTTCGGCCCCCGCCGATTTGATCTTCCGGCCACTACCGATCGAAAAAAATTATGTCCGGCCCCCTCCGATTCGAGAACCAAGATTCGCCACTGCCGATCGGGGGGGTGCCACCTCACCCCCACCGAGCTCCTCTCTGATTCCACACCCATCGTTCTAATCATTTTTATCATCAAAAAACTGAAACTGGAGTTTCACTGTTTAAGCTTTGTAATTGAGGTTTGAAACTATAATTGAAAGCATTAAATTGTAGTTTGAAACTGGAAACTAGAACTTGTTCTAATTCTATTTTCCAACCAATTCCAAAAGTTGATAAGTTTTAGGATGCTTTTGATGTACAAATATATATATGTTTTCACACACACATGAGAAATATAAAACAGAAAATAAACAAAACGGACCGCACTTCAATAACATCAAACAATAACTTCATGTGTCAATCAGATCACTCATACCATCCTATGTCAATACACCGGTTTGGATAGTTTCACGGTTTTAACAAGGTATTTAGGAATCATACACCCTCTAATTAGGATTCATACACATTGGCTCACATCGCCCACCAATAGGAGACTGCCACATACCCAGAATGTGATGTCACATACCTCAAAATGTGATGTCACGGGGTGTATGAAACCTAGGACCGTTAACACCCCTACCTACACGCAACAACCTATTAATTCATATTCTGATTCCAGTAACAACTCATATTTTTAATAAACAACGTAACAACTCATATTCTTAACTTCTTATCATTAAAATCAAGCGAGACGTGCAGTGATGTATTGTACCATACAACTAGTGATGCACATGATTAGGTAAGCAGTTGCAGCCTCAGGTCCATTATCAACCAACCAATAATAATAATAATACTAATAATTTTTTTTGAATAATAATAATAATAATAATAATAATAATAATAATAATAATAATAATAATAATAATAATAATAACACGTTCTAACATTATTAAATAAACTTCCAAAATTAGAAACAGAATATGTAAATCAACAATAAATAAACTTCCAAAATTAGAAACAGAATATGTAAATCAACAATATGCATAAAACGACAATAAGATAACGAATAGAGAACACACCATATATGTGATTCCCACCGTCCAGTCCGACGATAAAACGTAACTCCACGGTAAGGCGAGCTCTTCGACGGCGGTCCACGACGGTTTTTCCTTAACTTGTGCACCGGTTGCGTGTTGTTGTTCTTCATCATCGGAGCATTAACATACTCCGGTACCTTGAGATTCAACCAGTCCGATCCAAATACAGATATCGTCGTCGACGACGACGAACGTGACGTCATCAATCCAGAACCTGATTCCAAATCACTAGCAACAGGAAAAAATTGCCTCGTCATCAAATCACCAGATGAATGACCTAACATATCAGTAGTAGTATTAGTAGTAGTAGTAGTATATGATACAGAGTCGTCGTCATCACCGGCGTAGAACACGCCGGAGGAAACTGAAGCACCGGAATGTATCTCTGACTGACGGTCTTCTAAAACATTGGTGTTATTATTATTAGCGACGTGGATATTACAGTTGTTATCTTCATCAACGTTAAGATCTAGCATGTTTGATCGATAATTCGAGCTATATTTAATATTATTATTATTATTATTATTATTATTATTATTATTATTATTATTATTATTATTTGAAAGGATTTAGAGAGAGAGAGAAAGAGAGAGAGAGAGATGGAGGGAAATGTGAACGGTTATAACAAACTACTTTGTTGATTATATTATACAGATGAACACGGGTTAAGTGTGTGTGTAAGGGAATATGGATGGAAACGACGACGTTTTTGTCAGGTCGCAGGTAGTGGAGAGGAAGAAGAGGGGGGATATTTCATGGGAGGAAAAGAAAAAGAAAAACACGTGAACTGCATGTTCTTACTTTATACACTTATAAACAAATGCTTTTGTTTTAGGCAATACTTATTTACACCTCCTTTTAATTTATTTGCACCAGCCTCTGTGGCTTGCAGAGACCTCTGCGAGTCACAGAGGCTCCTCTGTGGCCTGTAGAGACCTCTGCGAGCCGCAGAGGTCTGTGTCAATCATTACCAATCATTGCCAATCATTGACTTATGCCTCTGCGGGCTGCAGAGGCCTCTGCGAGCCGTAGAATATCACTTTAATACTTTACTACTTTTACCTTCGTTTTGTTGTTTTTTTTTTTTTTTTTGAGAACGGCCAACAAAATTTTTAATAAAATAACGCTAACAAGATGACACTTTTAGTTTTTAGTTTTTTTAGGTGTAAGCGGTTAAGCGTATATAATCGTCTCGTTAAGCGTGTAAGTGGTTTTTTTGTTTTGTTTCCGTTGTCGTCTCGATAAGCGTGTAAGCGGTTTTTTGTTCCCGATGTTGTCTCGATAAGCATGTAAGTGTATAACAAACATTTATATAAATAGACAGACAAATATAATCAAGCATTTCAAAACATAATGTACCCAAAATATGATAATATAATGTAAACAAGTGTACTAGCCAAATACATCAAATCAAAATAACACTACAGGGTGGGCGACTGCTGCTACGGGGTGTCAACAGGCGGCGGCTGCAGCGAGGACGACCCGGGCTCCTGGGAGGACGTCCCGACATGGGTGCCTGCACCAAGCTGTGATAACGGTCTCAAACCGGCATTCGCACGCCTCTCCTCTTCGCTCGCAAGCAGCAGACTGAGAGTCTGACTCACTGTCGCCCGCCACTGGTCCATCTCCTGCCGCCACTGACGCGACGCCACGGCCTCCTCCTCTATCACCCGTAGCTGCTCTACGACGCTAGGATTCAACTTCACTGCCCGAAAAACGCATGGCGGATACTGCTGGGCCTGAGGGTCGGGCACGGGCCTCGGGATCTCCACCTCTACACCGCCCTCCACCTCCGGCTCTGCCACGTCTACCATCTCAACCTCAACATGCCCCTCCTGAAGACCACGATGTTCCAAAGGCTGTGGCACATACTCCTCCAGGTCACCCTTCTTCGCAACAAAATAGTATCTGGCGGGGCAATCCTTCGTCTTCTTCGTCTTCTCCACCATCTGCATACTTCTCATCGACTCCAGATTTAGCGGTCTGCAACACAAAATTTTATTGTTATTAACAATTATAATATCAATAATAATAACAATAAAGTAATAAATAAATAAATAAATAACGGAATTACTTATGCGGCATGAAGCGTCCCTGTAATATATTAGGATCGGTGGTATAGAGTTGGTAGTCGGGACCTGCGGCATGCTCCGCTAAGGCGCAGATGATACCCCCGCAGGCTATGGCCGAAGTATCACTCTTGTGCGGGAGCGACGAAAACAACTCGGCGAGGCAACGATGGATAGCACACGATCTGTCACCTCATTAAGATTTGCAAATACCTGAAAGTTTATATACGAATCTAGTCAAATTTTTATATATTAACAATATAAATTACGCATACCCATAAACAAACATACATGCATACATACCTACATATATACATACAACCATACATACATGCATACACATATACAAACATACATACATACATGCATACACATATACATACGGGGCAACATATATACATACGGGGCAACATATATACATGTGTAAATTATAAACAGGCGTAAATAAATAAACACACCTGAGTTGTTTCAAACGAAATATCCGGGTTCGGTTCCACGCTACAGTCACCCGCTTCGTGTGCGTATCGTGGAGCGCTTGGAGGCACGTAACATAACTCTGGTTCTTCTACATACTCCTCGTTTAAATCGGGCAGCTGTGGCTGTTCATTTAAATCCGGCAATGCTGCTTTCCCAGATATAACCTCTGGCTCACCACGCTCACTATCGCTTTCCGGGACGCAACATACGTCAAACCATTCACCCGAAGACATTGTGTTATGAACTGGTTGGTCGGATGGTATTTTCGCCAAAGAAATTTCGGAACCGTCGGAGAAAAATTTTTGAAATTTTGATGTTTGGACTGAAAATCGTGCATGGTTGATGGTTTAAAGTGCTGATAGAAAACTCTGCGGCTCGCAGAGGTCTCTATGGGTCGCAGAGGTATTTAAATGTTCTCACCAACCAGATCTCTGTGGCTCGCAGAGGTCTCTGCGGCTCGCAGAGGGATTATTTGGCCAGAATTGTCAGACTGATACTCAGATACCTCGTACTTTCTAACCCTATATGACCTCTGCGGCTCGCAGAGGCCTCTGTGGCTCGCAGAGGCCTCTGTGGCTCGCAGAGACCTCTACGGGTCACAGAGCTCACTGACAAAAGCTGTTTTGCAGCCTGGACATTGAATGTTCTGTGGGCACCCACCTCTGCGGCTCGCAGAGGGCTCTGCGAGCCATAGAAAGGTTAGGGTTTTGAGGCTCTGACACCTCTGCGGCTCGCAGAGGCCTCTGCGAGCCGTATAGGGTTGCTGTTTTCTAGGCTCTGACACCTCTGTGGCTCACAGAGGCCTCTGCGAGCCACAGAGACCTGTGAAACCCTAAAAAACCCTAAGGTGTAAATAACATCACCCTTGTTTTATTGAGTAACTCTATTACGGTTAGGGGACTTGGCGCAACCAAATTTGATCACGGGTACCCTACTACCAGCACAGTAACATCGTTATCACCCGTACTGGTAGTGAATCCGTGGATCTTTTTCTAGTTCTAGTTAACGGATTGGAACCCGTGAATGTGAATAAAATAATATTTTTTTGTATCCCACCGTCCCTTACCATGCTGTTAAACCATCAATCTCAATAGATGGTGAAGATAAAGAAGAAGGTGGTTTGAGATGGATAGATGGTTTTAGGTTTGAGTAAAAGGTTTGAGAAGGTAAAGATGAAGAAGAAGAAAGTTCAGAAGGTTTGAGAAGAAAAGGTTTGAGTAAACATAAAAATTAAGTCTTTTATTATTTTTATTATTATTATTATTATTATTATTATTATTATACATTACATAAGCATCTTTTAATAATCAAAAATTTTAATTAATTTTATTTGAAAAATAGAAAAAAAAAACATTTCAGTAAAGTGAATCAGTGGAGTGCTGCCTACAAAAAAATGTTTCAGTGAAGTGATGTAGCAGTGCAGGATTGGTAGAAATTAGTGAAGTGAAAACAGTTTCAGTGGAGCGCCCCTTGTGCCCTTATAATAATACAAGTGAGGTGCCCGCGCGTTTTAGCGGAGACTACAACACTTCAATTAGTGATTTAAGTGTGTGTACAAGCTGTTGTTCAGTTCACTTCGGTTTTGAGCGATAACCAAAACCAAAACTTTCGATTAAGATATTTCAAAAACCGATTGGCTTCAATTATGCATTTGTTCCTGTCTTGTTAATCGGTTATGAACATCGGTCCAACTTGCTTTCAATAAATAACCGAAAAATTTACTTGCACTGAAAATGTGGACTTGAGTTGTAGTACTCATGAAGAAGAACCCGTTATTATCAATTAATTTTTTTTTGTTATTGTCCACCCCTTTTATATAAATATTTCTTAATATATTTATTCGAAATTCATTATAAACATAATCTTTCTTCTCTGATTATACATTTCAATGACCGTATAGTTTAGATCAGATTAGCCACACGTGGTAATTTAGAATTCAAATCGTTACCCCATCATTAAAAACACGACTTTTATTATTGATTTCTCGATTTCTATATAGTATTATCAAGTTTTTAAAAACTTTAGCTTTTATAAAGTATCTAATTGTATGTAAAAGATTAAAAAAAACATGTACTATTATAAATTACTATTTATATGTGTTCTATTTATATGTGTTTAAAATAATTATAGAATTGAATGTCATGAGCTCTCATAAACATCTCATGACTCTTGATTGCCTTTTGATTAAATATGGTGTTTAAAAGATAATTTTACCCTCAAAAGGTAGTTATTATATGCATTGTGTGTTATGCCATAAGGAATCAAATTTATACCTCTTAAATTTTAAGAAGTCATTAGGAAATACTTTATAATACAGTAGAGTTAAAAAAAGAAATTTTTGTTACCCAAAGTTTACTATAACTTCTTAAACATATTGTTGATTTTAAACCAAGTTTCATTCATGATTTTGAACGGTGATAATTTTATGTTTTTAAATTACACTATAAAAAAACAAACATTTTGTTTATTTTATTATTTAAGAAAATTAACCGGGCCACCTTCTTAGCTGGGAGGGCGGGAAACAGGCATGCGTTGAACTTGCAAGTGCATCTGCCTTAATAGGGTTTCGGGATAATGGGTTTGTGGTCAGGCAAGTCGTACTGAGAGCAAAGTCAAAAAAAGGTCGAAAAGCACGCTAAATCTTGTGAGGATAATCAGCATGCCTTCATCCCTTTGGCTTTTGACACATTCGGCTCCTCGGCATCGGAGGGCGGTTCGGTTCATGACAAGAGTCCAACGGGTGGTCCACAACAACTTTTCGACCCCCCAAGGGCAATGATTTGTTTTCAGTAGGCTAGGGTTTTCTATCCAAAAAGGGATAGCGGCGCAGCTTGTTGTCCGTCTACCTGTTATCCTTATGTAATTTACCCTTTATATATCAATGAAAAACAATTCTTTCAAAAATTGCTATAGTTTTATTTTCAAGTTAAAAAGACATATTATATGATCATAAGTGTTTTTGTATCCCGTCGCATCACGTAGACACTCCTCTTATATAATTACAACGAAATTTAGTTTTTTTTTAAATAGTGTTTTTTTACACATAAATACCATATACCATTACACTTACATGGTATTTATGTATATGTATAAGTGTAATGTTAAAATTTAATGTATTAGTGTATCACTCCTACACACATTATATCTTAACTCAAATTTATATATACATTTAAAATTACCTACACACTCAACTAAAATTATGATTTTCTATTCAGAAAGAAATGACGGCCTACATATTATCCTTATGTAATTTACCCTTTATTTTTAATGTAAAATGCATTCAGATTTTAGGAAGAAAAAAAAAGCATTAACGTTGCTCTCAACTAATTTGGTTTCGTGTTATAAATGTTTTCCTATAGCAATTATTACTTATTACCAATAATCTTAATGACATACATAATGACTTTGATGTTTGGTTTTTAAAATTTGGTAACGTATTTTGACTATTTCATAACCTAATTGAAGAAACACAAATTCAAATCCTGGTTTATCGTATAGACGCTAATGCAGGTGGTGATTCAACGGTATTTTGTAAAGAGAGGTGTTTATAAAATACGTGAGGGTCTAAAGACAAGACCAAGGAGTTTAGAAGACTACAGATTAGAAGAGCCGAGCCTCTAAAGGTTAGTGAAATAAACAAGGGATTGAAGAAGGTACGAGGGAGCTCGTATTCTTCTTGAGTGAAAGTGTATGTGATGTTAGATGCCAACAAAAGGAGAAGGAGCTCCTCCTTTTGTAGTACCTTGCAATCACACTTTCTCAGCCCATCTTCTACCCTTGATGGGACCCGGGCCAGGTAGAGGTGTCTCCAAGAATCCGACCCAAGTCCTTAAGCCCATTTGGTGCAAGTGGGTTTTGATAAAAAGGAGAAACTAAAATGCTAAGGGGGGATGTTACCGTCCTGACGATTGTACACGTGGCGCCCATCGAGTGGACGCTGATGGTCGACGGACACGTGGCGCCTGCCTATTGGCCGACCGAGGGCGGTGGGTAATCATACTTTTTATTGGACCTCGAGACAGGTTGAGAAAGCCTACTGTCAGGAAGATGTCTTGGCTGGGAGGCTGCCACGTCGTCGTCCTTTCTGCGTGCCAGACTGAGAGCAGTCTCTGATTGGAGAGGAACTCTGACGGGCAGCCTGTTGCGTCAGAGATATTTTGTCTGGGGCAGGGGGGTGTCCCTAGGCTGCCCAAAAGGCATCTTCCAGTTGTGTTGGCGAAGCTTCCTTTGGCTTGCTGGGGAAGCTTCGAAACATATTGGATCCGCTGACGTAGAGCGGGCGGACGAGCTTGTGCCTGGCGTCGATTGGACGCCAGGTGTGTCGCCAACGTAAAACGGGCGGGTGAGACTATGTCTGGCGTCTGTTGGACGCCAAGTGTATCGCCGACGTAGAACGGGCGGGTGGACGCCAGACGTTCCGCTGACGTAAAACGGGCGGATGGACACTAGACGATCCGCTAACGTAAAACGGGCGGATGGATGCCAGGCGATGCCGATTCTAGTTAAGCGATGATATGGTATTTGTAATGCTTTGATACCATATCGCTTCACTAATCAACCAAGATGGTTGGGTGGACTAGCGATCTTATGCAATTCACCATCCAAGGAATTTGGATACGAGTCTCTTTAATATAAAATAAATAAATACTAACAAAAATTTGTTGACGAATAGCAAGAATGTGGAATGAGGATTAATGAAACCCCGAGACGTTTAGATTGAGTGGAAATAAAATGTTTGTCGCTCTATATTGGAAACTTCATCTTTTTCTATAGCATAGTTATATTTTAGAAACCGGCCCGATTGAGAATTAGTTATCTAACCCATTAGGGTTGTAACTTGTAAGTTGTGGGTTACTATAGTATAAGAAGTCTATGTAGTCATTGTGTTTTAAATTTTTGCTATGATGTTTTTTATTACATTTGTGTTGTATTATATAGAAAATCATCAAATTTAACAATTTAAACACAATCAAATTTATTCTAGACATGGAATTTAAAACATACTAATTACTTTCTTCATGTGGTATTTTAGATTGAGTGTTGAGAATACATAAAATAGTGTTTTAAATTTTTATATTTTGTGTTTTTCTATATAATATTATACCAAAAGAATATAAAACACTATGCCTAAAATTTAAAACACGATGAGTATATAGACTTCTCACACTTTATACGAAAAATGTCTTTTTTACAGGAACCCTATATATATATATATATATATATATATATATATATATATATAGGGGAAAGGTAAAAAAGAAACCCCCTAAAATGAGAAAACCATGGAAACCTAACTAGTGGTTCTAATTAATCCACCTCACTATGTTTTATTTGGGAGGAAAAGGGTATATTAGACATTTGCTTTGGTTGCTTTTTCAATGTTTATGACACCTGGTGCATACTAAAGTCTAGATCATAATTATTTACTTTCCCCATACACCTTCCCACCCTTTCCACTCTCAATTACCCACACCAAATACAGATGTCTTCTTCTCGAGGGTCTTCTTCCTCTCATTAACTTCCCTGAAACCTCAATAAGTTCACTTAAAGTTCTTCCTGCCTCATTAACTCTTTCATGCGATGGAATCGAATCCTCAAATCAAGCCACATTCAATGATCTTGGATTCCGTGAATAACCATGCATCGTCTGATTTTGTATCAGAAACAGAGGATGATAGTGGTGATACTGGATCTCAAGGTTTTTATATGATTTTTTTAACGCCGGTCATATAATATTTCCTACTTTGTTTATAGCACTGCTCATGATCATAGGGTTTGGAGCAGGTTTTTATATAGTTTAGAAAGTAGCATTTTTTTGTTTGTTCATGTTTATAGTGTTTCTCATAGTTATACTGATTTAGTTTTAGGTTTTTTAAAGTTTCCAAATTTTGTTGTTAACAGGGTTATATAGTGTTAGGATGTTTTTTAATGGTTTTACTACTATCTAAGGTTTTTAGTTATTTTGTTTTAGGTTTGTGTTGTAATGTTTTATATTTTTTTTGCTGTTTTCAGGCCTTAATTTTGGTTTCTCAGCTGGGTCTTCATCTTTGTTGAGGAATGTTGATGGAGGGGATCCTGTTGATGGAAATGAAATAGGAGGGAATGAAGAGATATATGTAGGTGTTGAGTCTGGTAAGAAACTTTTGCCCAACATTGACTTTACTATCATGCATCTTTGTGTTTGTCATAGTAGTGTGTGGTGAAAGCTATTTTTTGGCCAAAGCAGAAATTTGTTACATGTGTTACATAGAAACTGTTTTGGTGTACCAACTTTTTTTCTTGAATATATATTTTTTATAGCCTTTTTTGTGTCTTATATGTTTTATGTACAACATGCTTTCTGTTAAAGAATACACTTATAACGTATGTAACACATAAGGGGATTATAAATATAGAAATATAACCTGTTTTTAATTTAACAGGTGAAAACCAAGACATTGAGCCGTACTATGTTATTGCAACCCCGAACGGCACCCAATTCTGGATCCCCAATGTTAGCCCCCGGTATTTGCCTGCTATTGGTCAGGTTTTCCCGACGTTTGAGGCTGCAATGTCCATGTACAAAGAATATGCTAGGCAGGCCGGTTTTTCCGTTAAGAAGGGACAAACCAAGGTCTGGAATGGGGAACCGACACACAAGTACATGCGTTGTTGCAAATATGGTAAACCTCAGTTTAACAAAACCTTTGACACCTTAGTTGAAACTTCTGTTAAACCCCGTAAAACTTCGTTCAGCCTTTCCAATTGCCAAGCGCATGTGTTAGTGTCAATCACTTGTGGAGGTTCGTTGTTTAAAGTCATTCGTTTTAACGATGTTCACAACCATCAGCTGTGTGATAAAGATAACATTGACCTTAGTAAGATTTCTCGTAAACTTTCTTTCTCAACTAAACAATTCATTCATAACATGTCTCTTAACCGAGTTGGACCTGCGAAAGCTCATCGTTACTTAGTGTCTCTTAAAGGTGGTCACCACAATGTGCATGGAACTGCTTCTGATTTCAAGAACTTTAGTAAGGAGCTTCGAATTTTTATTGGCGAGAGGGACTCGTCTTTATTCCTTGACCGCCTGCGTGATCGGTTTGAAAACTTGCCAGAATTTTTTTATGACTTTGTTGTTCGCGATGGTAAACTGCATTCTGTTTTTTGGGCGGATGAAATTTCAAAATTGAACTACAAGGCCTTCGGTGATGTTGTGTCGTTCGATGCAACATACAACACAAACAAGTAAGTTACCTTAACGTGCGTTACAGGTTTTATGTGTTTGCATTTTTTACTGCTTAACATACGTAAATAACATGTGGCTGTTCATTTAACGTGTAGGTACAACATGGTTTTTGTCCCTTTCACCGGTGTGGACCACCACAAGCAGTGTGTGACTTTTGGTGCAGGATTGATAATTAATGAGACCATAGATTCCTACGTTTGGTTGCTTGAATGTTTTTTAAAAGCTCATGGTTCACAGCCCAGGCTAGTGTTGACTGACCAAGACCCGTCGATGATGCAGGCTGTACCAAAAGTGTTCAGTGAGGCTCGCCACAGGCTATGTATGTGGCATATAATGAAAAAACTACCCATCAAGGTAATGTTATGTATGCAACTACTTAAGTGTTTTATGTTAAAGATGTCTTACATTGATTTTATGCTTCTGCACCTAGGTTGGTGCTGATATTTTATCCAACACTGAATTCTGGTCCTGCATTCACAAATTGGTGTGGAACATTTTCATAAAACCTTCAACATTTGAGAGTCGATGGAATGCGTTGCTAGAGACATTTGGGATTCAGGAAAACCAGTGGTTGAGCGATATGTTTGCAATCAAAGAACTGTGGGTGCCGGCGTACTTTAGGGAGATTCCAATGTCATGTTTGATGAAAACAACATCCAGAAGTGAGAGTTCAAACAGTTCATTCAAGGTCAATTCCACTAGTGCCCACACACTTGTTCAGTTCATGTTATGTTTTGAATCCCGTCTTGATAGCCAACGTTACCGTCAGCGTGTTGCCGAGTACAAAACATCATCAACGGTTTTTTATGGGTCTACGGACTTTCCCATTGAGCAGCATGCGTTTACCTTGTACACCAATACTGTGTTCCAGGAAGTTAAGAAGGAGATTATGAAGGGGAAGTTTTCATGCTACATCTCCAATGTTGATGAAAAGGACAACATGCCTACCGTCTTTTCAGTCACCCAACTTGACAAGCGTCGTGATGTTACTAATGTTTACCAGGTAGCCATTTATGTTATTGTTAGAAACTACTGATTTGATTGTTATAAATGTTTTAAAAATTTATGTTACTTGTGTAACAAGTTAGTTGTACCACACCAGTTCAGGCTATTGGTCTTTTAATAAGTTGAACTTTCAACCTTTTTGTCTTTTAGGGGTTTCTGTTAAAAAATCCCCTTGCTACATGTGTAACAAGTTACTTTGTGCCACAGCAGTGATGGTTATTGAAACAGGCCTTGCAGTGTAGCCAATGTGATTTAGGCTGAATATTAATCTTAGACATAATAAACCCTCTTGTTACATATGTAACAATTTAATTGCACCAAACACCATATCTGGAATTTGATTGTTTTGTACTTCTGGTTATTTAGTTTTTCTCTGTCAAAAATCCCTAAATTTTATTAGAACTGTTAGAAAGTTTGCTACATGTGTAACAAGTTAGCTGTGCCAATATACTTTTGTGGGAGTACAGGCCTTGCAGTGTAGCCAACGTGATTTAGGCTGAATATTAATCTTAGACATATTAAACCCTCTTGCCAATAAGTATCAATTTAATTGTACCAAACACCATATATGGAATTAAATTGTTTTGTACTTCTGGTTATTTAGTTTTTCTCTGTCAAAATTCCCTAAAGTTTATTAGAACTGTTTTCATGACTTTTGTCAGAGTACAGTATGTGCATGACTTTGGACTACACAGCTGTTTATAATTATGTTCCTTTAATACTTGTTGCAAACATAGGTCTTACCATTTCTAGCATCAATTATGCAGGTGCGGTTTGATAGCATTGATTCAACGGCTGAATGCTCATGCCGATGTTTTACACGTCTCGGCTACCTTTGCCGCCATGTTTTTGCAGTTTACATTATTAAGAAAGTTGACCGCATCCCGCAGCAATATGTGGTCGAAAGGTGGTTACGTGATATTTTACCCAAGAGAGTGTTCTCCATTTCTGGACGTTACGGTGTTGACACTCATCCAGGTTCGCTGTTGAGGAATGAGGTACTTGAACTTGTAACTGAATGTGTAGATGTTGCCAGAACTGATGAAACTGCCCTGGCGGACTTAGTTGAACAGCTCAAATCTATCAAGCTGCACTTGTTATCCAGGGAACCAATTTCTGTTATTCCGGACCAACCGTCTCCAACCGACGTGGAAGAAATTATTGGCCAATCGGCCGATACTGAAACTGTGGTTGCCAATCCTGATGTGGCACGCAACAAGGGTTGTGGGAAAACTCGAAGAATATCTGGAGCTGGTGAGAAGGGCAACCCAAAGCGTCCGAAAATGCCTAAGGCCCCACGCCTATGCAACAACTGCCACCAATATGTCACGGATCATGATGCAAGGAATTGTGAGAAGGTTGTTGCGATGAAAAGGGCCAAGGAGGAGGCGGCACAAGCCCGGAAAGCCTAGTTAGGTTTATGGTAATTAATGGGGCAGCACTACTATCCCTGCTTTTTGAACCATGTTGGACACTGGTAACAGTTAGAAGCACATGCAGTCCCTTTTTGTTGTTACGTGTGTAACATGGTTGTCACATTTTGGTGTGTTTGTTGTTCCCCAGCTACTTCTATTTTTATTTGGTAGAATTACTTTTTATGTATAATCTTCACCCACTAGACATGCTTTTTTGTGTTTTGTAATATATAATGTGGTGTGTTTTAGGATCTATGTTCTGTCTTATAAGTAGTTGGTAACAGGGGCCGCATTGGTAACATACGCAACAAAAAGGTAGCTGGGCCAATGTGATTATTATATTAGATCCCCTATATTACATATCATTAATTACCATAGGGCCCATGGACAGAAAGAAAGCATGGGTATGTGTTGTAGTTTTGGTACGGAAGACCTAGGGAACTACCAAAATCTAATAAAATATGTACTTCACAAAGTAATAAATGAAGAAAATAAAATATAAAATCATGATGCACTCCCTAGCACCCAAAAATATTTATGACATGTTGATTTGACATAAAGCAAAATCTACCACTATAGCATTAAACCCAAATTAAATTATCACCAACCACCCAACCACCCATCCTTGAACATAGTTTATATACCTCATTTTGGTAAAATAGAAATCATTGTTCCATCCCATAATAATAGTCTTCCTAACTTACCAAAAGAAACACTTTCTGCAAATGGAAAGCCCTTCAAAACCTCATGCAGCCAAGCGCCAGAAGACAAAAAGCGAAGAGGAGGTCACTTCAAAAGTAACTGATTTTTGGGCGTTACTGGAGCGTACTGAACACCAAGCCATTCATGCTTGGAATGATGTTAATGATCCCAACGAGAGCAAAGTACCGAAAAAAGGTGTCGAAACTCTAATGATGCAAGATGGTAATAGTACACCGGCGTCGTCGGGCGATGCACAGATGGAAGTTGACGGAGGGGTGTCAGTTGGCACTGCGTACTCGGTAACCAAAGAGCCTGTATCAATATCGGCTGTTGCATGTCCAGGTGTTGAGTATGATCACGAGTATTGCGGTTGTCCATTGTGTCCAAATTCCCCAAATACCCTCGCCAGGTGGGCAAGTTACAACCCTTGGGAAGACGAGGACAGTGAAATGTCGGAGCTGAGCTTGGAAGCGCAGTATGGAAAATTCTCGCCATAATGGCTGCAACTTACGATGGTTATGCTTTTGTTGATTAACCTTTTTTTGCTGGGTAGTCGTACCTTTGTTATGTGTTATTGTCTAAGTCTTAACCTTATTAAGGACTGTCTATGTAGTTTTTTATTATCATGTGTTTGCTTAAGACTAGTGTGGTATGTCACAGTCTGATTATGTAGCTATCTGTTATGTATGTAACAGATTTGTTAAGTAGTAAAATAACATATTAACCCCTATGCTTTAACAATTGTCATGTACCCATTTTTAAACCTGTTTGTCTTTTAGGGTTATTTGTTAAAAACATTGTGCTACATGTGTAACAACATAGTTGTGCCACACCAATCAGGGATATTGAACATCCCTTTGTGGTGTTTCCAATGTGATTGGGGGGTGAATATTATTCCGAGACATAAAAAACCCTCATGTTACATGTGTAACAGGTTAATTTTCAATCAGTTTGCACTACGTGAAAAAGGGACTACGGCCACAGCAAAAAAGTGTGACCGTATGCCTTTCGCCACACAAATTTTTTTCAGGTCAAGTGTGACCAAAGGTCGAGTCATCGTAGGTATCATATAGTCACACTCACGTTTAGTGGTCATAGCTACTAAAAAGTGTGGCTAAAAGGTATTCATTTCTTGCTGAAATCAAGCATTTGCTTTGTTAAGTGTGGCTAAAGGGTAGCAACAGTCACATGAAATTAGTAAACAATTGGTTTTAGCCACATCAATTATAAAAAAAAAGTGTGGCAAGAAAGGTTGTTGTAATCAAGCTTTCTGTTCATTAGTCACAGCAACTAATGATATGTGTGACTAAAAGATTATAACGGCCATATGAATTTCTTGTAAATGTGGTCAGTTGTACTATATAGTCACAGCAACTAATGATATGTGTGACTAAAAACTATTTCTAGACACAAAAGATACTTATTTTATTTTAAGTGTGGCTATTATTTAACATTTGGTCACACATAATTATTTTTTCTCTTGACGTTGTTACCATTCCGCCACACTACAAAAAACCAACTGAAGATGGTGTGGCTAATGTGTTTTCTAAGGCCACATGAAATTTGTTAATTTTAAATGTGGCTAGCTACTAACCATTAGTCACACATAAATTTATTCTCCAATGACGTTTGCTAGCATTCCGTCACACAAACAAAACAATGTGTCAATGGTGTGGCTAGTAGTTATATAAAACAACATGAAATTTTTAATTAAAGTATGGCTATTCCCCAACATTTGGACACGTATAATTTTGTTTACTCGTGACGTTTGTTATCATTCCGTCACACAATACAAAACAAACTAAAGATGGTGTGGTTAATGGATATCTGAAGCCACATGAAATTTGGTAATTTTAAATGTGGCTATTGACTAACCTTTGGTCACACATATTTTTTTTCTATGACGTTTGCTATCATTTTACCATACAAAAAAAAACCAAAGTGAAATGGTGCAGCTAATGGGTATGTAAAGCAAAATTAAATTTTGTATTTTTAAGTGTGGCTATTATATAACATTTGGTCACACATTTTACGATTTGTTTTCAGTTTTTTTTTTAAATAAAAACAACAGTAAATATGAGAACTTAAAACGCAAATGGTATTAACAATAATAAACCAAAATACATACATAAGCTTTCAATTAAATACTAAAGACAAACTTCTAAACAAAATCTAACTACAAGTGATTCAGCGACTACAATGGAACTCGGATCACTCCAGCAGCACTTCCAATGTGGCATTGTTTTTTACCCCTAACTTCAAACTCATCCCAAATAGTTGTTCTTTCTTGATTGCCAACTTGCCAACCTAGTTTTTTATATAATACAAACATTTAAACAAATGAATGCAACCACGACAAAGAAACATATATAGATCACTTGCATATATTATTATAAAAACAAACATATTTATGTGCCAGCAAAATTAAAGGGTTCATCCTCTATGGAATCACATTAGGTGAGACAACCATGTTAATTTAGTTGCAAATTACTAGTCTATACTCTATAGTATTATTAAACAATAATAAACAGATGTCAATTTCTCATAATGAACTACATCAAATCTTCCTATCTTGTTTAGAGCATAAGATGGATTCAAATAACAATATGATTAATTACCTTAAGAAGAATTAATCCCATGATAACCACCAACCACCATTGGTAAACCCTGTCCGACCTGTCCTTATGCCTTTCCAGCAAACGAAGCTGCTACAGCATGTAATGCTAGTGTAATGGCTAAACCAATTGCATATGTTATAGAGAGTCACCTACAATCTACATATATGTGAAGCGCAAAACAGAAATTAGAGAGAAAAAAAAAACCTATGCCCCAAGTATAGATTTTGTCCCAACACAATCTCAAGTTATTACTTGGCCTAACAATCAAGTTCATATGGAAAGTTGTATATTTTAGATAAATGATAAGAGGTGGCAATGGCAATTCCAACTAATTTAGTTGTGACTGAGTTTGTCTTGGGGTGCATTGTCTCAAATGGATTGAACAAAAAGTTTAAGCTAGAAAGGAGGAAGGCATAAAACGGGTCGAGTAATAGTATCACAGCTTCTTTCCTATCATGATGTGCTTTAAAATAAAAAATAAACCAATACGGCAATACAATCTCTAGTTCATTTCAGAAATTAATAATTAGGTAATTACCTGCCATAATTCTTTGTTAACAAAAGGCATAAAGGATGAACCAACTTTAATATATTTTCATAATATGAAAGAACAACCTGGATATAGACGCGATTTCTTTATCTTTTGATTGGTAAAGATTTACTTTACTGGCTTCGATGTAACTACTTATAAGCAAATAATTAATATCAAAATTTTGAAATCAGTGGCAGTAACAAAAGCCATAACAAGAGTAAGAAGTTTCAACACATGTCCATTGTTATATTGCACTCTCTTAAGCTACTATAATTGACGATACAAATGGCCAAAGACCATGACATCAAGTTAATTATCTGGGAGACAAAAAATTACCACATATTACTTATTCAAAATTGTAATAGGTTAACAAAAACACCAAACTCACAGCTTTTTCAAGAAGCGCATCTGTCATCACGATACAATACGAATCTAGGATCAATCTGTTTCAATAGATTCACAAGCTTCTGTGCCATTCTACACAAACTTGACTACCTAGTTTATTCCACCACAAAACTCAAAACAACAGAGAATGTCAATTAGCATAAATTAAATAAAGTGGTGAGCTTGATAGAAAAAAATTATTACTGCATAGCCTAGATCATGTCATAAAACACTCAACATCCAAATAACATAAAGTGATTACAGTTCTTACTTACTGTAGGCATCACAGGCTCACAGCCGGCAACATGATAATGATGCATAAATTCACGTTGACCGCCTTCTCAATTCCATTAAAAAAATTCACCCTCTTCAAAAGCTTCTTCTTATGAAACATCTGCAGCATCCAAATTCATAAAAGGGAGTTAAAAATCATAAATGCTTGAAACTGTAATATATATTTGTTGAGTATATGTGTGAGATGTTAATCGTCTTATCGGCCTTGTTAAACAAATTATAACACAAACACAATCACTAAATGCGTGACCTAACTTTATGGTGTTTTTGATCGTTGGAATCTCAAATGACAACAGTGGGATGAGACTCAAAACATTTTCCGGTTCTTTGTTCATTCCCCACAACAAATTGTACAACCCCACCCACAAAAACCCTTTCACAAACACCAACAACATAAAACATAATAGCATTTGCTGGTTGTTAATTCATTTAATAAAACACGACAGAAAAACAACAAATAGAGTAGATCTAGAAAACTGATAACAAACAAACATCCACAAATCTTCACCTCACAAATAAATCATTTTGTCAATTTATCTCATAACAAAATAAAATTGATAACTAAACCTACATTACAAACTACCTGATGGCAAAATAGCTATTGAAATATTGAAAATACCGCTTCAAAATTCAGGCTTCCCACGGATAGATTACAAACTACAGCGTCTAAAAAGAATTAAAATACCAATTTTGAATGGGGGTAGACCTAATTTGGCAAGATTGATAATCGTAGGTAAGTGGCTTTCTTCACCAGACCCATAGATAGCAACCAGACGAACTGCACATGCGTATAAACGTTCCCCATTCTTGTTCCTATAAAACACTACCAGGAAACTTTGAACCCAAATCCCACCAAACTGTTCAATGTTCATCACCAACAACATAACCCTTTCAAAAAATTGGGTATCCGGATTTGGCTCAATTCAAGCAAACATGATATAAGCAATCGATTCAAAACGATTTATGAAAATATCTAAACGGAAAATGAGTTTAGATCTTTTGGCTCGATGTTAGGTTATGTCTTCTGTCGCCGGTGGGTTTTTAACCGCCGGCGCCGTATCGGTGTCATTGGGCAGAGATTTATAACAATAAAAGGATATGGAGTCCATAGATTTCACGATAACAGTTGGAGGATGTGGAGTGTTGAAGACGTGCCAACGAGATGAAGTGAAAAGGATGAAGTAATGAAGTGTAGCGGATGGAGGGATGAGTATGTGGATGGATGGATTTGATTTTGTTAGTCTAAACAATAAGCGGGAGATTGAAAAGTGTATAAGCGGGAACTGAAATTTTTGGGGATATTTTTGTGGATGGGAGAAGATTATGATTTATGAGGGCTTCGACCTCGACCCTACTCCATACTGAGTTTTGACTCACCAGTGTAAATTTTCTGATTTAATTCAAAAAGTTTGTTTTTTCTTTAGGTCCAGTTCCCATTGATTTGAAAAACAAAACGGAATTTGTGACTTTCGGCTTCCATCACTCAAAAATTCAAGCTTTGCCACTTTTTGTGGGTAAACTAAAGATGATCACATAAATGTTTCATGACTGGACTGGATGTCAAACCGGTTTCCTTAACGGTTCATTGTTCGGATCGGTTAAATAGTTGAACCGGATTTAATAACTAGGTGTTGTAATATGTTAATTTAAATTAAAAAAATACATATAATAACATATATGTCCATTAAGCCCGAAATAGTCCATAAAGACATATATGATCATCTACTATTATCCATTATGATCTATTAAACATATATGATCTACAATTGTCTTTTGAGGTATATTAAGGCCCATGTAATCAATTAAGACATGTGTCATATACTATTGTCCATTTTGATCTATTAAGTCCTAATTGGTCCATTTAGGCATGTACGATCTACTATTGTCCATTGTGATCCATTAAGGGCTAATATGGTCCATTAAGATATATATGATCTGCTATTGCTCATTATGGTCCATTAAGGCCCAATACGGTTCATCAAGACATATATCATCTATTATTGCTCCTTATGATCCATTTAGGCCTAATACGATCCATTAAAACATCTATCATCTACTATTGCTCATCGTGATCCATTAAGGCCCAATACGATCCATTAAGACATATACCGTCTACTATTACTCATTGTGATCCATTAAGGCCCAATATGATCCATTAAGACATGTAAGATCTACCATCATTAATACTTGAAGGCCCAATATGGTTAATTAAGACAAGTAAGATCTATCATCATTCATTATGATACTTTAAGGCCCAGTATGGTCCATTAAGACCTATAAGAACTACCATTGTCCATTGTGATCCATAGGGGTGTTCAGAATTTTGGTTACGCGAAGTTCATTTCCTTGGTCATGTGGTTAATGAAAAAGGAATCCATGTCGATCCAGCTAATATAGAAGTCATCAAAGACTGGGAAGCACCAAAGACGCCTTCTGAGGTGCGGCAATTCCTAGGTCTCGCAGATTACTATCGTCGTTTCATCGAGGGATTTTCGAAGATTGCTCAACTCCTCACATCTCTTACCCAAAAAGACCGAAAGTTTGACTGGGGCGACTCGCAGAAATCAGCATTTCAGATGCTAAAACTTAAACTCTGTTCTACGCCTATCTTAAGGTTCACGAGAAGAACTATACCACCCATGATTTGGAATTGGGTGTGGTTGTTTTTGCTTTAAAGATCTGGAGACATTACTTGTACGGTACCAAGTGCACCATTTATACCGTCCATTAAGACATTTTTGATTTATTATTATTATTATCAGTTGTGATCCATCAAAGCCCAATACCGCCCATTAAGACATTTTTTATTTATTATTTCCATTTGTGATCCATTAAGGCCACTATGGTCCATTAAGACATGCATGATATATTATTGTCCTTTATGATCCCTTAAGGCCCAATATGGTCCATTAAGGCATATATAATCCACTATTGTCCATTCTGATTCATTAAGGCCCAATATGGTCCATTAAGACATATACAATCCACTATTGTCCATTCTGATCCATTAAGGCCCAATATGGTCCATTAAGACATGTATGATCTACTATTGTCCATTGTGATACATTAAGGCACAATATGGCCCATTAAGACATATGTAATCCACTATTGTCCATTCTGATCCATTAAGGCCCAATATGGCCCACTAAGACATATATAATCCACTATTGTCCATTCCGATCCATTAAGGCCCAATCTGGTCCATTAAGACATGTATGATCTATTTTTTTTCATTATGATCCGTTAAGCCAAATATGGTCCATTAAGACATGTGTTATCTACTATTGTCCATTGTGATCCATTAAGGTCAGTTTGGTCCATTAAGACATGTATTATCTACAATTGTACATTGTGATCCACAAAGACCCAAAATGGCATATTAAGACATTATGATTCATTAAGGCCCAATTTGGCCTATTAAGGCATATATGCTATACTATTGTCCATTATGATCCACTAATACCCAATATGGCCCATAATGACATATATGATCTATTAATGTCCATTGTGATCCATAAAGGCCCAATATGGTCCATTAAGACATATATGATCTACCAGTGTCCATTGTGGTCCATTAAGACCCAATATGGTCTATTAAGACATGTATGACCATTTCGGTACCGGTACCCGTTTTTTGCGTTCTCGACAGCGGTACTTTTGGTAGCGGTACTAGTTCAATACAATCCGATACTTTGGGTTGATTTACCTTTAAATTCTTATATCATAATACTCGTTTTCTACTTGTACTGGTACCTATTTCTTCCATTTTCAGGACCAGTACTTCCATTACCGGTACCAGTTCGCTTCCGAGGTCATCTATACTCATTACAACGCAATAAGCCTTTAGTACATTCATGACATGATGAAACGCATAAACTTCAAAATTGACGCATTTGTTATATATATTTTTACCTAAATTAGTTACAAAGACAAATATATAAAAGTTTGAAAAGAAATTACTAAAATGATAAAATGAAATTTTACAATTTTATATCTTTTGCATATTCATACTAAATAATGTAATTTTTTTAATGAGAGTAGCATTTGAGAGGGAATTTTTAGGATTAAATATTTTGGGGGGAGTTTATGGAGGGAAACTAAAATTTTGTAATTTTAAGAGGATAAAATATTTTGGGGGGAGTTTTTGGAGAGATATTGAAATTTTGTAATTTTAAGAGAGAAATATTTTGAAAAGGAAGTTGTTGTATGTATAGTTACATTAGGTTTTGTAATTATATAAGTGGGACTATTGTTTTACCTTTGGCCATACATATTTTTTCATGACATTTGCTATTATTATGTCACAAAAAAAAACGAAGAGAAGATGGTGTGGCTAATAGTTATATAAAGCCACATGAAATTTTAAAATTTTAACTATGATTATTGTCTAAACTTTGGTTACACATGTTTTTAAATAACATTTGCTATAATTTCGTCACACGAAAATAAACAATGACATTAGTGTGGCTAATAGTTAAAGAAACATGATTTTTTTGTAACTTTAATTGTGACTATTGTCTTACTTTGGTCACATATATTTTTCCATGACATATATTATCATTCTGTGATACAAAAATAAATAAAGGTCGATGGTGTGATGAATGTTTATGTAAAGCCACATGAAATTTTTTAATTTAAAGTGTGGCTATTGATTAGTCTCTGGTCACACAACAATATATGTGGCCATATATGTATTAGCTTATAGCCATACATCAAAAAAATAATATGGCTGTAAATCACATTTGGCCACACTTTTCTAGTGTGGCTATTAAATGTCACAATTTTTTCTTGAAGTGTGGCTAAAGGATTCGAGAAGTTATAGTTTTTTGTCACATGAAATAATTATTGTTACCTTAG
Source organism: Ambrosia trifida (assembly GCA_028751855.1). Taxonomy (NCBI): domain Eukaryota; kingdom Viridiplantae; phylum Streptophyta; class Magnoliopsida; order Asterales; family Asteraceae; genus Ambrosia; species Ambrosia trifida. The sequence continues at coordinate 88,964,714 of CM054123.1, read as the reverse complement.
ATCACAATTGGCCACACTTTTTTGGGTGTGACTAATAAATGTCACATTTTTTTTCTTAAGCGTGGCTAAAGGGTTTGAGCTGTTATACAATGGTCACATGAATACATAAGATGTGTGGCGAAAGGTGGGCTGGAAGTTTTTCAAATGTTAGAAATGACCTTTAGCCACACGTTCAATCAAAAGTGTGGCAGGGCGATTTTAGGAAATGTGTGGCTAAAGCCACATTTTGGCGTAGTGTTGCCATTTATTAAATAGTAAAATAACACATTTGAGCCCCCATACTCTATGTATGTAACACACCAAAAATTCAGCTTTCCTTTTTAAGACTAACATGGTATGTCACACTCTAACCAGGTAGCTATCTGTTATGTACGTAACAGATTTATTAAATAGTAAAATAACACATTTGAGCCCCCTATACTTTAACACTTGTCCTGTACCCATTTTGCAACTTGTTTGTCCTTTAGGGTTTTCTGTTCAAAACCTTATGCTACATGTGTAACAGGTCAGTTGTGCCCCACAAATCAGGGGTATTGAACAGTCCTTGTTGTGTAGCCAAGGTACTTGCTGGTGAATATTAATCCTAGACATAAGAAACCCTCATGTTACATGTGTAACAAGTTGATTTCACCAAACACCATATTTGGTATTTGATCGGTTGGTACTTCTGGTTATATAGCATTTGTATGTCAAAATTCCCTGATGTTTCCTATAACTCTTAAAAATATTGCTAAATGTGTAAGAAGTTCTTTGTGTAAATCTATTTTTTCTGTCAGTGTACAGTATGTGCATGACTTTGGATTACAGAGCCGTTATAATTATGCACTTTTAATACTTGTTGCATTCCATATCAGTTACCATTTCTTTCATAAAAAAACATCTTACCTTTCTAAGACTAGTATGGTATGTCAAGGAACACCCTAACCATGTAGGCACCTGTTATGTATGTAACAGATTTGTTAAGTAGTCAAATAACATATTAACCCTCTCTTAATCAATTAACCTATAACTCAATATCCATAACACTCAGATTACCGTACCACCTAACCACGTACGCAGCTGTTATGTATGTAACAGACTTGCTGACAACACTTTTACATACGTAACAGAATACTATTATAATCAAAGACAGTTAGTTGTTCAACAAGTGACCATACTAGTTAAGTTATCTTACAGAACCCAGCAGTATGTTAGGTGTATTATCACCCAAAAAACAGTTTTAAACACTACATAATTGTCATACACAGTTAAACAACCCCCCCTTCACGACCGTTCCTCCTTACTTCAAATGTGCCCTAGCTTCCACCTCACCCTTCTTTGTGTTAACCGGTGAACGCAAAATATGCGCTGTGTACTTCGAACGTAGCTTGTTGATCTCGCCTTCTTTAGTGCGCCAATGCTTACTGAAATTGCATTCAAACGGTACATGAAGCCCCATGAATCTCTCCATGTGTCTCATTAGGAAGACCCCACAATCTGTGGCATTACCAGCCGTTCCCCACTCTACATCCAACCTATGTATCTCCGCCCCTCCGATCTTTCCCGCCTTCGGATGGTTGATGCTTTTAAGGAACTCCACAAACATGTGCTTCTGCAATTATCATGGATCATGAAACCCAAAAACAAATCATCACGAAATAAACATTTGATTTTAAATGACCAATGTTTTACGTTTTTCAGAAGTGATTAAAACAACTTACATATTTGTGCACAGTATCCTTTTTGTGGAAGTCAGCATGATCCTTGCATGTTCGCCTCCCTCGTTTTTTGTCATTATCAATCAGCATTATGGCGATATTCTTTAGCTCAAAGACCAATAAGTAGTAGTGGGCCCTTTCAAGGATTGGGAAAAAGACGATATCATATCGTTTGAAGTCACGGTTGGTCTCATAGGCCGGCACTGCGGCAGACATCGCGTTTGAAAACCGCGAAGCTCGATGGATCGGATCACACTTGGTATCATTAAGCATCCATGGAACCTATTTTTTTTTTTAGAAAAAAAAATCAATACCAGTTTTCATAACATACGTAAACCGATGTTGTCTTTTTAAATAACTTACCACTGCGGTTGTGCTTACAAACAAACGAAGAGGGGCCCCGTCCGATTTTAACCTCTCCCCGTAGTTTAAAACATCCACCCAACAGTCAATGATCACATCCATCACCTGCTTCCCCGGCTTCAAAGTTTTGATCATGCTACGTGTGGCTTCCACGTCACATAAACTTTTGAACAACACCTCACTGTACGCATGTTAACCAAGATAAATTTTTTGAAGCAGTCTTATAAGTTTAAACATTGGTCATGGTCTTACTTGGCAAGTGCGTTATCTATTTCATCATCGGGTATGTCTACATTTTCCACCGGTTCTCCATGCTCTATGCTGAAAAAAACAGAAAACAAAATGCTCCCAGTTACACATGTTACAGCAGTTCATGAACTTATTACCACATGCATTGTTCATGTTACTTACCGATTACTTATGGCTACCCTCCTTCTTTCCTCAGAACCACACAACATATTCAACGGATCCTCGTCCTTGTAAACAAAGTTCCACACAGCATCATCATCCTTCGTCACCCCCTCTCCCAAATTTACCCCCCTTATGTGAAAAGGTGACTTATGAACGTATGTCACATTCCTTTCACGTAGTGGGTTTCTCTTGGTTGCATCCATCTTGGCGATCATTTCTTGACGCATCGCCAAGGTCATGTTGTCGTCATCTTCTTGCAGATTTCCACTAGGGCCATACTCATTGTAAATCTGAGTCTGTGCGTCATATGAACTCACAGGTTGCACCAACGGATACACCATTGATGCGACAATGTCCTGGCAAACTGTCTTTTCATTTGGAGCCACACCGCCACCATCTGTAACGTACGTCACAACTTTCATTAGCTGACTTATCCGATCCAGCAGTTCAACATTGTTAAGATATAGAGTTGATACCTGATTCACCTGGTTGGTCCTTCAAACCAGGTTCCATTGTCTGAGACATTGTGACAGATCCTGTAAGATAAGCATTAAAAACTGTTAAAAACACAGAGCATTTATATAACATTTCTATATTTTTTTATTTTTAAGAAGTCAATTCACACCTGACCCCCCCTGATCTGTTGGTTCTGCCTGTGTTAAGCCAAAGCTAAAACTTGGCGCATCGTTGCTATCCGGTGTCGACATAGATGGAATAATCCAGGAGATTCCTGCAAATGTGTTACCCCAAATAATATGTGGACTTTTTTGTGGATTACAGACTTATTTCAATTTGGTTTTATTTGCATACCTGCTTGTGTATCTTCCCCCGGCTCAGCAACTTGCTTGCCCCTATCACTAGTTTCTGCCGTGTCTGGCTGTAGTTCTGTAGGACATTTTCGCACAAGCCCACTTATCACACATCCAAATCAGCTATCCATGTACTTATAAATATTACAATATCATACCTGACTCTTTGTTACTCGTTGTGTGCACATCTGCTTCGCTTGTTGAAATTTTTTCATCGCCTGGAATACAACGTTTTAAAACACATGATTAATATGTTTGGCGATGCGTTCTACCTGCCTTTAGTCGTGGATATATATGGTTTTTATAAGAATACCTGTTTTCTCCTCTTGCAGTTGTTCATCTGTTTTTGTGTCTCCCACCTTCACACTTGAGTCATCTTTGTTGTCTTCACCAGTAGCTTCATGTGATGGAGTGCCGCCTGAGGAGACTGTGTAACATACGTCACCAGATAACAATCATAAAACAGATGTATACATTAGCAATTTTATAACAGTCAACCGGCATACCTATTGGTTCACTTTGTGTTGCTGCCTGTGTTTGTGTGGTCAGAACCTCCTGTTCAATTTCATTGTTTGGTGCATCCAGTTCTGAAACAACAATATTATTCCGTGCTTAAAGTTAATTAACATTTAACAGCTAGTTAATTTTCAGTTTGTTGTTTATTACGATTTTACACGTGTATAAAAAAGAATTCATTATTTACCTAATTCGGCCTCTTGTGTTGCACCCAAGGTTTGTGTGCTCACCAATTCCTCTTCATTGCAAGTGGGAAACACATCACCTAACACATTTTCAGCAATTTGTCTGCTGGCATCGACATCTGTAACATATCATAACATTACAATCTTAACAAATTCTCCCCACCCGCTGACCTATGCGTATGTAACCGAACCTACCCTAGCTATATTTTACTTACCTTCTTTTTCTAGTCCCCCTGATTGTCCTGCTACATCCTGTTCATTTTGCACGTCTTCACTAACCTCAGAAAATTTGTTGGTTAAATTCCTGGCAAGATCTTCATCTCCTGTTACGTATGTTAAATATATAAACAGTCACACACAATGCTTCCTAATGAATGGAATGTGCATAGTGTTAAATACATAAACAGTTAAACATAATGTTCCTAATGTGTGTAACACATGTAGCACCTGTTTTGGAACCATCATTTTTCTGCTTTGCACTGTCATGCAGATTCTTCCTGTATTGGCTTAGAATCGGACTTTCCAATGCCCCTGCCTCATCCAGCGTGCCACCAACGCTTTTCTTTTTTGATCGTGTGATTGGGGACTTGTTTAGCGGCGAATCACCCAAACTCAACACATCATCCTCGACTGCTTTTCCTTTGTTGCTTTGTTCAGCCTTATCTGCTAATTTTTCGATATAGACGTTCAATGGATTTATATTTAACAAAATTTGGTATTGTGCTTAAACATCAAACTGGCAGTTAGCAATGGTGGTACATTTACCTATGGCAGCTATAACAGAGGAGATTTCTCCATCAGCATTTACACGCGCAACAGCTCCGACCTCACTCGCCTTCCCCATGTCTTTAATGAACTCATCATACCTAGCCTTGACAGCAACAACTTCTTTTCTACCTGGATAGTCCTCATCTAACTTGCAGATGGCCGATTCAACCCTCTTTCTCGTTCTAATCAAAACATCGACGAGATCCCCCACACTTGCTACCCTTTCCTGTTTGGTAATTTATTGTTAGCATGCCAAAAATATGTAATATGGGGAATACATGAACCGTTATGTTGTAGTACATAATTTTTTACCAACCTTGATGCTTGGCTCATCTATTCCAAGCTTCACACCCTCGTACGAAGTTAACGGCTTCAAAGTACCCCTTCCGAAACCCCCTTCTTTTATCTCAATCCTTTCCCTCTCTCTTAACCTTTGGAATGTCCAGAAACTCATAGGAACCACCGAAGAATCAACATCAACCCCTTTGCATTTAAAACTATCCACGTACAAAAGCTGCAAAATAGATGTTGTATACATGATTAGTATCAAGAAAACAAATACGGTCAGTAGTACCTAAGTGAATATGTAACATACGTAAAATATTAACTTACTGTCAAAAAGGTTAGCGGCCCTGTAAAAGGTGGATCCAAACTGTCTCGCCTCCAACCAACTTTACAACTCCTAAGCACCTCCACTACTAACTCACACCAATCAAGTCCAGCAAAATCCAAATCATCCGTCAGATAGTCTAGTATGTTGTCCTTCAAACTGCCTTGTTTGTGGCAATCAACCATGATAGTATAGAAGCACATTATAAAATCCATTCGGAAATTGAAGTCATCCTCACCATTGGACTCTTTCTCAATCATATCAACCATTTGTTTTGGAGATATAAATCTGCTCGGCGGGTACCTCTTTTTCCATTTAGCTATCCCTTCATCATGTTCGTCCCTACTCTCTAGCGCATTGAAAGACACTCCTCCAATTGGAATACCGAGTATCTTGTGTACGACTTCAGCGTCAATGCTAAGAGTTGCAGACGGCAAGGTCAACTCCAAACTATCTGGGTCCAAGTTATCCACAACATAATGCCCTAACTTTGCTGGTATCCCATCCATTTTTATACCCAGCAGCCGACCAAAACCCATTTCCTTAACCGCCAGTCGTTGTTCGTCGCTTAGGGCATTTATGCACCTTGTAAACTGTGTTGGTGATGACCTAGTACGTATTCCCAGCCACTCGTTCAACTTCGACCTTTTGCGCTGCTTACGAGGCTTCATGCTATCGTTCGACGACTTCTCTGCCCTCTTACGTTTGTTTGCCTTCTTTGGTTTGGCATTTTTGGCCCTTGGTTTTTCAGGTGAAATCTGCAACGCTCGTGCTTTTGATCTGGTCATCCTAACTGGTGAGCTCGAGGACACATCATAGACATGCATGACTTCTTCACCTGTTACACATGTAACCATCTTAGGTGTTAACTGTTTAGTCACTATAGCAATGTAAATATCAATAACTGATCCACCTTTCTTTGTTTTTCTTTGAACTTCTCCAGATGCTATATTCTTGTTTGCTTCTACAAAACATAAGAAATCAGGAGATATGGCTGAACGCCATCACATAAAACTGATTTACATACGTAACGGGCACAGAATCGAAAACATATCTTATCACATACCTTTATTTTTCGCTGCCTGTCGAAGGCGACGGTTAGAAAAGAACGACGGCTTCTCTGCTTGACACAAAACACAACAATTCGCAAATTAAGGCATAGTAATATACTTGACATGGATTTAAAATATATTTTCAATACTGACCCTTACCCTTACGTGGCTTCACGCTTGATTCATCATCCTCACTTTTTCCAGTCCCGGAAAACTCAGCATCACTATCATCAGACGCTTCAACTGATGTTTCTCCACCCTCCTCGTCATCTGTAGTTTTCTCCCTAGACGGCCCTGGATCATCATTCGGACAATGTTTGACGACTTTTTTACACCGTCTTTTTAAATTGACAAGCGGTGTGTCCGAATCATACTCTAATAACAGAACAGTTAAGAAAACATAATTACATTCTAAACAACATATCATCATTAATACAGGATTACCACAAACACAAATAGAAGCACAGCAGCATATAAATGAAAATATCCTCAATCATTAATATCCATAACATATGTAATACTTACCTAATTGACGCTTTACTTCTTTGGGGTCAGTGGTTTTTTTTGTAGTTCGTTTACCACGTCTTTTTGATTTTGAATCATCAGACAAAATGATCACTTTCCTTTTCTTCCTGTTTCAAACAAAGTATCAAGGTATTCAGGCCATATGTCCATTTTTCAACACGAGTATGTCATATTCACAAGGCCCCCATTCACAAGATACCCCACCCTATAATTATTCATATTCTAATAAACAATTTCCAGAACCCCCATTTCAGGGCATATCAACTATTCCAAATTCAAAAACTTCGATACCAGTAATTTACTCCACCAGACTCGAGAACCATCAAAACTTTTTCACAGTGAATAACAATGGTAATCAAAAACATTAAACCCATACCTTTTTGAAGTTTTCTTCGAACCTAACCGTCGAGCAAACGACGATAGGCTCCCCATGAACGATGCCATCCTTTCGTTGATGTTTGATCAGTAATTGTTTTTTTGGTTTCTTCAAATAATCTTCTTTGTTGATGAACAACCACTCTCGATGGACTGTTAGAGAGAACAGGGGTTGGGGGGATTTTTGAAATTTGGAGGTTTGTAAATGCAATAAAAGAGAGAGGGAGATCTTATTGATAGAGAGAGGGATGATGTGACGGTTTCTGCAACCATGCAGTAACCAACAGAGTTTGATGGTCAATTACTACAATACCCTTATTAATGCCTCTCTCCTCCTTTAATGTACTTTATTGCATTTTAATATAGAGATTAAATCTAGACCCTCCATCAATTTTAATCAATGGCCACAAATGAGTTTACATGGTTTTCTCATTTTAGAGGGTTTTTATTATAACCCTCCCCTATATATATATATATATATATATATATATATATATATATATATATATATATATATATATATAGGAAGGTTAATTTGAGAACACGTATATTTCGTGCGAATCGCGAGAACGGATAAATTATTTGGAAATAAAATTCGTTTTTTAATGTTGTATTTTAATTATAAATAGGTTTGTATTGAAAAAGATGATTTTGATTGTTTTATCATTTGTTCTCACGATATTTTATTTAAATTTTTAAGATTTACAAAAAAAAATAATAAAATATAACAGTTGCCAACATTTAACCGTTGATAACGGTCGAAAATAAATGTTCAGCATCTCCTTTGTCCTCGGTTACTTCTTGCTGAGACTAACAAATAAGTAACGTCACCAAGCAGGTGACGGCAGACACACACAAACAACCCCCTCCCCCAAGTAGTAACTTCATACATGCTAGTCCACGATATAAGGGGGTGTTTGGGGTTGCGTTTTTTAAATGGATTTTTAGATTATTGTGTTTAGAAAACGCAAATAATCAGTTTTTAGTTTTTGGAATTGAGTTTTGAAATGAATTTTTAAGTTACTAAAACGCAATAATTTAAAAACAGTTACACCAAACGCATGATTTGTTTTGAAAAATCAACCCCAAACACCCTCTACCTACGTTTATAATAATTATTAAATAAAAATAAATAAACAAATACATAATGGAAACAACAAAGTGTGCCGGAATTGAAAAGAGTTAGTTGGCCAAAATGGGAAACTTGAGGTGGCTTTTAGTTTTAAGTTGACGAATACCTTAAAAAAATAACTATTCTTCTTTTATGTTCATATAGTATGGATTTTAAGAAAACCAACTTCTATTTATAAGTGAGAGAATCATTTTAGACCTCTCTCAGTTTTCAATTTGAACAAAGGTTTTTATTTTAACCAAATTATATATATATATATATATATATATATATAAAATGGAAGTATCCATAGAAAACCCTAAAAAATTGAGAAAACTCTAGAAAACACTTAAAAACCTACTTCCCGAGCTTTTTTTTTTTTTTGAAAAAATTAGGGCATGTAATATACATGTTTTTAAAAAAAATCAAAAAAGCGCCGAGCTTTTTTAAAAAAAAAAATAAAATAAGTTGTACATCATAACATATGTTAGCTTATTTTTGCACTAATAACATATGTTATGATGCAAAACTTATTTTTTTTTTTTAAAAAAAAAAATCTTCGGCGCTTTTTTGATTTTTTTGGCTAAAAACACTTAAAAACATGTATATTACATGCCCTAATTTTTTTTTTTTAAAAAAAAAAAAAGCTCGGGAAGTAGGTTTTTTTTAAAGGTTTTCTAGAGTTTCCTCAATATTTAGGGTTTTCTACAGAACCATCCCCTATATATATATATATATGGGTTGGGTTATTTTGAGAACCATGGTGAGTTGTGAGAACCATAGGAACCATTCTACACCATTGATCTTCTCAATCCAATGGTTGAGATTAACTCTTGAGGTTTTTGTCTTTACATGGTAATTAAAAATTGTATTATGTATATTTTAATCTAATAAAGTACATTTAAGGGTATTAAAGTAAAAACACCATGTGAGAGAAATATAATTAATATAATATGATATTAATTTTTTATTTAATAATTCACAATATCATAATTTTTAAACTATTTTTTATTTTTTAATTTATTTACTTTTTTAAAACTAATAATCAGATAAATTTGATGAAGATGATTTACACTAGGGTAATTATTTACACTAGTGTAAATCTACCATTTTTTAACTTTAATTTATTTTTTATTCATTTATTTTTTAACCAATTTAGTTTTTTTAAAACAAAAAATCAACTTGTACATTCTGTTTTCTCTCTCTCTCGTTTTTACACTGATGTAATTCTTTACACTAGTGTAATCTACCATGATTTACACTGGTGTAATTATTTACACTAGTGTAATTCTACCATGATTTACACCGTTTTAATTATTTACATCGGTGTAATCTACCATAAACAAACCTACTACACAAAAACACTAGTGTAAAAACCCAAAATCAAACATCTATACATTCGTATTACACCACTGTAAAATGCCTCAAAAACATCAACAACAATTACATCAGAGTTTTCTACCATAAACAAACCTACTACACAAAAACACTAGTGTAAAAACCCAAAACAAAGCATCAATACATTCGTATTACACCACTGTAAATACCCTAAAAACATCTATACATTCGTATTACACCACTGTAAATGCCCTAAAACATCTATGCATTGGTATTACACCACTCTCGTGCCCTAAAAAAACAAAACCAAACATTTAAAAAAAATCATACATCACAATATTCTTATGAAAAAAAAAATAAACAAAACAAAAAAAAACAAAACCCTGCTACAAAAACACTTCTTCATCATCATCCATCAAGAACACATCTTCTTCAAAAATAACAACAAACAAATAATAATAATAATAATAATAAGAAACCAGAGGTGTGTGAGATGATTTAAAAAAAAACGATAATAACAAAAAAACCTGTTAAGATCTGTTCGTCTTCTTCGATCATCTTCTTCGTTCCTCTTCTCCGATCATCTTGTTCGGACCACCGTTTGCAACCCACGCCGTCGTCAGCCGCCCCTCTGCAAAACCCCATCACCACCAACGAGACCCAACCACAGATCCAACACAGCCCCCCACCCCCAGATCTGTTTCAGATCCCCAAAAAACCCATCACCATCGCCTCCAAAAATAACAAACCCACCGTTGACCCCCACCGCCACCTTCACCTTTCCCCACTAAACCACCGTCATCGAACCACCAGCCCCCTCCCCCGTTTAGATTCCCCCAAAAAACCCACGAACCACCGCCTCAAAAACCCCACCCCCTCGTCGTCTATGTAGAGAGAGAAAGAGAGAGAGAGAAACGTGAGTGAGAGAGAGAGACGTGAGTGAGAAAGAAGAGAGAGAGAGAGAGCCTGATAGAGAGAGAGAGAGGTGTGAGAGGAGAGATAGAGGAGTGTGTGTGAGATGAGTGTGTGTGTGTTTTGTTTTGAAAAAACACAAAAAAGACAGAATATAATATGTTGACAAAAGGGGTAGGGTGGGGTTGGGGTGGGGTTAAATTACTATCATGCCCTTTAATATTATATTGATAGGTGGTATATGTGTCAGTTTGTTATTGGTTTAGAGGGGTTCTTAAGTTCTCTCAACTCAAAGGGGTTCTCACATGAACCCATTCCATATATATATATATATATATATATATATATATATATATATAGGGGAGGGTTATCTTGAGAACGCTAAATATCGCGAGAACCGTGAGAACAAATGAGAAAACAAATCAAAATCATTTTTTTTTCAATACAAACCTAATTATAATCAAAATACAACATTAAAAAAACAAAATTTTTTTTCAAATAATTCATCTTTTCTTGCAAAAACACTTTCAAATTAACTTTTTACACATGTGTAAATGAAACAGTTTACACATCTACAAACAGTAAATTTACACATGTGTAAAAACAATTTATTTCCGTATACGTCAAAATTTTTACGCGTAAATTGTCTTTTTGGAATTGTATTTTAGTAATAAAGATAAGTGTAAAAAGAAAATTTTGATTTGAATGGTTTTAGATGGCGTTCTCGCGGTTCACACGAAGTATAGGTGTTCTCAAATTAACTTTCCCCTATATATATATATATATATATATATATATATATATATATATATATATATATATATATATATACAGGGCCGGCTTAAGCTTTGTGGGGGCCTAAAGCGAAGTTTAAAAATGGGGCCCTTCGGGTTTAACAAAATCAACAATAAAAACATATTGTCACCAACTTCTCCACAGGAAAATTTTGGTCATGAAATTAGAAAGAGAGAATTACAAACAGAATAATCAGAAATACCAACGAAATTATTAATATAACAATTCTTATCAATCTTATGAACAGTATACGAATAGGACAAATTTTTCAAGGTATTTACAGTTATGCCATTAGTTCAAATTATTATTATATAGGTTTTTTTTGTCTTTTTGTAAGTTTTGTCTTTATATGTTTTTTTTATCTTTATATGTATTAGGCTTAGAAATAGGTTAGGAATATTTGTTCAACTGGATATACCGGACGGTTCAACCGATTGTACCAGGTGGTTCAACCGGTTGAACATATGTAGTAAGCTTAGAAATAGGTTAGGAATATTGGTTCAACCGGCCATACCGGACAGTTCAACCGTGTATGTCGGGTGGTTCAACCGGTTGTATTAGGTGATTCAACCGGTTTAATCGGCCGGTATGAATGGTTAGGAATATTGGTTTAACCGGTCATACCGGACGGTTCAACCGGGTTTGTCGGATGGTTAAACCGGTTGTACCAGGTGGTTCAACCAAACCGTCGCAATACGTGAGATTGGTTCGTATAAATTTTGTTAAAATTGGCTTGCCCCGCGGCGAAGCGCGGGTGTTAAACCTAGTAGATTATAAACAGTGTTGAGGAAGAAAGCATCAGAAGTTAATGGTTGGAACTTGGATATTCTTAATTTCTTGTTTCCTATTTATGACTTTTTTCCTTGTTCCTGTCCCTTCTTTTTCTATTCCCTACTTTCCCCTTTTGTTTTTAACCTACATAACCTACATGATACAAGAGTTTATCAACTTTATATTTTACTGAGCCCATTACATAATTCTTAAAATAGAGGCCCTGGAAGGAAGGGGGCCCAAAGCTAGGGCTTTAGTAGCCTTATGCTTGAGCCGGGCCTGTATATATATATATATATATATATATATATATATATATATATATATATATATATATATATATATAGGATTGGGTTCATGTGAGAACCTCTTTGAGTTGAGAGAACCATAAGAACCTCTCTAGACCATTAATAAGGTGACACATACACCAACTATGATTATAATATTAAAGGGTAAAATAGTAACTTATCCCCACCCCACCCCACCCCACACCCACCTTTTTTAAAAACACTGATTTCTCTTTCTTCTTTATAAAATCACACACCTTTCTCTCTCTCTCTATCAGACCACACACTCTCTCTCTTCCTCTCACACACGTTTCTCTCTCTCTCTTTCTCTCTCTCTCTCTCTAGATGACGAGGGGTGAGTTGGGGATCTGAATGGTGGTGGTATTTTTTGGGCGGTGGGTTGTGTGGAGGTAGGGGGTGGAGGAGATGGTGGGGTACGACGGTAGTTGTTTGGGCGGTGGTCAGCGGTTAAGGAGACGGTGGTCGGCGGTTGGGAACTGAACAGATCTGGTGGGGAGGGGGTGGTTCGTGGTCGGGGCAGGGGGGACGACGGTGACAGGTATGTCGTTTTTGGTTTTTATTATTATTATTATTATTATTATTATTAACATCTACCTTTTACTTTGGGGATCTGAAAACAGATCTAGAGGGGAGGGGGTGGTTCGTGGTGGGGGGCAGGGGGACGACGGTGAACAGCGGGGTGGGATGATGATGGTGATGGTGGCGATCTGAAAACAGGTATGTTGTTTTATTATTATTATTATTATTATTGTTATTATTATAACTATACATGGTAAACAGTTTTATGTTTTTTTTGTGGTTTTACCCCAATGTAAAGCTTTGTTTGGTTTCCTTACTCAGGGTCAGATTTCACTTTGTTATACAGTGGGATTTACATTGATGTAAACCCTGTAAGGTTTCAGTTGGTAATATTTGTTTGCAAAGAGTTATAATTGTTTTGTTGGTTTATTTACACAGGTGTAATACATTTGTTTATGGAGGGTTTGAAGAATAACAATAATGTTTGCAGGTTTTGTTCTTTTTTTTTGCAGGTTTTGTTCTTTTTTTTTTTTTTTTTTTTTGGTAACAATAATGTTTAGGATGATTTTTTTATAAATTTTTTTGTAACATTAATGTGTAGTAGTATTATTTGTTATTATGATTTTTTTTTTATAAATGTTTTTGGGTTGTTTTTTTATAAATGATGATGATGTAATGCATAGAAGTTTTGGTTGATTTTATATTTTGATGTAAATCATTTTTTCGTTTGTTTTAAATTGATTGTATGGATGTTTACATCGGTGTAATACGATTGTGGGCATTTTACATTGGTGTAATACGATTGTATGGATGTTTTTTCTTTGAGTTTTACGTTGGTGTAAAGTAATTACACTAGTGTAAAATAATTACACTGTTGTAATACGAATGCAGTAGTTTTGTGTATGGTAGAGTTACATTGGTGTAAAATAATTACACCAGTGTAAATGATGATAGATTTACACTGGTGTATTTTTACACCAGTGTAAATCATCCTCGATGACTTTTATCTGATTATTTGTTTTAAAAAAGTAAAGAAATTAAAAATTATATACATTAAAAAAATATTGTTTTTTAAATAATTGAATAAACAATATTATAGTTATTATAATATTTTTCTTTCTCTTTCATTGTATTTTTACTAAAACACCCTTAATTGTACTTTATATTATTTAATCCACATGTCAAGACAAAAAGATTATCATGTGAAGACAAAACCATCAACTTTTAATCTCAACCATTGGATCCCTAAGATCAATGGCCTACAATGGTTCCTATGGTTCTCTCAACTCATCATGGTTCTCAAAATAACCCAACCCTATATATATATATATATATATATATATAGGGGAGGGTTATCTGAGAACGCTAAATAACCATGAGAACAAGTAAAAAAATCAATCAAAATCAAAATTTTTTAATACAAATCTCATTATAATCAAAATACAATATTAATAAATGAATTTTCTTTCCAAATAATTCATCTTTTCTTGCAAAAACACTTTCAAATTAACTTTTTACACATGTGTAAATGAAACAGTTTACACATGTATAAGCAGTAAATTTACACATGTGTAAAAACAATTTATTTTCGTATACGTTTGCATTTTTACATGTAAATTGTGTTTTTGGGATTGTATTTTAGTAATAAAGATAAATGTAAAAAGAAATTTTGAATTTGAATGGTTTTAGATGCCGTTCTCACGGTTCGCACGAAATATAGATGTTCTCAAATTAACTTTCCCCTATATATATATATATATATATATAGGTTCCTGTACAAAGTATATTTTTCGTACAAAGTGTGAGAAATCTATATAGTCATTGTGTTTTAAAGTTTGGCTATAATGTTTTTGATTCCTTTTGTATTGAATTATATAGAAAAGCATCAAACGTTACAATTTAAAACACAATCAAATGTATTCTAGACATTAAATTTAAAACACATTAATTACTATCTTCGTAGAGTGTTTTAGATTGCATGTTGAGAATACAATAATTAGTGTTTTAAATTGTTAATTGTTGTGTTTTTCTATATAATATTATCTCAAAGGAACATAAAACATCATGCCTAAAATTTAAAACACAATGTCTATATAGACTTCTCACACTTTATACGAAAAATGCACTTTGTACAGGAACCTCACCCTATATATATATATATATATATTAATTATACTTGTTTAATAAAAAATATAATATATAAATTTAGATATATGTTAAATAAAAGAGGAAAATTATATGATGAGGTGGAGATTGGAAGTAGTTTGGGAATGGAGGAAAAATGGGTTTTTATTTGGAATGGTTTAAAATGATATGAAATGGTGACGTGATGATTTGAAGTGTTTTGTTTTATTTGCATTAGTACGGACGGAGCGCTACCAGAATTGGTCAAGGATACTCACTACCAGCACGGTAATACCGCCGCCACCTATGTTGGTAGTGGTCCCGTGGGCCGTGGACCTAATTCTAGTTTAGTTAACGGGCCGGGTAACCATGTATTTATTGATTTTGATTTAATATAATTCTATTTTTTATTTAAACCGTGTGTTTTGTTATTTAAACCGTGGGTAATGTTGTTTAAACCGTGTATTTATGGTATATTTATGGGTCCCGTTTACATTTAATTAAAGCATAAAAATAAATTAAAACCTAATTAAATAAGAAAGACATAAAAAACATAAATTCATTAATATTAAACATAAAACTAAAATACATTAAAAGAAATAAAAAAAACTTAAAGTTGTCGCAACAGTTGTCATGCCTCAACATGGTCGTAACATTTATTGTATCGAGCCGCAAAGTCCACATGCGTGAACTCAATAGCCAACTTGGGGTCGATGTCCGGGTACTCCCTCAACGTGCGGGAGTGGAGGGTAGTCCACCGATCACACTTATTGTTGAGATCGGTCCACTTCCGCTGCAGGCTCTCGATGGTCCGATCATTGATGCCGACTTGCTAAACAAAGTCGGCCAACACGCGGTCCCAGAACCCTTCCTGATGCGACCCTTGCTAAATAGTGTGTGTGGGTGTTTGTTTGTTTAAACCGTGGGTTGTAGGTGTGAGTTTTAACCCCACTGTTTGGTGTGTTTATATACAAATTTAGGGGACGGTTTTAATGTTAAAATTAATTTTTTTAGGGTTTCAATGTTAAAATTTAATTTTACTGGCCGTTTAGGTGGACGGTTTTAATGCTAAAATTAAGTTTTTAAACGGTTGTGATCGCGTGTCAAGTGCTAATCAAAAAATATTTTAAAAACAACTCCTTAGCTACAAGGACTGCAGTATAGGGAGTAGGGTTGTCGAACCACGAGGAGTCTGTGGTTAGTGTTAATAGCAAATTTTAATTAAAATAATAAAAAAAAACTAATGAAATTATGACGATTAAACTAAGGTGCTGCTTTGCTTGCAAGAAAAAATTGATTAAAGTTTGATTAAAAACAATAATATAAAGAAAACGGTAACTCCGGGTTTCTGATTCGGTAATTATCAAATGAATTCTGTTAATACCCTATCTAGGAAATCACATAGACATGACTTTGTTTAAGTTGTTCGACCCAATTCAGCTATCATAACATTAATTGCAAAGTTAAATTAATCCTAGTGCAAGGAAACCAAGATACGATAACAAAATGCAATAATAGTAACTAACCAAACTATCTAGATCAGTCAAACATACAATCAGACGCAAAGAACTTTAAAGTGTTCACAAAATCTGATCAAATAATGAGTATCAAACAGAAAACAATTGACAAAATACCAAAATCGTTCACCCGGAGAAAACCGCGAAAGGATTAGCCTTGCATTTTAGTCGCGTACATGCCTCTCCCTTTCCTTTTTTTCTTCTCGTGCGATGTCTCCCCACAACCAACAAGAAGGCTGCGCCTTCAAACTCCTGTGTGATCTTATGAAAATTCTCTTCCTTCGATAAAATAGAACCGCCGTCCCAAAAGTAATATTAATACCCTCCTAATAATAACCCTGTTTTCAATATGTGTGACCTGCTGCCTTCACGAAAATGGGCCTTTCTTTTATGCCATGTTTTTTTTTTCTTTTTATTATTACTTTAGTATTATTATTATTATTATTATTATTATTATTATTATTATTATTATTAAAATATATTATATACTATTATTTATATATATTATTATTACTCCATGCTCTT
Source organism: Ambrosia trifida (assembly GCA_028751855.1). NCBI lineage: Eukaryota > Viridiplantae > Streptophyta > Magnoliopsida > Asterales > Asteraceae > Ambrosia > Ambrosia trifida. Next base: position 88,947,483 of record CM054123.1, on the reverse strand, counting down.
GTACCGGGTGTCTACGACTTGACCAAAGTTCTTTCGTATTAAGCTTATATCTCACGAACACCTACAAAACACATGTACACCAATAAATAATTAAGACCGACTAAAAGCACACAATAAAAGACTAAAATATATACAAAATTAACATATTAACAAGGTGTTTTCACCAAAACATCAGGTTGCATGAATTCAATTCAATTTTACTAACCGTTTAGGTGGACGGTTTCAATGCAATTGCCTTTTTTTGACCGTATAATATTATTAAATCGTGTGAAATTAAAACAAAAGTTTAGATATGTATTTAAATGAAAATAAATAAAATAATAAGTGGAGTGTTGTTTTCATAACTGTGTTTCAGTGAAGTAAAGTGGTGTAACAATGAAAAATTGTTGTAAATCAGTGAAATAAAAAAAATTTTGATGGAGCGCCCTACACATGTAAATTAATTTAATATATGTGTATACATCATTTTAATATTAAATGAGAATTGACGTTAACAAAAAGGAAAGTAATATCTTAATATATTACGTGAGAGATTTATTACAATCGAACATCGAAGAAAAACTAATATATACACACACTACTACACTAGATTTTTTTTTTTTTCTTCTATAAGAGGGTACATTTAAAATATTAAATGAGAATTGACGTTAACGGATATCTTTTTATAATATAAAATTTAAAGTTTATGTTTTTGTTGTTGAAAGACGGTACGGGCATCTATTGGTGGACATCGTAGCAGACGTGGTCACTCCTCCATCTTTCATCTCCACATTAGACTATGGGATGTCGAGGGGAAGAAAGAGCGACATGATGCATCATGTAATATATGTGAGGTTTTAAAAGAGCCAATCACATTTCTCCACCTCATTTTTAAGCCCCCCCTTCCCACACTCTTAGGAACGGGGCGCAACCCATGTTGACAAAGGGTACACGGTAATACGGTTGTTGTGGGTACTAGTAAGGGTTTCGTAGACCGTTTCCCTGGTTGTAACTAACGGACAGTGAACTCTTATTTTTAATGCAACGGTCAAAATTTGTGACCATTTATATTTTTTTTGACCGTTTGAAATATAAAAAAGTACCACCATATACTTTATTTCACACAGAAAATTTTATACAACCACATACATTTAATATCAAAATGGGTGGCGGCAATTTGTTTTTCGATTACATATCGTCGTCTTTCATCTCGTGCAAACCGCCAACCTACAAACAACTCACCGACTACACACCCACCGACAACAAATCCTCCGACTTTAAACCCACCAAATTCCAACCCAGTGAATCAATTAAACCCTCCAACATTTGAAATTTACGAACCACAACTTCCTGGAGATTCGCCAACGGAAGAATTGCAATACGTATATGATTTCACAATGGCTATACTACAACTAGGAGCGATACGGATTGGAGATGTTGTTACATTGCCAGTGCGTAACACTCCTACAGTGCAGAACCCACTAACTACAGCCACAACTATTCCAACTTCGGCTGAAGGTTTCGAAACTGATCATCGAGCCGAATACGTAATGTATTTGGATTCGGATGAGAAAATGTCTTGCCCGACACCTGAAAGTGAGGTATATCGATGCGATAGGTCGGACGGACGTGATAGTGATCTTGACTATTCTTCGACTTAGTCAATTTCGTATTCTTTCTTTTATTAGCTATGTATTTCTTTAAGTTTAGGTATGTAATAATTTAAATTTTAGGAATGTAGACATTAATATCATAGAAATTTTAAATAATTAAAATAGAAATTAAACATTAATATCAAAGAAATTACAACTATCAAACTACATTATTTTAACCAAACGCAACAATTGTCATGCCGCAACATGGTTGAAATTCATGTCGTGCATAGCCAAATAGTTGACTTGTGTGAGTTGGATTGCCGTATCCTCGGCAAGATCAAGGTGCTCCGCAATCGTGGCTTCAAATAGGGTGTTCCATTGATTACACTTGGTGAAGAGATCTTTCCGCTTACTAACGAGTGAATCCATGGTGCGGTCATTTGTACCGCTTAGTCGATTGAATTCCACCAAAACGTTGCGCCAAAACGAAGCCCTCCTTAATACGGGAGGAAGATTGCGGTTATTGCCATCTATCCACATCCTCACTAACGCGAACTCCTCATTTACATTTCACAAGGCCATTTTTACGAGATGATTTTGGTTTTGGTATTAGAAATTATGGGGTTTTTATGGGGTAAAATTTTTTAGCCATTTGAAAACGGTAATATTATTGTTGGGAAATTTATAACGGTTGGAAAAAATTAAATTGGTTAATTTTATTAAATTTAAATGAAAATAAATAAAAGATTCAGTGAAGTGTTACCGAGTTGGTGGCTGACTCGGCTTTTTCTTTGATCAAAGCAGAGGACCTCTTATCGAGGTTTATTCTACAATGCCTCTATAAAAACTAAAATAGACAATTATCATGAGTCTCGGCTATCATCACCCTACTTGAGGTCTTTAAAATTGTGTTTTGATGAAGTGAATCAACGTGAGAGTGTATTATTGATTGAAATGAACAAAGTTGAAAAAATTCTAGTGAAGCACCCTTCTCCCTTGCATTACATTTAGTCAAACGAAACCTTCTTATTTCTTTTTCCGGTTTTGCCCATACTTTTCACAGATTTCCCAAACTACCCTTATACACTAATATTCCTCCAAGATAATCCATAATAAACGTTTTTTGGGAAGTTTTTAAGCATTCTTGCCGTGTCACTTTGTTATTGTTGGACTCGTTTTTAAGAGATGTCTTTGGTATTAGTTTTTCCACAAAAGCGCCAAAAGACAAACTAGTGGTGGACTTTAGGGATGATTTCGGTACTGTACGGATACTGAACCGTAACAATAACGGTACCGAAAGTACCAATCCCAAGAATCGTAAAATATGATACCCGTACCGAAAATGACTCGTACGGTATCGGTACCGGTAAGGAACAGTATTTGAAGGTAAATCAACCTAAAATATCGTTATTGTACTACCGAAAATGGTTTGGTACGATATGTTTGGTACCGGTTCGGTTTCTGTACCCAATACCATTTGCTCATCCCTAATGGCTCTTTATGTTCTTTTTATATAAATAATATATGTAGAGAGAATGAATGACGGAAATGAGTGGTTAAAGATTAAAAATTTGGTGATAATGTGACATTTTTTGGTGTTGTTGGGTGAGTATATAGTTAGTTTTTTTTTCTTTTATTTTAGTACGATGACAGTTTTTTTTTTTTTTTTTTTTTTTTTTTTTGTGGGGGGGGGGGGGGGGGGGGGGGGGGATTTCGAATAAGTGTCTATTCCCCACTTTTGGTGGGTAACCCACCTACTTCAACGGGTATTTAACCCACTCCCCCAACTCGGTGCTCCTAAGGAATCTTACCCAAGAATTGTTTGATCACGGCTTGAACTTGTCGGCCACCTTCAGGTGAATGCACCCAGTGGGAGTCGAACCTGAGGCTCTCGGGTTTTCAGTGTCTTACTACCTAGATAACTACCAACTGGGCCTCCAATACTTGGCAGGTCTAGGTCTGAATACAACATTTGACAACGTGGGATGAAGATGAATACACCTTAGTTGGAGTCAAACCCGAGGCTCTTTGGTTTTCAGTTTTAGTACCAAACGAGTTTTCATCTTTTGAAAACGTTGCATTACATCTTCGACCGAAACTTGTTGGAAGAACTCTTTTTCAATGTAACAAATGCAAGAATCATTCATGATGATAGGGTTTGAAAGAATTGAAGCGTCAGTCGGTTCGGTTGAAGGCACAACGCCACAGCCGTACATGTATGTTTTTATCACTTTTTTTTGGGTTTTTAATTAGTAAATGGCTCAATAGTGGAGTGGGTTGTAAAATGTTATATTTATATCTACTTAGAAATTAGAGTTGAGCTCATTTAATTGGAATTGGGTTGGGTCTAATGTAGTCACTATCGAAAAAAATATTGATGTCACTCGAAAAAACTATGTATACATGTATATATACAACCGAAAAAAGACTGCTGTCCCGGGACTACGTCCCTATAAACATACTTCCGCCACTAGTAAGCAGGATGAGAAAGAAGAAAGGTGTTTTAGGTGTCAACCAAAAGAAAGGAAAAAAAGACACGTATGGGACACGTGTAGGCAGCAGCATGTGTGTTTGCAGTATAACCCTCAATGCACATGGTACAACAAAACAATACACATAACACCAATTAAGCAGGTGGTACAACACCCTGAAGCTTAATCAAGTTGGTAATTAGAATAATTTAAATATTTACCAACTTGGCCACCTCTCTTTGGTTTTCAGTTTTAGTACCCAAATAATTACCAACTGGGGCACCTTTTTTTTAGTGTATTTGGGCTTTTTTTATTTAGAATGGTTATTAGCCCCAAATATGGGACTATGGGAGTCAAATTTGGACAGATAAATTTGTGTTTGTAATGTTTTTTAACCGGACCCGGCCGCTTGGATCCGAACCGGCCACTTATGACACAACTACTTTGGCCAAGTGTTTTTTTCTTCATGTAAACTGGTTTTGTATTTAAACCTTCATATTTTACTAATATTACAAATAGCAATCGCCTATCCAATATATGAATGCAACTGTCTTATAATCGAGATTAAGGCACCCTCATTTATAAAGATGATAAAGAAAGTTAATATAACCTCTTTGCCCGTAAACCAACACGCGTCACACCTCTATGTTAGACATCAGTTCACCAAGTTTGGTGTTAATGGATGGCAATACAGATACGATATCACAATGTGACAAACGAAAATGTACCCGTGACATCCCAAAGCTCTCTGCGTTAGCTACATACCGGTGTCATGTATTGACAGAATATACACCCGAAAGACTCGAACCAAAGGGCCATAAGAGGCTAAGAGCAGATGGTAGGCTATAACGCCAAACTCAGGATACCATATATTTGACTCATCGCGGTTATTGGCTAAGATTCTCACTTTCTTCGGCTATAATAATATCCACCACCTGTATGATGTGGGTACCTATGGCGGGACCCAGATCTCCCGCCATGACCGTCCCACGTATGGCCTCTATAGACAACCCTACCACCGCCAGTTTGACTCCAGCCAACCGGAAGATTTCCCAATGCATTGAGTTCCTCCTCTTCTCTATCATTGTATTCTAAGACTAGTCTTTTAATATCTTGTTTCTCTTCCAGCTCAGCAGCTTCCTTCTGTTTTGTGCTCTGCACAAGAGAGCAGTCACTAGGTATGAGCATGTGTTTTGTTTGTTGTTTGCTCCCTCGTTTGACCAGGACTTTGACTTGCACCTCCTTGCGTCCTCCAGACTCGTAGTCTGTTGCCTCATCACCACTTTCTCCTTCACTCACCCTTCCATGGTGATCTCTTGTTGAGCCCTCGAAAACATTCATCGGTATCGTCATGTTTAGTGTTGGTCGGGCCCCGGAATTCCAATTTCCTTGAATCCAGGCTTTCCTGTTTGAATCACATGAGGTGAGGTAAGTAATGCCGGAAACAATTAGGTATGAATATATGAATAAATAAAGTATGTATGGATACCTGCATCAGGGCCCTAAATTCTCTATCAAATTCAGCTTCTTCCTCGGGGTCCACTGGCATAACTTTCTGCCTAACATGAAATTCATCCTCGTCAGAAGCATGGCCGTCTCGTTCAGCATAATCATCATCACTCTCACATGCATCGTCATCAAGCTCTTCCTCGTCATCTGGATCCATTGTGCTACTCTGAGATGCACTGTCATACTCCCTATTACTTTCTTCATGGGTCCCACCATTTTCTTCAATACCATTTGCAACAACTTGACCATTGACCATTAAGCTTCCAGCTGCAGAAGACATGCTTGTCGGTTTTTCATGGCCCATGTGCTTCTCACCACTAACCTTGTCGGTGCGTTCGTGCTCCTCAAGCTGAACTAAAGCAGCATCAACTTCTTCAATGGTTGAATAACGAGTCATGTTGGGACGTAGATCAGCAAATAAGTCCTGTAAAATGCTTATATTATTAAGTACAATGTTCTGGCCATTACTAAATTGTAAATGGTGATTATATGACATTCAAGACTAACCTGCAAGTCAAATTCAATATCGAGGGGGAAGTGCACCTTTACTGAGTATGTATCGTTGAAAATGAATCAAAAACCGATCCAGTTTTCTTTTTGATGAACCTCGACCAAAGTAGTGCCCACAAGTCTCGAGAAGTGTGACAATCATTCTGATTCTAAAGCAATCTTCAGGTGGATCAAGCTCGTCTTGCTACAGAAGATACGAAAAGTTAAAAAAAAAAAAAAAAAAAAAAAAAAAAAAAAAAAACCCTTAAAATCTAGATAGTAACAAAGAGTTAATGGCCAAAATCGTCCCTGAAGTTTGGCCACTTTTGCCACTTCAGTCCAAAACCCTGAGGTAGTAACAAGGTTTGTGAGGAATGTCTGATTTAAAGGGGATTTATAAAAGGTGGAACCCAAAAAGACAAAATTACCCGACTTAACATCTAAAATTAACTGGGTTAGTGTAAGGGACGAATGTGGCAAAAAAATGTAAAGTAGAAGGACCCAGATTTAAAAGGTTTGGGTTTTGGACTGAAGTGGCAAAAGTGGCCAAACCTTAGGGACGATTTTGGCCATTAACTCTAGTAACAAAATACAAATATTCATCTGTACCTCTTCTGTCCCATGGCCAAAAACGAGAATCAAATATAAAGTATCGAAAACAACTGAAGAATCCACATGTTCATAATTGTACAACTCGCCTAAGAACCGCATATGAGCAATTCGTCGTTGTTGCATCCCGTATTCATTTGCCTCCAATCCTAGCCGAATTTCCTCCAAAACCTGCAAAAGAATAATTTTTAATAATAATTAATAATATGCAAATACAATTTGTGCAGCACTGCAGCCTCTCTATCCCCTGGGATAGAGTAAAGGTTTGATTTCATCCCACCCTCCCCACGGCCCACACTCTACCAATAGCCCTGCTAGGAGTGGCATTTTACTGGGTACATTAATTAGTTTGCATGCAAATATAACTTGAAACCAGTACTATAATTTAACAATGATGATGATGACAATAACAATTATAACCAACCTCGTCGACTACAGCAACTGCAAACTCATCATGGTAGCGACTCAATCCAGCAGTTAGCGAAGCAATCAAGTGAATGTGACCATATTTTCCTTTGTGAACCTTCAAAAAGCACTTTAACAAATAGGGTTCACATTCAGCCCATGGTAGCTTACGGAGTTGTCTCAGCAAATGCTCAATTGATGACTTGTCAAGGTCTGAGAAAAGTAACTTTCTGATATACTGCACGCGTTATCAGATACGGAGTAAAGTGAACATCGATATCATACAGAAAATGCACTCAAAAAATGTTAAGTTAAATAAAAATTAATACCTGGTGCAAAGGAGGACGAACTTTAGAGACCCGTGCAGAACGTTCAGGTGGTTTGCACAGGTAATATGCATTCTCGACAAGGGTACTGTGTCGAGGATCCAAATTCTTGACATTTTTTAGGCGCATGAGAATTTCTAGCATGTTTGCCATTCGTACATTGGTATCAGGGTACCGGTAAAGATATCTGCCACAAGTCTCAAGAAGATTGCATGCAACATCTATGTTATGATGGGTAAAGTCATCTAAACATGCCTGTCACATAAAACTTGAATTAGCTCTCGATGGCGCTCCAGGTGTTTGATGAATGTCTCAGTTACCTTTAGACAACTGAAAATGAGCCCAGCTGGTGCAATCTTAAACTTGCAAAGCTCTCCAATGAATCGAATATTCCTGATCTTTGTCTCAATGTTCATTTGATCCTGAAATGTGTTCACGATGATAAATAACTAATATAGAATTGCAGGCCTACGTTATGATAGAGAAGTGTAATTTAGAAAAAATAAAACCTTCTTATTGATAAGGAAGTTGAACTCTTCCTCTAACAGCTGCAAAAGCATAGAAGGCACATCCTTCATACAAGTTGATAGTGTGGCAACCATGCGTGAGTAGTACGGTAGTAGTTCTAGAGATGTCCTAGGCACATTAAACAAAGCTCTAACAAGCTTTTTGCGTGAAGATTTCGAATTTAAATAACAAAACTCCACCTGAAATTAATTATTGAATATACAAACATGTTATATGGCATGCAAGTGGAGAGAACTCAAACGAGAAAATTGTCAAGAGTTAACAAAAAGATTACGGTCAGCTGGTCAATTAGGTCACGGCTCACACAGCCAGGAAGCCTCTGCAATAAACCATCCAAGTTGGTTCCTTCAGGACCTCTAAGCTTCTCCTTCTCAATTTCACCATCCTTTTCTTTTCCTTTATCTTTTTCTGATTCCTTCGTACTTCCTTTGTCTTTTTCGTCTTCATCCTTTCTTTTTTCATTTTTAGATTCCAGTAAAACCTCAGCATCCGCGGAAGTCTCTGCAGTGTCATGGGCAGCAACGTGACCTTGGTCGGGCTCAGGTGTTGAATCCTGCATAATTTTTGTTTACTAATGTCTAATGAACTTTTCTTTGTCAACATGCAAACATTTGAAACATCAGATCTGTTGTAAGTGCTTACAGTTGGTTGGTCTTGTGCTTTTGATGATTGATCACTCCCTTTTTGATCTGTTTCTCCCAATAATACAGCAGGAACAAATGCCCTAAAAACCAAAATCATAATTTACCCAACACTTTACTTGTAGAATGAACAACAATTTGCATATTTACTCTAGTCAGAACAAACCTGAGATCAGGTAAACATTCATAGAAGCTTTTGGTATCTTCATCATCCCACAATGCTTCAGCAACAGAGGCCTCTTTTCCAGTACCAGAAGATGATGTATCATCACCTGTTGTGAGTCTTGTGTGGCCATCCTCTGGCATAACAGGTGGTTGCATATCAAGGGCTTCTGCTAAACTATCACATAGAAAATTTTGAAAAAATATTAAAGGCTAAAGATAAATATAAAATAGGACGTTCATAACTTACCCTTTTAACTTATTAGAGCAACCATATAAAAAGATGAAAAAAAAAAAAAGAAAAGAAAAAATAAACAGCGAGAACTTACGCAGAGACACCTCGATACAGCTGGTCATAAGACTTCCTTAGTTTTTCATATGAAGAAGCATTTTCCTCACTGAGCTCACCTTTGGCATTCAAAGTCTTTGCATTCTCATGCTCCAATTGACGCAGTGACTTCAATTTTGCAGCACAGACAGACAGAAAGAAAACATTTGATCAAACAGATCTTATAAATTTAGTGATTCTCCACTGTTTCAAATTATACAAATAACTTACAGTGTGTTCTGACTGGAGTTGTTCAACTGCAGCATCGTAATATGTATGAAATGCCTTTTTGAAGACCTTTTTTTGGTCCACGGTAATATTAAGCCCCTTAAAAAACTGCAATGGCGGTCAGTTAAATGTTATAATACATGTGGAACGTTTCTTCACATTTATAGTTGAAATCAACTTCCAATATTTCATCAAACAATGTTTAAAAACCTATAATCAATACTGAAAATACCTCTTCAACGAGTTCTTCTCCAGGATGTGGAAGTCCAATAAAATATCTTGCTTGTCGAGCAAAACTAGCAAGAAGAGACAAATTTGTATGAGCTGCATCTCTATCTTTTAGGTGCTCTAAGTTGGCAACATCCTTAATAATAGTCACAAAAATGGCAGCATCATCTATAACTCCATCAAAAAACAGTTCCAGTAAAAGTTTTAAAGCACTGCGTTTCTTCATGGCCTTCAAGTTCCTGTCTGCATCTACATCTTCTGTAGATTTCCCAGGAAAGAAGGTTTTCATGAGCCCTTGGACCAAGGTTGGAACAAAGTCTTTGTATCTTTGATGAAGCAATGAACAGACCTGATTCAAATAAATAAATTGCTAATTAATATTATAAATCCTGATTTAAGCATATAGACATCATAAGAGTGGTAATTACCTGAACTGCAGCCTGTATGTCTGAGCTTTTTAACTTGGCATCACAGATTGCAGCCACTGCTTCACTAACAAATTTACTTAAGTTGACATTTCTTAGTTCATCCATCAAACTTTCACGCTGTTCTTCATTGATCTGCTTAAGTTTCTTAATAACTGCGGTATTGCGCTTGATGCTGGAGTCCAATGTTCGTAGAGCACTGGAGTCTAGAGCAAAAACGAAAAGAACTTTAAAACAAAATATAGAAGCTCTAGAGATGGTTATTACAACGTAAGTTATCTAGTGCACAAAACTCCTGTAAAATTAAAAAAAAAAAACCATTTTCTATGTTATGGCTACTAACCAGGTCTTTCAGGATTTAAATTAGTTTGACGAAGAGCCAATTTTGCTACCAACGACTTCTTTAACTCTTCACGGCGAGATACCTGCAGCAAAAAATAAGCATAGGTGATCTTCAACATATTAAGAAAATTATTATATATTTCGACATTTTTACACGAAAAAATTTGTACCTCGTCATCTTGCTTACTCTGGCTATCACCAACACCATGGGAATCGTCATCAGGGTGTTCCATTTTCATATTTGTAATGCAATATGCAGTCTGCTAAGAAATATTATGTTAACAAACTAGTAAGCAAACCACCATGCACAATGAACGAAAATCTGTACTTCCAGGTGTTGACAAGTTACAAAGAGATGTTCTCCAACACATTGTGAATAAATAACCAGTGTGATGGTGTCATGAGAAATTAAGACGATAAAATACGACTAGTAGCATCTGTGCACAAAAGCAGGGCCGGCAATGGGGTGGACGAACCGCACCCCTAGCCGATGCCCTTTTTCCCTGGGGCCTAAATTTTCATATATATATTTTTTAAAATATGAAACCAAAAAACTTATTGAGCCCTCTCTATAAAAAATTTAAAACCTTAAAACTTATTGGGCCATCTATCTAAAACCTTATAACTTATTGTGCCTAGGTAAACTTATTTTAATCCATAATCCAGGCATCTAAATGATGATGAGCCCTAAATTGGGTGTGTTGTTCACGAATCATCAGTTAGCTATTACGGTATGTCATTCTAACACCATAATTTTGCAATGTTTAATGCTATAACGGTCTAAGCAGTCAATATCGGTTATCGGACCTTGGCTGATATTTGGTGTCAAATATCGGTGGCAAATATCGGTACCGATATTATCGGTGATATTAACCGATATCCCGCTGATATTTTGATTCTCAAATATCAGTCATAGCGTCATATTTCCAGATTTTTTTTAAGGCCAATTTAACTAAAAGCCCATAAAAATCATTTTTTTTTTAATATAAGCCCATAAACATTAAGAGCCCAACTGCCCAAAAACACTTCCAGAACCCTAAACCGAACAGTCAAAGTGTCAAACACTTCTAGGCTGCGACTGGAGTCTTGATTTTTTATATTACTGTTAGTAATTTAGTATTATATATGATTATGTTTTAGGATATATGTGTGTGTGTGTATATATATTAAATTTTGCATGATATCTTACCGATATCCCACCGTGATAACCTATATCTCAAATATCGTCCCTTGACCGATATTCGATTTCCCACCGCATTAACTGCTTAGATAACGGTATGTCATTCTAACAATGTATTTTTTACTATGTTTTTGCTAAGTTCGTAAAATGCAGTGCACAAAAGTATTATATGAACTTAGATCTTTAAGATCATGTTTGGCATTTAAGCATATGAAAAGCGAAGTGTTAACTTACGTTGGATATTGAATAGTAATCTCGATATAATACCGATAACGTGTAACACTTTACTTAGTTCACAGCTCAGATTAAACCTCGCTTCGATCAGAACACATTTAACAATCATCATAAACCACAATCATCATTATATTATACTACACAATAGTTGCTACCTAAAGTGATTTCATTTGATAATAAACATACACACTATATCACAAACTGGCAGCAGCATTCAGAAAATTAAATTATAGAGGCTAGGCTTCACTGGAACAGGTGAAAACACATATATAAATAAAATATAAACAATGATTGTAGGCCTAATTTGTTACAAAAGTGTGATCATACACACTCAAATTATACAGGGAAAAAAAACGCATACCTGTTAGGGATCCTTGAAATTGTCTATTGTTTTGACGATGATTTCTTGCTCAATTGTAACGTTATAGCGGTTATGATAGATATGATCATTGAGATTGCTAATGATTTTGCAGATCAATTGAGATGAAACTATTAGGGTTCGTAATTGGGGTCGCCAATGTAAAAATGGTTACGAGTAGTACAGTCATGTATCCGTCTAAATTTTGTGAGTTAACCCGTTACCGATATGGTTCAATATTGTTTCTTTTGTTGTTGCGACGAAGTAGTAGTTTACTTTAATGAAGGAAATTCTATCTATGCTACGTTTAAAATTTGGATTTTGTCATAAAACTAGTAAGTTTCTCCGCGTGTTATGGTGGGAGTTTGATTATTGGTATAGTATCATCACATGGTATAACAGTCAAACGAGATAACTTAAAACTATGGGAAAAAGTTGTGGTGACGAGACAATTAAACCGAACAAAAAACATACATAAAAACGTTTAAAAATTAGACTGGCGCGTTAAACACAGGGAAAATAACTAAGTCGATCGTTGTATGATAACTCTATTAAAGTTTGGAGGCTAGAAGTGTAAGTTATTAAAGTTAAAAAAGGTTGTAGTGTGTTAACGCGTAAAAAGGTATAAATGAAGCGAAGCGTAAAATATAGAGAAGAATAACTAAATTGAACTCCGTGTGATAGCTCTATATAAATATTGAAATGTAATAAGAATAAGGACAAAAAATACTAGACTTTACGAAAATGTATATAGGTAATTAAACATATAAAGTATGAAAAAAACAATTAGATTAACTTTAAGACCCTAGAGTATGGGGCGTTAAAATGGAGAGGGGAGAGCCCCCACGCCGGCGTGACTAGGGGTTCAAGTTAGATTATTCGATTTTCGGATAATAATTCAAAATTTCATATAGTCAATATTGAGATCCGGATTCGGATAATCCGGAACTTTAAAAATAATCATTTTCTCTTATGCTAAAGGTCTAAAACCGAACCTGCTTAAAACAAACATTCAAAATATATTATATTTTTTAATATTTTGGAACGAGAAATGCGTATTATGTTACTTTAAGGTTAGGGTTAACCTGGATTGAATACAATATATAGTTATTTTTTAATATTTCAGATTCGGATAATCCGATTATCCGAAACTTTTTAAAAATAAGATCCGAATCCGAAATTTCGGACAATACATGTACGGATTTTCGGATATTTCGGATTTGAATTCAGATTCGGGGTTTTTTTTAACACCCCTAGGCGTGACCACTTTCTCCCACCTTTGCCACCCAGGCGTTACCCACCTTGATTTGGGAAAGCTCACGGGCATTGCCCACCTTGATGTTCTTTTAGTAGTGCATTTTGATTTATTGCTTTTTTTTATCCCTTACTCTCCATCACCATCCCTTCATTTTTCCTATGTAGAGAGCAAAACCTCCTTTACCATGTGATGCATACGTGATCGTGCAAAAGAGGTTTCCACCCCCTGGCCACCTCATGTATTCTAAGGTGATCAAAATATAAGAAGCATATATAAAGAAAAAAAACACTCTTAACGTACTCTGAAAATGTATATACATATAATATCATAATTTGCGTGCTCTATTCTATTATTCTATTATGGTAATTCTAGTAATATTAAAGGGAAAGTCGGTGGATTTTCCACCAACTCATTTGAATCTTTCTAACACATTGTAATTTTGGCATCTCCTTTCCACACCACTTAACTTATGAAATTGTAATTTTAACCCAATACTATTACTCCATTTTACAAACCCGTCAAAAGTTTGTGGCATTTACAAAAAAAATGGTCTCTCCCTTTTCCACACACCATAAAACCCCTAAATTTTTGAAAATTATAGTTTTAACCCCTACACTATTACATTTAACTAATTTTCTTTCGCTAATTTCTTAAAAAAAAAAACTAATATTTCGTTGTATTTTAGAACTTTGTAAAATATCTTTTTGAAGGTTATAAAGTTTCGAGTTTACTCCTTACGTTCATTTACCTAATAAAACTATTTTTTTTACGTGTGTTTATTTAAAAATGAACAATATGTTAGCTTTTAATTTTTTTATAGATCAATGTCATATTATATATATAAACAAAAACAACAAATTACAAGTGACACGCAGGTAAACGGGCCACACATCTACACCCTTAGATGGGGAATAAGGGGAAGGATGAGAAGGGTATATGACGTGACGCGAAGTTAGGGGATGATGGATATGGGGAAAAGAGGAACCACACACATAACCTTACAAGCATGGTTTGATTTTACAATCATTCTTGTGTTTCCTTATTAAATTGCTTCATGAAAACACATGCTTGACTTTTTTTTAACACTTCAGCACACGATGTATGGATATACAGTAGGTTGATTACATGGGTGGTGGGATGCATAACTTACAACAAGTTGGAATGTAAGTATCACTGATATCAAATCATCATTAAAAAACGATATGATCAAACAACCTATCAAATTAAAGAACATCAAAATATTTCAGTTTCATACAAGGTTAATGTTTTATGGATATACTTTTTTCGGATGAATTTGACGTGTGCGATAAATGAAAGGGATGTGGTAAAGAGAAGATGTCTATATTTGGAAAAACAGTTAGATATGAATAATGCTTAAAATTGGTAACGTTAAAATCTTACTCATAAGTGTTTTGTTTGGATATATAGAATCACACGCCCTAATTAGATCCAAAACATTGGCTCATTCACTTTAATAAGTGTTGTAAATGTACATTACAAATTGATTCCATGAATACTTCATAAAAGTAACTATAAGATCAATCGTTTTTAATCATTAATATAATTCTCAGTATTGAATGTGCCTTCATTGATACACGCCATGGTCCTAACTCTTGTTTTGCGTAATTATAAAACTTAATTTTCAATTTCAAGCAAATCGAATCTACACCATTATTCCCATGTAACATCTGAGAGGGGTGATCTATACTTCACCCAACAATAGAAAAACCAACAACCTTGAAGACCTTTTTACGTTTTGATCTTACTCGCGTTAAAGCCAGTGGCGTACCCACACTATAGCCAATGCGGGCGGTTAAACTCCCTAATCACCCCTTGAATACAAATCCTAAGTCCGCCACTGATTAAAGCGCTTGTAAATCAACACCAAATCCCTCTAATAAAAAACATAAATGAAGGGTATTCGACACATCAACACACTCATCCAAATCAGGTTAACAACGTAACATGAAATAAACAAATGATCTGAATCTAACCAAAACATCCTTTCAAGTTAGCAAAATTTAGTGTGTAATAATAATTAAAAAAAAAACAACAAAATTCACCTTAATCTTATTCGATTAATTCTATTTTATCAAAGTTAACTTATTTGTCCACCAATTTATTAAAAACAAATCCCTAAACTTTCAACACCACGTCACCACCTTTGAAGTTTGAACCTCATATACACGACCCATTTCAACCGTCGGGTCACACACTTCAAACCCCCAAAATCTAATTTGGATCCCGACAACACACACACACACACACCCCTCAACGAAGACGAAGAGCGACACAATACCCTGTGCAAGATGGACGATTACACTAGAGAAATGATGGACCTCAAGACCCTCGTCACTCGAACCCTAGAAAAGAAAGGCGTTCTCGCTAAGATCCGAGTAAACTCCACTTCCCTATTCCTATTATTATTATTATTTATTAATCTTTTTATTAATTTTAATTAATTTCAGTTACCCATACTAAAAATTATGTTACCATCTATTCAATTTGTATAAAATGCTGTAGTGTTGGGTTATAATCTATAATCGGACGCATACTATTGCTGGATCGGCTGCGTTTAGTTTCATCCATTTGTCTTAATAATTGGATTTATAATATAATTATAGTATAATTATAATATAATTTAATTTAATCTCTAAGTGAGATTACATCAAAAGGCAAACTGGCAACAAGCTGCGATAACTCTTTTTGGATAGCAAAGCTAAGTCGTTTAAAAACCAATATTTATAGATCTTGAGGTTATAACGTTACTATGCGGGACCCGCTGGACTCGACTAAGTAGCTTTACGGCCTCTGGTGCGCGTATTATGTTGTTTTAGGGTGGTTGATGATAATGTTGAGGTTTTATTGTGTGTATGAGTGTAATTAGGTTAAAGTTAAGGTATATATGAGTTTAATTTGGTTTTAGGGTTTTGTGTTTGTTATTAGGGCTTTTGATTTGTGGAATTGGAGGGTTTTTTTAGAGTAAAGGTTATATCTTTGTTGTCTAGTGAAGGTGTTAATAATAATAATACAATCTATGTTTTTTATTCGTATAATCGTATTAAAGGCTGTAATCTATGTTTGAGGCTGATACGTTTATTACTGATACGTAATCAATGAGATCATAATCTTATACTTATATATTCTCTTACCGTCTTACGTAATCAATGAGATCGTTTATTACTGATACGCTTGCTATCGATGAAAGGCTGAACTTAGAGCAAGTGTATTTGAGGCAATCGAGGAAGAAGATAAAGTGATTGAAAAGGATGAAGGTCTACCTCCTGCACTGTTGGGTAGCTGCAATGATCGTGCAAAGCAACTTCATGCTTCCCCTTCAGGTATCTTCAACCAAAAATTTTAAATACGTGGTCCTTGATATATCAATCGTATTTGTGAGAATAAATATCTATTTATTTGCATGGAGGCTGACATTCAAATCATGAGCGTAATGCATTTTTCGGTCTTGTTTGATTTGATTCCAGGCCGGCTTCTGACTGCGCTAATTTGTGAATACTTGGATTGGGCACAGCTGGGCCACACACTAAAAGTGTATTTGCCTGAGTGTAATCTGGTAACCATTTTCTTTCTTATCATCTTAGCTAGCGCTATATTCATATGATTCTTTCAACTTTCAAGTTTTGTTCAATCATAGTTTTTTTTTTTCCTCTGAACTTGCTAATGCAGCAAAAGGATGCATGGAAAGCAGAGTTAAGGGACTTCAGTAACAAGAATGGTTATGATATAAACAGGAATGGAGATAGTGGTCCATTGCTGTTAGACGTGCTTGAAGGCTTCTTGAAGTTTGAGGTTTGATATCTATTTTTAAACTCTGTTGTCTTTTTATAGTCAGACTCAGAAGATAAGGAGTTGATATGAATATTTGATTAATGATTATCGAGGTAAATGTAAAATTAGCAAACTATCCATAACTTCAGTCAATTGATTATTTAATTCTGTTCAAACTTAAACATCAACGCCCATTAGAAAATAGAATACTCAGTGGAGCTTTTTGGGGAATTTGGGAGTGGATGTGTGAAAGTCTATTACAAACTTCTTATTCATAGTATTCTCTTATATGCATTGAAGAACGTGATGTTTAGGGCAAATTTTAATTAGAATGTTTCGAGGAATCACAGTCACAGGATACCTAAATTACCAATTTGCTGGAATGATTCGTACCGCTAAGGCATCTTCTATAATATATAAATGAAACCTAATGAGGGACACATGGCATCTTATGGGGGCTTCCTTTAAGTTTTTCCCGCTCATTTTATCGGGTCAATTAAATGGGTCATGGATACTCCATCTACTATTAAATTATTTTTTCTCTCTCATGTGCATGGCACATGCACTTTCCCCATGATTTTTAAACGTTAAAACTTTTTTAAACGACATTTTTTTTTGAGAAAAAAAATACACCAAATTAACGAGTGTTTTATTATCTTTCCAACGAGTACCATAGTGCTATACAAAAAACGAAAAAAAAACGAGCGTTTTATTACTAGTGGGTCTGCTCTGAAACAAACTTCTGATGACAACATCTGTTGAGTGCAAACCACTGTTGTCATCAGAAGTTTGTTTCATCATCTGTTGCTTGCTTCATCCGTGGATAATCATCAGTTGTTTCATTCATCAGTCGTTACCGATTCATCAGTGGTTTCCAATCAGCTCTTTCATTTATCAGTGGTTACCAAAGGCAGAAGCACAACCACCAATGAATAAATTTCCAGCTTTAGTTGGATTTAGTCTTCCCGTGTTTTAACACGGGATTTCAGCTAGTAACACATATAGAACCAAATCCAACAGATAAAATTTGATTCGGTTCCATGCATACTTCGGTTCTTACTTCTTGTGTTGGAAATGTTAGTATAACTGTAATAATTTAATAAGTTCATGATTCTAAAAAGGGATCTATTCTCACACAACCCTTAAATTAGAATGACTATCCAACTATGGTACATTTTTATTTACTTTTGAACTAAATAGGACTGGCTTTTATTACATGTGAAGTTGGACTAAATATAAGTGTGGGATATCCTAGTGAAGAGTTATAATTTAAATATGGATAATTCGGCATAATACTAACTCATACTTGCTTTATTTCTTGCAGAGTCAATCTCAAGGAAGAGGCAGTGTAGATTCTCGAAACCGAAGGCCATCCCCATCATCTGTTGTTGGTGGATTAGCTTTGGGAAGGTAATTATGAAAGTTTTAGTTTTAGAATGCATTTCTTATTAATAATAATTATCTTTTTTCCTTATGCCAGACAAGGTCCGAGTTCCCAAACATCTGGTAAGCATTACTATTCCTTTACGTTATTATTTACAGTACATTTATCTCTTGTATATATACAAATTCAAAAATAAAGAATTATATTTCCATTAGCTTCCTAGTATTCGTTTTCTTTGTAGTATTATTTATGTTTGTGGTAATTATTCAGACCGACGAGGAGGTTCTTCAACCTCTAGCTACAGAAATGATGATTACAACTGGAGATACGAAAATGATGATACTTCCAATGATATTAATCATACCTCTGCTGCCTTGGAGAATCTTCAGTTGGATAGAAAGGCTCGAAATTTCACCCCCTCTTGGCGGTTCGTATTCTTAACCCCTGTATTTTTTTTAAATTTACCATTAGAAGGAATATTGAACCCAAATCGACTCGTTTTCAAGTAAATCAGTCATAATGGTCACTAAGATGCAAGTCTCAGCTGTAGTGACAAGTACCTAATGCTTGATATGCATGGTGAGTTGCACTTTGTAATCTAAACCTCTAAACTGCTAAAATTTGTTTTGCAGGCATGGTGGGGACGGTAGCAACAAAGACCACATGTAACGTCAGTGGTACCCGCAAACGTGTAGTTTGTAGCAGACTATAATGTATGTCTTTCTTAATACATGAGAGAGCTGTTTCATAAAGAACAAACGTTCATGTTCTTTGTTTTAATGTTTACTCAACTTCAGTCAATATCTTCTTTGTCCTTAATTTCGAGTTTGGGTTTGATTTAGGATAAAACAATTGTTTTGCATGGTTTGATATTATGATTGTAAAGTTGATTGCAGTATTTTGCATTGTTTGTGTTAGATGCTACTTTTTTTGGGCATGCATTTCCAGTTGCTTTTCTGTACACACATGACCAAATCTGTTGTGGTGTATAGTTCCTGATGCATACATAATGTATAAGTTTTCAAAATATGATTGATGATCTGAATTGGGGATGTTTGCCGTTTACGGTTTCCCATTATGTATAGATGAAGGGTCCTTTTATTAGTACACCCAAAATCTGATTGGTATCAATCCCATAAATAAATCATTAAAGCTGGTTGGTGGTCAAAACATTTAGGGTATGTTTGGTAAGGAGCTTTTAGGAGCTTCAAGTTTTTAAGAAAAAAACTCATACTCAATAAAAAGCCTTGTTTGGTTGAAGGAGCTAGAAGATTTTAGCTAGGAGAAAAAGCTCTATAGTGAAAAGCTACTAGTGATAGCGTTTAAGAAAAACCTCTACTAGCTACAAGCTTTTAATTAGTAAATGACACAAATACCCATTTTATTTTAAAAATAAAATAAAAACCTTCTTTGCAAGCTTTTAATTATGCCAATTTTGGTCATTTTATACATTTTATTAAAAGCTCCAGTTACTCTGCCAAACACCAAAATATATTTAAAAAGCTACCGACTTCGAGCTACCAGCCACCAGATAGTTTTGCCAAACATACCCTTAACCTTTTAGATCAAGGGGGCAGAGGGCGAAGGAGCGCACCGATTGACTTAGGCTAAGGATGATGAGTTTAACGCTTAAGAATCTTGTGTTCCACTTAAGATGTTTTCATCTGGTGACGGGCTTCAAATGAGTTGGTAACCTTTACCAACTTTAACTAATTGTAACCCGGGATTTTCTTACATTGTAAGTAATTGGACTTGTTGTGGGAGCTAATGTGAACCGAATTAATCCGTGGGGTTTGGTTCTAGAGGCTTTTGTTAAGAGACTTGCTAGTTGCTACATGGAAATCCTCTATTCTTTCGGTGGGAGGAAGGCTTATGTTGTTGAAACCTGTGATGGAGACTCTTCCTACATATTTCTATTTTTTTTATGCAAAGCTCCTCGTGAAATCATTGACCAATTTGAGGCGAAATGTCGGAATTTCTTTTAGAGGCTGGTGCTTTGGGGTTGGTTCCTCTCCGAGATGCTAATCACCCTTCTTACGAAGTGGCGGTGGCAATTCAGGAACGAGCCGAACTCTCTATGGACGAAACTTATTTAATCCTTGTCTAATAGATCATGGTCGGCTCTCCTGTATGCTAAAAGCCTAAAACATCCGGACTCTCTATGGCGAAAGCAGGATTGACGAGTTTGGTTTAAGGATTCCAGTGGTTTGTTTCTTAATGGCATCTATGAAGGATAATTTGTTTAAGTCATCATTTATTGCCCCTCAGTTTCTTATGGAATGTAATAGATGGATTCCAAAAAAAAATAAAAGATTAATGTTTTTGCTTGAAAAGCGGCAATGGGTCAGATTCCAACCCTTTTGACGCTAAGAAAAACACATTTGTGGAGAAGAGGAAGAATCAAGTGATCATCTTTTCACCTCATGCTATTGCTCCATGGTGATTTGGCAATTCGTCTCAAGATGGTGCGGAGTCCCTTGATATATGCAGAGGCGGTCCTGAGGAGTTAAGTGTCTCGTATGAGCCAAAAAACCTCTTAGGCCCTAACGAATTATATAAACTAATGTTTTTAAACACCGAATAACGCTATAGCATTAAACATAGAAAAATATAGTGTGATCACCTCTGCTCAATTTACACTCTCTAAGATTTCGATCAACATTAAAATATACACTCAATTTAGGGCCCAACATTCAACAAAACACTCAATTTAGGGCCAAAGTAACAACTATCAATATGGGTGTGTGAATCAAGGTAGTTGAACAATATGTGTGTGTGTATGCCTTGAGTGGTGCAAAGGTGGTTGACTATGGGTTGTGGCGGTGTCAAGTGGGCTTTTGTGGTCACTAGTCGTCTGTCAACTGTCATGGTTGTTGATGTTGCACCACTGTTTATTTCTTTATTCTTTTGATGGTTTTTATTGTTTTTATTATTATTTAAATGTTTAAATTATGGATTAAAATACTTTTATTTGGACCGAATAAGTTATAAGGTTTTAGATAGAGAACCCAATAAGTTTTCCGATTTCATATTTTAAAACTACATACACACATGTATACATTTAGGCCCCCCCTGAAAAAGGGCCTCGACCGGGGGTGCGACTCACCCATCCCATCCGGCCATCCCTGGGGCCGGCCGTGGATTATGGATATATGTGTTCTTTGTTCAGGATCCTTTCTTGTTACATAAAACGTTGAAGTTGGGTCAGACGGGAGATAAGGTTTTTCAAGGGATCATCCTCCCAATATGTTGATGTATTTGAAAGGGATGTGATTTTTCCCAACAAGGAGGCTAGTATTTCGAAGATAGACGTCAAATAGCTTGGATACTTTTGGATTTTTGGGTTAATAATAGATCCCTCCTTAAATTATTATGAAGAAATTAGTGTAATTTTGTTTTATCTGTGCTTTTTCATTATTTTATACAAAATACTGAAATTAGTGATCGTATATGAATTGAGTGGGAATGGACTGTGTTAATCATTAACATGCATAATTTAATAACACAATTCTCCTTTGAACATGATTTTAACTTTTAATAGTTTTCTATAAATCAAAAGTCTAAATTAAAGAACAAAGAAGCATTTCTACAAGTAAAACTTTTTGACTTTCTATCCTAAACATTTTTTTAGTTATTAATTTTGTTTCCCATTGAATCCAAAATCACAACTGCGAGAATTACATCATAATAGCAGGCAAACGGGTAACAAACTGCGCCGCCACCTCTTTCTGGATAGCAAATCCTAATCTAATAAATACAAACCCCGCCCCTGTGCTACCGAGACATTGCTATAGACAACCCGTTGAACCCTGGTCAGGAAACGAGTAGCTTCCAACGCTAGGGAACCAAAGGTATCAAAGATCAGGTGGATGAAAACATGTTGGTTTAAACAGTATTTTTACAATCCACGTTAACAAAAGCCCATTTGAGCAAAGATATAAGATAACATAATCATTCTACATGAATAAATTATTTAGAATATTATATAGACTCGATTAGCCAACATTTGCTATTAAAGCATGGGCGTAGCTTTTAAGGGGCGGCCGAACCCCCCCGAATATTCGCTCAGAAGTTCCGCTTATATAGTATTCGTATAGAAATTTTTTGGTATATACAGTTTCGACCCCCCGAAACTGATTTTCGACCTCCCAAAACTAGTGATTTTTGACCCCCGGTGACTTCTGACCCCCCGAAGTCTCGGGTCAAGCTTCCCCTATAAAGGTTTTCTCCTAGAAAACATTTGACATAAAGTTGATGGCTAGAAAACAAATTGCACCATTGGACCCTTGCTTGTATTATATAATTCCAACACTAAGCTTCTTGGGTTAGATTATTAGGATGAAGATATTTGGATGTAATGAAGATAAGCAAATCTAGACTTGGAAGAGAATTCCCGCTCCAATTGAAGTGGGATGTTTGGGTCATACTTCGTTAAGGGATTCTAACATCGTGCTTCTCACAAAATGACGGTGGAGACTTAAAAATGAACCCAAGGTGTTATGAAGAAAAGTAATTGATCCAGTGTATAGCACCAGTCGTTCTTGGCCCATCTTTCCTTGTTCCAAGAGTTTGCCGGGCAGTTGGAGCACACTCGCTAAGCATGGAAATCACTTAGCGTATTCGAATGTTAATCTTGGATGTTTGTTCAAAGGTGAAGTAAACATTTTTAAGTGGAAAGGTGAAGGGGGACTAAACAGGTTGCCTTCCATGACCAAGCTTAAGTCTCGGAATGAGCTGGTTTTTTCTTCTAAGACACTGGTTATCGCCAAAGTTGTTAAGGATAATAGGATATTAAAGCTTAAGTTTTTTTTGGGGATTAAGAATAGATATCTTTTAAAGGACTTAGTTTGGTCATATTGGGTTATGACCCATTGTAATTTGTTTGTTGTGTTATTCTTTTTGTTTCTAGCGCCTTACTTGTTTGGTCAATGAAAGTTGTGATTAAAAAAAAAAAAGATTTTTGAGTTTCTATATTGATTTTGATTAAAGAATTTTATGATTATGATATCTAGATGTATGAAAATTAGATTGTGTTATTGTGTTTCATAAATATTGTATTTTAAACACAAATAAAAAAAATAAAGAAAAAAGACGCATGTATTTTATTATTTTACACGAACATACGATCAGAAAAGTAAAGGTAAAGTTCAATATGTGTAATTTTACTTAAAAAAAAAAAAAAACTATATCTACAATCAAGCAAAGTTTTATAAATAGACATAACCTTTAAGATTATAGTTAACAACATTAATAATTGCTTTTCTAAAAACAACTTTTTAACAACCAACTTATGATTAATCATATATGTAAATCAATAATTAAAAAAAATAACCACTTTAAAGCTATTTTACAATATTTAATAATTTTTTATTTTATATAATAATTTTAAAAGCTAAAATGTTTGAAAAACAAAAACCAAGCTGATCCAGACAACCAACTTGCAGACACGTGTCATCCTCTTACTAGTCAGCTGTACCGCACTTCTCCTACACCTGCTACACCATAGTAAAGATTCCCCAGATATTTTCTTGCTGACATGTCAAGGCCAATCTCGGTACAACCCATTTTATTAAGGGCATTTCCGTCTTTACACTTCAACAAAAACCTTTAACTCACCACACAACGCACCACGTGTCCACCCAAATCGGATCTTTGAAGATCCGCAATCCGCCCCAAACACATCTCAGCCCGTATATAGATCTCCTTATCCACGTCATCACCCTTCTTCCTACATGTACGCCGACGTGTACAATGACATGGCACATTATTGGCCCTCGTTACCTCCACGTCATCACCAGGAATATAAATAATATCCTCGTCTTCTATGAACCAGTAGATCGTAAAACGCTTCTGTGTGTTGCCAGACGTCCTTTTACAAACCCTAGATTTATCTATGCTTCATCTGAACACGATTTAATTAACGATAGTTTGTGATTCTGTTCTGTGAATTTTGTTGATTATTTTCAGGATTTTGTTGACTGAAAGTTTAGTCAAAGACCTGTTTGTGCTTCGTTATTCACGTAAATGTAAGTGTTTCTGGTTAATTAAGTTAATTGAAAGCATAGGATGAGGTTTTGTGTGATTTTGTTAGGTTAATTTACTGTTAATTTGTTTAATTGCCTGTTGAGTGTATTTGGATGTAGTTTAGATAAGATCTGGATGGAATTATATATATTTGGTTGATTTGTATAGTTCTGTAATGAATTAGGTATGATTTTTTAGATTTTTAGGGTTTGTTGTGAAATTTATGTGTTTTGGGGGTTGGATGATGGTATGGTTAACCTTTTGATTATACTCTACATGGTTGAGGATACGAGTTTGTGGAAACGTATGATTAAGGTTAAGGACTTTTAGGAGGACAGTTTGGTTTTGTATTTTTTTATATTAATCTTTGTTTATACTATTAAAAACATGGGGCAAATTACATAAGGATAGCAAGTAGGCGGGCAACAAGTTGCGCCGCCAACCCTTTTGTATTCGATTCTTGTTTTAGAGGTTTAGCTTTTCATTTTATTTTGGTGGCCTATGTGTGTTATCGCTTGCTTGTGTGTCTATATGAGGTGTAATATGTCACAATATGTTGTATGCTGTATTTAGAAAAGCTATGTGCCTATGTGGCTATGTATGTTTTCTTTTTACTCTTATGTCTTGGATATGGTTTTGGAGTTAGGGGCCTAACTGGAAGCAGTCTCTCTATCTCTTGGGATAGAGGCAAGGCTTGCCTCCAGGCTCCGTCCTCCGCCAATAGCTTGGCTATCGGTGGGATTATAGTGGGTAAGGTTGTTGTTTTGTAGTTGAAGACAGTTGTTTGAGGATTAAAACATGGATTTCTTAAGAATATAACCGTGTTTTATGATTCTTTGAATTTCTATAGGATTCTGTAATCGGTAGGTTTATTCCTTGGAGACAAAGTTATGTGCCACTTCTCTTTGAAGAAAGAATTGAACTTGTTGTGTCAGACCTGCACCGTGTTCATTATTGTTTTATTTGAATCTGGTTGATGAGGAGTGTTGGGGGGAGTACTAGTGTCCCGGCAACGTACAGTTCTGCAGAACGCAATAACCATAATCGAAAGGAACTGAAGGAAGTGAGAGATGGAGGTGCCTTAAATGGTCATTTACTGTCCGAGGAAGAGGAGTCGAGGGTTAATGAGGATGTAAATGGTGGTAGGCAAATAGAGTTGGTCAAGTCGCAGGATGTGGTTAAACGGCCGCCGCAGCAACAACCTCAAGGGCCTGTGATTCAATGGGAGAGATTTCTGCCTCTCCGGTCCCTCAAAGTTCTGCTTGTAGAAGATGATGACTCAACTCGTCATGTTGTCAGTGCCCTGTTACGTAATTGCAGCTATGAAGGTGTGTAGCTATATATTGTTGAATATTTACTTTTTAGTGGTCAACAAACTGATGCATGCTGACGGTACTAGAAAAACTAGAAAAATGGTGGTTTTTGACACTTTGTTTGACAACTCCTCCCATTTTATGATTGTTGTTTGATAACGTTGATTCTAGTTAGGTAACTAGAACACGCCTCTTGAAAGCATTACTTAGAACATCATATTGTATCTTTATGCTAAAGGTTAGCTCCTCTAGATGCATGAAACAAGAAAAAGCTTGTATGAGAAGCAACGATAAAGCATAATCAACCAACCAGACATGCATATGACAAAAGACATAGTTTACATGGGAGATCCATTTATCCAAATCCAAATGGCCAAATTACAATAAAACACATCGAAAGAAAAAGGAATGCAATGAATATAAGTGTGTAAACGATAGTTTAACTCTGATCACATCATGGGTTGGCATTTTTGTCGGTGAAGATTTGCATGATCATGTGCTTCAATTATATCATGTTAATCTAAATATAGCATAAGAGCTGGCCATTTTCCTCATCTTCCACTTACTTAACAGCTGCATTGATACCTGTTAATGACCATAAGTGTTATTTAATGGAGAACAATCTCCCAAGAAATGATATTCTGTTATTGCATATTTGCATAATTCATTGACCACATATGAGTTTCTCCATTGCAGTTACCGCCGTAGCAAATGGTCTAGAAGCTTGGAAAGTACTGATTGATCTCAACAAACAAATTGATCTAGTTTTAACCGAGGTAGTCATGCCGTATCTATCAGGAATAGGTCTTTTGACCAAGATCATGAACCTGGTACCTCGTAAAAATATTCCAGTGATCAGTGAGTATCGATCTTGTTTTCATAAGCATTATAAACAGTTATGCATTATATGTTAAATTGCTACACCTAATATATTTTATGTGCAGTGATGTCATCTGATGACTCTATGGGTATAGTCTTTAACTGTTTATCCAAAGGTGCAGTTGACTTTTTAGTCAAACCCATTCGAAAGAATGAGCTTAAAAACCTCTGGCAGCATGTGTGGAGGAAATGTCACAGTGTGAGTTAATTTAGTTATTATGCTTTTGGACTTTGCCTTCAGGTTTGTTTAGAGTTAATTTGGTGGAGTAGAATGCCAGTGTTTTGTTCTACTTCGTTTTCCAAACAAAATACATAATGACACTAAAGGATTTTCTTTGTTCTTTTTTGCATTAATTTTTCACGTTTTCATCAGTCTAGCGGTAGTGAGAGTGAGAGTGGGGTTGGTGCTCATAAACCAACAAAGGCGAGAAGGATTGAAGTATCTGATGACGAGAGTGATGGTAGTGATGAGGATGATGACAGGAGCATAGGCCTGACTGCAAAGGATGGAAGTGATGATGGAAGCGGCACTCAGGTAAATATCTAGCGACTGGATGAAAATATAATGTAAAAATAAATAGTAACGAAGGCTGACTGGAAATATAAGCATTTACATCTTATGGTAGGAAGGGCCGAACCTCAGAGCAACAGTAAAGTTGCTGCCATGTGACCTGTAGGTCATGGGTTCGAGTCATGGAAACAACCTCTTGCAAAAATGCAGAGTAAGGATTTGTACATCAGGCCCAAGCTGGCCAGACAACCCCGGACCCCGCGCATGTGGGAGCCTCATGCACCGGGTCTGCCCTTAAAAATCTTATGTTAGGAGTGTATCAGTGTATGTCTGTATGCATGTGTTTGTGCGTGGGTGTGTGTGCACCTCCCTTGTGGGTGTGGGTGTGTGCTGGCATGTGCGTGCACGCGTGTGTGTTTTCTTTCTCTTCACAAAATCAAAACATCAAATTGTTTTATTTCCACTGCTCTGTTATATGATACCAAAATCTTACAGGTTGTCTTAGAACTTAAATCAGTCACTTGTGTAATAATTTAGGTTGATGTTGGATTCGAACTAATCAACTCTTACCATGTTAGCTGTTGATCCCCTTAGATACATCTCTCCTTTTTTTGCAGCGGTTACACTTTATTCCATTTCAGCCTTGTTGAAATGCCATTTTGACACGTTGAATCATTTAAATGCTTGATGAACAATTTTATATATGGGTTAATGCCACTTTGAGGGACTAAACCTTTAAAATGTTGAAAGTTCATTGGTTTTATCCAATACTAATAATTAATCTTATATCAAAATTAAATATCAATACTGTAAAGCAAGACGACTAATATATATATTATTGGTCATATAGAGTTCTTGGACAAAAAGAGCAATAGAAGTTGAAAACACAAAGTATTCTTGGGACCAATCAACGGGCCCCCCTGATAGCACCTGTGCCCAGGTTATCCATGCAAGACCAGATAAAGTTAGCACAAGAGAGCATGTTGGAGAGGATGAAAATCTAGGTAACATATTGGTGTTTTTTTTTTTTGGTTTAAATCAAATATATCATTTTTTGGGTAAATGCCTTTATAACATAGTGCATGCAATTGCAACAGGGAAGGATCTGGAAATAGGAGTCCCTAGAAATTCAGGAAAAAACATTGAACCAAACCTGAAAGAAGCAAGTGAACCAAGGGCCAAGTCTACTAATAATGTTATGGTTGCTAAAGCAAATGAATCCCTAAATGGGAAGGGCTCACCTGCCCTCGAGCTCAGTTTGAAGAGACCGCTGGACTTGGAGGATACTGATACCAGCACCCATAAGAGAAATGTTTTAAAACAGTCTGACCTTTCAGCCTTTTCGAGGTAAGGCTAAATCCAAATTCCAACATTGATCATATAGTCTAGAGGTAGCAAGATGTGTGGGTTGGGTAAGTAATGGATCAATAGGGGTCTGGCATGACTTTTAATATTATGCATTAATTCCATGTATATTAAAGCCTCATCTGAGATTATAAAAGAAAGATATATTTTCTAGATGGAAAATTTGTAAAGCGGAATAATGTTACTGAAGACTACATAAATGAAACTGAGCAACATCACAATTTTCATCCCATCGCTTGATGGAATGAAGAACAAAAAACACAAAATCACGTAAATGGAAGGAAAATGATTCATTCCATTCTTTTAGACAATACATGTTTTTTGTTCTTTTTCCCACCATTTCAATGGAATGGAGCACTCTATTCTTTTAAACTTATATTTTTTGATAAGACAAGATGTTCTTTGTAAACTTTTATTTTTTCTAATAAAAATTTAAATCGAAAATGGTGGAAAAGTAAAGTAAAAGTACATATGCTAACCAAACATGATGATGGAATGATACGGATCATTCCATTCTTTCCTTCCATTACCTCATCTATGTAACATCAGTTGTTCAATTTTGTCCAACCAAACAGACCCTAATTCTTTTAATAAAACCAAGGTAGGATGACGTATACATTAAAAACGACTTCAGACTCGCTCTTTTGATTTAACTCATTTGAGATAAAACACTGCAATCGGCTAATCTGGGTTGAAATTGCCACCTTTATTCTGATTCCCATTGTCATACAGGTATAACACCACATCGAACGCCAATCAAGCTCCAACCGCAAACGTAGGCAGCTGTTCACCAGTAGATGTTACTATTAGCTCAGAAGCAGCAAAACCCGCAAACATACAATCTAATTCAACTGGAGCCCCAAATCTAGGTTCTAATGGCAGTAGCACTCATAACAATGACATGGGCTCTAGCACCAACAAAGCATCGGATGACAAAGCAATTCCTCCTGGTCTTTGTGAGGGTGACAAGGCGACACCGTTTCAAGTTCGCCACCATCATCACCACTACCACCACTACCACCACCACCATGTCCATAAGACACAACAGCAACAAGAATTGGCTAACCAGGATGTCGAGTCTTCTAGAAATACAGTTTCTAATGGTTTAACGATACAGGCTGAAGGAAATGCTGCTAATTATGGAAGTGGATCAGGTGGAAGTAACAACAAGAGTAACGGAGAAAATGGCAGTAGCGGTGGCGAAAAGGGTAACAGCTATGCTGCCATAGCTGAAGGAGGTGATAATGGAGTTGCTGAGAAGGGTAAAACTGGAAATTTAAGTGGAAGTGGAAGCGCGAGTGGTGTTGATCCAGACCGATTAGCTCAGAGAGAAGCCGCCCTTAACAAGTTCCGCCAAAAGAGGAAAGAAAGATGCTTTGAAAAAAAGGTATTCCTCATGCCTATGCAAAAGACCATTATGTCCTTTTTAATTCTATGATATAAAGGTGACATTCTTATTTATTTCATCTGAAGGTACGATACCAGAGCAGGAAGAAGCTGGCAGAACAGAGACCCCGGGTTCGTGGGCAATTCGTTAGACAAGGGGCGAACGGAAAGGATGCTGATTTATGACGTTTGTTTGGATTGTGGAATATGTATACGAAGATGAACTGTGTAGATATGAAGGGAACATTTTCCATAAAGGACTCTTCAGAAAGAAGAAAAAGCGCAGACTCCCCTCATTGTTGTTGTAAGTTTCTGTTTTATAAGGTTTCTAGTTTGATCCTAAGAGGGAAAAACCCTATGCCCAATAAAGAATTCTATGATTTGATTGTAATTTGGTTGTTGGACTCATTTTACGCGACTTTAAAGACACTCTTTACGCCGCAGTTATCTTGTTCAATCAATGTACCTTATACTTTTATGCCTCTTGAGAATGTCTGTTTTGATATTTCTTGATCATGCTACGTTGTCTGCACCTATCTCCGTTGGCGTGACTATCATAGCAAACATGCCCAACCTGTAAAGGTGAATATTTGGCAACGTATTCTCCGTTATTTGGCAAGGTGGATAGACGTCTTTGCATCCTTATGAAGAGGATGCTTTCAAGAGATCGTCTAACCTTCAGCCCTATAAATCGTTTTTACTAAACACGCTGTTCGATCAATTTTTTGCGAGCAATTCAATGTTGCACTCTTCACATTTCCATGCATGCCGAGGTTGAGAGGGTGTTTGATTTGTGTTTGTATTATCCTTGATGATCAAAACCGAACAATCAGTTTCAGTATGAAAACCATTGTCATTAGAGTGAAAATTAACACCCTTATTAAACAAGTGTATTCATTTTAATACATTTGACTTTTATATAGAAAAATTCTAGCAAAAATTAACCTCTAGGCAAGTCACCAACAAATTAAAATATAATAATTTATTTCCTATTAACTATACAAAATTTTATGTTACATTCACTGTTTTTTTTTCTTTGATAGCTAATTAGCTATGCCCAACCACTAACTTTTCCTTAATTGAATATTTATCACTTATCATTAACTAGATTATTTTTAACATAGAGATCATTTGTCTATTCGGAACCATTTACATCATAAGACACGGTGATTTTAGTCTCACACCCTAACTTAATATTTACACACCTTTTCCACTCCATCTCTCTGGTTTGGTGTGTGAATATTAACTCCCATCCCAAAGTACTATATCCATATGTAAAATTAAGTTATTTTTCCAATTAATCAGGCTCCATGAAATATGAAATACAACCAAAGTGTGGAATTCGGATAAGCATTAGATGTTTCAGTCATACTACATTAAGTTGTGTACATGTAGTACTGTGACAAGATAATAAAGAAAACTAAAAGAAAGTTATCTTCATTGTAATTTTTTAGATGCGTATTGTAGAGATGAAAAAACAGAAAATATGTAATTAAGATTATTAACATCACAATCAATGTGTCCATCTATATAATTTAACTAGGTTATGTACCCGTGTGATACACGGGTTGAACAATTTAAATTATATATATTATATATAAATTTAAAATATAATTAAGAAAAATTAGATTACGTATTTTATTTAAAATAAAAAAATTGTCTTTACAACCGAAAAAATATTAAATATTCATCAGCCCCTAAATGATTTATTGTAAAATACATTTTTATTCACATAAAACTTTTTTCAAACATTCCAAAATATATCTTCCATACCGTGGCTATTACCTTATAAGACTGCAGGTACAACAAAAAAAAAATCAAAAAGTAATAAAGGTAAATCTGTTTAGGCTAGGATATAAAAAAATGAAATTAATTTAAAAATATATCCTTATCCAACCATCCCAATCGAGTATTGTTCATTTTGGAATTTGACATCAAGTTTATTCCAAAGCCAAAGTATTTCTAACCTTGAGTGTATAATCATTTTTTTCTAACATCCGGTCCTTAAACATAATGACATTTATTGGTTCAATTTTACTGTATTATAAAAAAGAATGTGTGAATTAATAGCATGAAAATAAAGATTGAAACGAATTAGTAATGAAAAGACTGTTTAGATATTGCATTTCTCTATTGAAGTAACTTGAAAAAACAAAGTCAATGAAGATTTCAAATAATGATTTTTCATATATAAAATGTATTTTATATATGAAGGTATTATAATACGAAAATAGCCAAACATATTTAGTTTTGTATTAAATCAAATATTTAATTAATGTGAATTGATTTGTTTTATTTTGTTTGTTCAGAATATTGTAAAAAATATAGTTTTAAACATAGAGTGAAAGACCACATATTAAAAACACGTTTTTAAGGTACACGATTTAAATTTAATAACACATAAATACGCTATGTTAAAAAATAAATAATTTTTAATAAAGAATACTTTTGTTAGTTCATAAACATTTTCATATTATGTCTAAAAATTTATTTCTAATTTTGAATTATAATATAATTATATTAATTGATTGGTTTAGGATCCTGTACAAAGTACATTTTTCGTGAGAAGTGTGAGAAGGACTAAGAATTGACATGTAAACATCATTTTTTGGATTTAGGAATGATTTTTAGGTTGTTTAAACTTGAAAAACACTAAACATAACAATCTAAAACACAATACAATGTATTATAGTCATTAAATTTAAAAAAAAAACAGCTAAAACACACTACTTAACGCTTAAAACACACTGCTAATGTTCTTAGCATGGTGTTTTAAGTTTTAAGCCTAAAATACATTGTTTTCGGTTTTTAATTGTTATGTTTGGTGTTTTTATAGGCAAAACAATCCAAAACATCACGACTAAGTTCAAAAAATGATGCCTAAATATCAATTTTTAATACTTCTCACACTTCTCACAAAAAAAGCACTTTGTACACGATCTTGACCCTTAATTGATTTACAAAAACATAGAATATATATATATATATATATATATATATATTAAACTGAATTCCAATAATTATACTAATAATTATAGTTGTAACAAATAAAAACTGAATAAGTAATAATTATTAAACAAAGAAAAAAATTAAAATAAATGTATTGTTTAAAATAATAAAATGGGAGGCTTTGTGATGGAATTCTATGTACTCCATGTGCTGTCTTTTATTACTATAGATAGAAATCGATTAATGTTGATTGATTTATTTTATTTATTTGTTTTGAACAACATGAAAGTCTCACAAAAAAGCTTGACTAATTGCATTGTGTTATTCTTAATTTGTTTATTTGACTTTTGAATTTTAAGTATTAAAATTAATATGTATTTGTTGAGCATAGTTTAACATCTAAAACAATGACCAAAATAAAAAAAAAACTTAATAATCATTTGTCAAATATTGTAACAAACTTACTTTTAAACTTAGAATAACATATCAAATATTGTAAAAATAATCATGTGTTTTCTTTTATTAATGATTTCAGTTACAACTATGATTATTAATATAATTAATAAAATTCATTTTAATAAATTTATAATATCTTTTGCAAATCAATTATTATAATTAAATTTGAATTTATTGTATTAAATTAAATAAGAAAATGAGAGAATTCATAAGGGAGTGCCATGTGTCCCTCATGTGTTTTCTTTTATTATATAGTGTAGAGTGTAGATGTAGATGTAGATATATAAGATCAAATATTGTAAAAAGAATCATGTGTTTTCTTTTATTAATGATTTCAGTTACAACTATGATTATTAATATAATTAATAAAATTCATTTTAATAAATTTATAATATGCTTTTGCAAATCAATTATTATAATTAAATTTGAATTTATTGTATTAAATTAAATAATAAAATGAGAGAATTCATGAGGGTGTGCCATGTGTCCCTCATGTGTTTTCTTTTATTATATAGTGTAGATGTAGATGTAGATGTAGATTAAAACTAGTAACATGTTCCGTGCGTTGCCGTGCCTTAAACCGAAAAATCACTTCTTAACATTTACACTACTCATTACGACAAACTTTACACTACTCATTAAGGTTTTTCTTAAGTTTTTTTTAAGACTGCCCGAAGTGGGGCGGGAATGGGGCGGAAGGGGGGGGGACACCGCCGCCAAGGGGGCTTGAAGAGGGGCATGAAGGCATTGGCGTGGAGATTCTGCATGGCGTGGGGCATTTTGGTGGGGTGATGTGTCACCTTTTGATTGGTCAGTTTTTTTTTTTTTTTTTTTAACACAATATAATATTATTTCCTTCCCCCCCTTCCACTCCCCACAATTTTTTTCCCCCACAAGGGTCCCACAAGTACCACATGGCGCTTCATCACATTTTTTCCCCACCACTTCGAGTAGTCTAAATATCTTATTTTAGATGTTTAGTTTAGTGTTTGATATTTTAACGAAAGATTAATGTTCTCATTTTCAACACATTTTTTCCTCTTATGTAGTTATGTATATGGATAGGATGAAAACATGGATAATGTTGTATCGTTATTATGTGTATACCAATTTTGTTTTGAAATTGATACATTTTATTTATTTATAAATCAAATAGTTAAAATGTTATTATTTAGAAACTTGAGATAATATGAATCCCATGTTGAACCAACCAAGAACATTTGCCCGGATAGAAGCCCTGTCACCTCTCTCTCTCTCTCTCTCTAGAAACTTTCTTAACTCCCTCTTTATAGTCTCTCTCCGACAACCCCACAATTGCACTAAATAACCACCTTTCGACCTCCATTTAATGTACAACTTGTATAATAAAGATCGGCTGTTCCACCGACTGTGGCCAAAACCAGAAGAATAGAAGTTTGTTGTGAAAAAGCGAATGGTAAACAGTCGGCTGTTCCACCAACTCTTGTGCTTTAATATATATACTAACTAGTTTTTATCCCGGGAACGTCCCGTGTTGAAATATCTAATATGACATAATAAAATATCTAATATGACAACATAATTAATGACTTGTCATTATATGATTAATGAATATTATTATTATTATTATTATTATTATTTATTCTAAACAAATCTCTGCCATAAGTTATCATATTCTAATATAAAAAAACGAATCTCTGTGTCGGGGTATAAATCTAGTGCCATTAAAAATATTATATAATGTCAAATGAATTCGGAAGTTTGTAATCGATCATTTTAAAAAGAACTAACATGAAATAAGGAAAAAAAGTTATTTATTGAAATATCGAACGCATTAGTCTAAGGGTTATGTGATGCGCTAAAAAATTCATGGGTATATGATCGGGTATATAGTTCGGGTATTTGGGTATGTGGTTTCGGGTAATTGGGTCGGGTATCACCTAATCCCAGGCCCGACCCAAACCCACAATTTTTTTTATTCTAATCCCAAACCTGACACAATATCTGTCGAGTTACAAAAAATAGTCGTTTTTTTCTCCGTTTTTTATATAGCACTATGGTACTCGTTGGAAAGATAATAAAACGCTCGTTAATTTGGTGTAATTTTTTCTTTAAAAAATCTCGTATATAAAAGATATTAACGTTTAAAAGCTATGGAAGGAAACATGAGAGAGAAAATAATAAAGGTTTAATATTTACATTTAATAGATTAGGTATTTAATAGATTAGGTTAAACCATATTTAAACCATATTTATTCATTTTTTTTAATTGGTCTAGAGTTGCCACATCACATCTTATGTGGCATCTCTCAAAAGAGAGATTGCATAATATTATAACATGTAGGATTATTAGCTTTGCAATATATATATAGATATAATACAGATCGGTGATATTATTTATTATGTTATATATACCTACCTACATTTTGAAGTGGGTGTAGATCTACAGTTCGCTTATTGGTTGTTGCATGAGGTGGCATCAACCAATGGATGTCACGCGACATCCACTAACTTCTATTTTTTTTTCTTTTTTGCGTTCCATAACCCAAATTGGTAGTTGGTGGGTAGCAAAGGCATTTCTCTTTTCAAAAGTCTGTTTGATTCTTAAAATCTCCCCCTTAACGTTTAATAATGTTTTGTTATGGATTTATATGCTTTCTAAACCGAACCAAAATTGGTCTTTCAAACCGACCAAACCAGTGCGTAACCGAAGTAGCTTCAGCTTGAAACTGGTGGCTAAAAGAACCTAGTTAAAAAAACACCGTTTTGTGCACCTCTAGCTTAAATATATAGGTTTTTATTAAATATTTATTACAAAAAGTAAAAATTTCAAGGCCCTGGGTGGTTGCTCATCTCACCACTCTTCAGGCCTGGCGAAAAATAAAAGATGTGCAAAATGCATAAAGAATGATCTAGTCATGTTAAAGCATTATGCTTTATCCATGTTTTAAGAATATAGTGTTCATGATAACTCACTCTTGCAATTGGTTGGGTATAGAAAGATTTGGGTAATTCAAGTCTTACACCTGATTATAAAATTATGTATAATAATTGCCAAGCACCCATTACTCTATGCCTATCAAGTTTGTAGATATACTCACCGGTATCATGTAAATTTGTTTATGATGTTCTTTGGTTAGAATGCCCATCACCCAAAATCTGGTTTAGGCTAGAGGGAATGGAAAAATTGGGTTGGGGACATGAGTTATCATATGGTAAGAGTGAGGTCCAAAAGAGATTAGAGGTGGCGTGTGGGGCTTGAGTTGGCAACCTACGCCAAAACCCCTCCAATCACCTCAAAAACCAATTTGAAATGTCAAATACTTAACTATACTTCTAATATATTCTATAATAATGATTTTAAATTTTATTACATATTTTTTTAAGTTATGTTAGGGGGAGCGGGGTGTTCCTCTGAAACATTTTCAACTTCACTGATTTACACCACTTCACTGAAATCGTTTTTTTTGAAGACAACACTCCACTAATTCTTTACCCAACAATCAATTATTTTCACACATAATAATAATAATAATAATAATAATAATAATAATAATATATAAACCCCGCTCACAATACAACACATCAAATCATTTTCTTCTTCTTCTTCCAGACTCCTCTCTTCTCTTAATCTCTTGTTCTTCTAGACTCTTCATCTCTTCATCCAAATGTTTACTTTCATTTATTTAGGTAATTTCTTCCTTATTTCAGTTTAAATTTCAATAATATTCACTCAATTTTACCTAACTCTAACTAGATCTATCAACACATTTCGTGCTTCTTTATGTGTTAAAGCTTTAACCTTTAAAGATCTTTTATCATTCAACAATGGTTGCCGAGCCCGGTAACAGCGGTGGTGATGATGATAGTTGGGAAAAAGGTGGCATAGAAAAAAACAATATTTTATTTAAAAAGGTGTTACCGTGCTGGTAGTGGGGTACCTGTGACCAAATCTGGTAGCACCCTGTCCCCCCTAACATATTAAGAGGAAGGTTCTTGTACAAATGAGTTTATCCTATAAATAACCCTTAACGCGAGAAGTGAAAGAGGATTTTTTTTTCCATTCTTGCAAACATGTATTTTAGTACTGAAATCTAAAAAAAATAATAAACTTTTTTAGTATAGAGTAATTAAGTAATTACAGGTTTAGTAGGGTTAAACCCATTTGTATTTGTTGTTTACTCAGTATATTAATATGTTCGGATACCCACAAAATTCTATAAAATAATACCATACACAAGTTGTGATTTATTTTTTGCCATCCCTAACCCTAAAGTGAAATAAATCATGGATTCATATCCCTCTTTGCATTCTCAACATCAAAATTGCACCAAATTAAACTTTTTTTTTTTTTGCACAAAACTGAACTAACTTAGCAATGATATAAATACCATAATTCCCAAATTTCTTTTTACAATTCTCTTCAAACAAACTAGGGTCTTATTAATAACTAAACAAACAAATGGCTAATGAGCTATATATATAAGTTATCCAAATTGTATAAAAGAAAACAAAAATATTACTAATCTATACTTTTCTCATCAAACCAAAAGATTTCCTCAAATTTTAGGTACATTTTCATCTACTTACCATCATCAGCCAAAGACACATTCTCCATTTGATCAACATTTTCATCATTTTTTGCGGTTTGTTCATCACCGGTAACCTTAATATCGGTCTGCTCTTCTGTTGGTTTTGGGCTTTGTTCCTCACTTGTAGCCTTTACATCTACCTGTAATTATCATTAGAATAAAAATCGCTAGATTGGTTAACGGGTTGCAACGTAGAAAGAATTAAGTGGCGAAATAAGTTGAGAATTGACCTTGTTCTTGTCGCGCCACCCGAGCCCAAACGGTCTAGATAGCAGACTAATCTTTCTTGCAGGTATTTCAGGTGAAAGTTCTTGACTTGTTCTTATCGTCGAAGAATCTTGTTTTGTAGCTCTACATGATATACAACAATATTTTTACCACCAAGCAAAAGAATAAACGGAAAAAGTATTTGCGGGTCAGCCTGACCCGACCCGATCCACCCGTTTTGCACCTATAAATAAGGGTTATATACCTTGGAGAAGGCTGTGCTTTAGTTTGGCCAGATTGGTATTGCAAGGTTGCCTCCAACATTGACTCTGCCATAACCACTCTCTTCTCCATTTCAGCAAGCGACGCAGTTGCAGTTTCATATTTTTCCTAAATAAAGGAAAAACTTTAATCAAATATTCAGTATTTATTTTATTGGTCAATACCAATGAAAGGGGTGGCGGAGCAGCTTGTTGCCTGTCTACCCTCTATTTTGACGTAACTTGGCAAGTTTAAGAAATGAAATAATCGTTTATCAAAAAAAAAAAAAAAAAACAAAGAAAAAAACAAAGAAAAAACTAAATAAATATATAAAGATTAACCTGAAGCACGTCAATGGCATATCTCTGAGCTGCAGCATCTTGCTCCGCATATCTACGAGCATCTTCTGTTACCTTTTGTTCTTGCTCTACCCGCATCAAAACCTTAAGAATAATAATTATGTCATTACGATGAAAACTTGTATGTTATCGAATATTAATCGATCTTTACATGGAACCTTAAATTAAAAACCTGAAGCATGGCATTTTCTTGTTCCTGTTTGTCAGCAAGGGCCTGTTGTAGTTCGGCAACATCTCTTTCTAATTGCTCAACCTAATAAAATCATATGTAGGTATCAGAATACCAAACTTTAAAAATCGTTGAAACAATTAACAAATTATTTTTTTTAATTTATTTAACTAACTTAGGATTCTTGTAGCATACCTTTGCGCTTAATTCCCGTCGATTATCCTGCTTGACCATCTCCATTAAAGCGGTTTCCAACTCTTCAGCTCTGGAGAGAGAAAAAAACATTATACAAACACTAGATAAACTTGTGGGGTCCACTAATCAAATCTCACTAGGGGTGTTCTTCAGGTTATCTTTCCGGGTTTCGGGTTTTTCGGTCGGGTTGTTCGGGGTTTTTTGCTAAGAAAAAAGTGACCTGATAACCAAACCATTTAAAGTTCGGGTTGGTCGGGTCCAAACCATTGCTTGTTACTTAACACCAATTTTTGTATAAAGATAGCAATAAAACATAACGAACGATATATATGTATCAAGTAACGAGCAACAAAATTGCAAGACAATGTTCACGCCTAATAGAGGTCATATAGTGACTACTGAGAGACGGATCGGTAATAAACGTGAATATTTTTAATCTTTTTGCTCTTTTTTTTCGTCACCATGAGACCCGTCACCAAAAAACTCATGGGTGATGGGACCGCACCAATACCCTGCTAACCAATGAGGTCAGGTAAACCGCAGCTTGCGCTGGGCAGGTGGCCTTCAAGAGATGGGAAGAAACCAACGGAATCAAGATTTAGACTTGAGACCTCTGCTACAGAGGAATTAGGCGCTTACGGCTTACCACTGCATCACCCCTTGACGATTACTTATTGCTCAATTTATGCATGCAAAATATAGAAAATGCGCGTACAGACGTACAGTAAGTATATTTACCTAATTATCGCAGATCTCTTCTCCTCTAGCACTTTGCACAGCTCACCCTTCAACCGTGCCACCTAGAAACTCATAATGATCCTTAGAAGCACAATATATTAATATTAACCGACCCTTCAATATAGAAACACTACTAATCTATATACCTGTTCTGGAAGATCTGGAACAGAATTAACCTCCAAACATAACTCATCCACACTAGAAGTTTCGGAACTCATTCTTGATAATCCACCGTTTGTTACTTTATTTTCTGTTTTATTTTCTTTGAAGCCGTAGAGTTTGGATGCCAAACCCTGGGAATCCCTCCACATATTTAGTCCCTTTGATCTTTCTTCGAGAGCAGCTTCTACAGCCGGTCGATGTTTGTTTCTTAATTCTTGTAGTCTCTCCTCATTGACATTTTGATAACCCATGCAGGCGGTCAACACAAGTTGACTACTATCAAACGTTGATCCGGCCAGTGACTGCAGCAGTGTAACAGCATCGCCAGCGTCTTTTGTTGTCACTAACGCAGGACCTGCGCAACACTGAATAAACTTAAGTTGCAATTTCGATAACCGACGAAAAACAAATAAATTGCAATTTTTTTAAAACTATAAAAAATAAATAAATAAATAAATAAATTACAGTAAGCAGAGAAAGAAAAGACGTACCATATAGCTCCATTAAAGCAAGTGCTGTTCGAAAGAGCATGACACGATTCCCTTGAAATAGCAATACATCCCAGACACGAAGAACTGAAGTTCATAAACAGGGGAGAATTATAAGCTAAGATATATCAATAGTGTTACTGAACAATGGATGTAAATGAATTGCGGCTATCAAAATGAAAAATCTGACCACTTTCCCAAGGAAGCATATTCATAAATATCGAAAGAAACCATGGTCCGGAGACCCAAGCTATCTGGACTCCTAGATAATCAAGATGGTTAACTGCATTACATTTAAAAAAAAAAAAAAAAAAAAAAAAAGAAGATATCAGAAATTAAGAAACGCACCATGTTAAAATGAAGAATAATATCTACTGAGAAATACATATGATGTTTGTAAACAAACCTAATTTAGGAAATCTTTCACGCACCAACTCCTCAAAAACAAGTTGATCAACCTAATAACCACAATGCAGTATAATATCAAATGGCTCCGCTTTTGATCGCCTTTTTCAATATTTAATTTAGTGTAGGGATAAGGAAAAGACATTATCATTTACCTGGGACTCAATCATTTCCTCTGAATAATATCCCTCAAAGTAATCATCGAGAATACCCAATAAGGCCCTGAGATAGTAATGTAATATGAGCATTTCAGAATCACATAAACGTTTATCAGCTAAAGGTATTGTGAATATAAGCAAAAGTTTCAAGTTTCAACCCACCAAAAGGCATTTTCTTCTGGCATTAGAAGCAATAATAAACCCGCAAAGAAATTCATGGCCTGCATTCATGCAACACGTTAGTCACAATTACACGAACAAGATTACAGAGTAACCAAATCATTATATTGTGTTATAATTTAAAACATAGTTGTCAAAGCGCCTAGGCGCATAGGCCGAGCCTGGAGCCTAGGCGCATGGCGCATAAAAAATGAGGGCTTTTTATAATTAGGCGTGCTGGCAGTTAATGCGGTGGGAAATCGAATATCGGTCAAGGGCCGATATTTGATATATAGGTTATCGCGGTGGGATATCGGCGGGATATCGGTAATTTTAATATCATGTAGAATTTTAATATTTATATATTAACATAATATAAAACCTAAACATAGTCATATATAATACTAAATTACTAATAGTAATATCAAAAGTCAAGACTCCAAAGTGTCAATATTTGAAATGTTATCTATATATAACCTAAAACATAATAATATATAACACTTACAGATTTGATGGCAGTCACAGTCACAGACGAATGGTAGAAGACGAAGGAGAGACAAATCTGTCCACTTTAGGGTTTTGGAAGTGTTTTTGGGTAGTTGGGCTCTTAGGGGCTGTTTGATAGCCTCTTAATCAGCCTCTTAATCATTCAGGTCTGAATCATTCAGCATTCAGACTGTTTGTTTCAGCATCTGAATGGAATGATTAAGTGCTGAACCATTAAGCTAATAAGGGATGCTGAATGATTCAGCTCTTAACCATTCAGAGCCTCTTAACCAATCAGACCATCTTAATGATTCAGCACTTAATCAACCAAACAGCCCCTTAGTATTTATGGGCTTATTCCAAAAAAAAAAACATTATTATTGGCTTTTATTGTAATTTGGCTTATAAAAAAGCAAAACCTGGAAATGCGGCGCTATAACCGATATATGAGAATCAAAATATCGGTGGGATATCGGTAAATATCACCGATAATATCGGTACCGATATTTGCCACCGATATTTGACACCGAATATCGGTTAGGGTCCGATAACCGATATCCCACCGCTATCCCACCGATATTGACTACTTGTGCAGTATAAAATACATTTTTAGGGATTTTAGAGATGTTTTAGGTTTGTTTAGGGCTACTTAGGATGTTTTAGGGTTGTTTAGGACTTGTTCATAACTCATTTAGGATGTTTTAGAGGTTTAGGCAACTTTTAGCCTGAATTTGGCTGGAAATCAGCCTGAAAACAGCCCCGATAGTGCGCCTCAGTGCCTAGGCGCGCCCCTCACAGGGCGCAGCGCACTTGGTGCGCCTGGTTGCGCCTTGCGCCTAGGTGCGCTTTTGACAACTATGGTTTAAAAGATATTTGCAAAACACAACAGTGGCTGTCAAATGAGTTAAACGCGTACCTGGCAGTATCCAACAGAGGGGTTATGGCGAGCATATGCCGTGAGTAAACGTCTCAAAGCATTTCTACCACCCTCGTCCAAAGCAGGATGACCTGGAAAAGTTCTAGGCAAATCCTGTAAAAAAAAAAAAGAACCAATTTTTATGTAAACAATATTAAGTAGATTTATGCTAAAGTGAAAACTTTAGGTTATAACCTTCTCAATCTGCAATTTCCATTTTTCAGGTACATCTACAGAGTCAACCGCTGACTTATTATTTGCTTCATCTACTTCTGCTTTTTGATGGTCATCGCTGTTATCCTTCTTATTATCAGGAAGTAGAAGATTCTGATAATAGTTCTTGATGTGCCGAGCCTTCACACCCACAAAAGCTTGCCAAAGCTGCAATCACAAGGAGTGAATTAAATCTAGAACTCAACATTCTTTAAAAAAAAAAAAAAAAAAAAAAAAAAAAAAAACTCCAACAAACCTCTCCCCGAAGAGCCATCGGCACTCCACCTTGAACAAGAAACTCCAACTCCTGTTTCCAAAGAACTGAAGATTCCAATGAGACGGTGGGATTGCTATCGGCACCTGAAGCTGGGACACCGACACCAACACTTGAAGGAACCTCTGGAACTGCGTCTGATTCCGATCTTTCCATATCATAAAACTCATCCTCAGAATCCTCTTCAGCTCCAGCATCTTGCTCAAGTTTCGTCGCAATAATCTTTTTCTTAACACGGGCATTCATCATATCCTCAATGGCTCGAAGTGATGGCCTAATCTGAGTCCATATTTGGGCCTGATGAGTCGTTTGAGCTTCAGGTTCTTTTGAATCATCTCCTTCTGGAACCTTCTTAGAGTCGGCATCAAGTGAGTCCGCCTTGTGTTCCTGTGAAGGAGAGTCATTTACAGGCAATTTAACAAACTCTGACGGGCGTTCTAGAAAGTCCTTCCACCTATCTGACCGTTCCTCCTCTTCCTCCTATAACCATGAAAATATTATAGATTACCACATTTTGCATTATAATGTGTTTGAATAACTAGCGAGCTCGAGAAAGGGAGCAAAAACCGTGTAGATAGTTGCATATTCACGGTATCTCTGTACATGCTGAGGTCTCACTGCAAAACCATACGCATCTCTGTCCAACAATATTTCCATCAGTTTCCAGTCGAATAACTAATCATGCATCTATTCTAAGTTTACAAGGAGTTTTACAAACAAATAACTGACACATCAAACATTACATGAAAATGTTGGATAATGGATATCCACATCTACGAACGGCTAAACATGAAGTCATGAATAATTACAATTGGATACAAATGCACATAGATATATGAACTTTTGGGGATCAACTTAGAAACCGAGACCAAAACTGTTCAAACAGGACTACAGAAGTAAATGACTACTTGTTACTCCCTGTGTCTCAAGAGAACCGCGAAAGGTTCCTTTTCGCCACCATTAGCAAGATTCCGCTGTTTTGTTATTGTTAAAAGGCTTTACATTATGAACAACTGACCAATAACTAAATTGCAATTTCATCTACAATAATTTTCTCATAAAAAAAAAACTTTTTGGTCCAACTCATCAAAGTATATTAGCTCTTACTTATGAAGTCCAAAAAAAGAAAAAAGGTTGAGTAGAAAAAGGCAGAATGTGGCCTTTTCATCCCAAAAAAAGGATTCCAAAATCTAATCACAAGATCCAAAAATAAAATAAAATAAAAAATAAATAAATAAATAAATCTAATCTGGTTGTAACACTCTTCAGTATTAAAACATCTTATCGGTATCTATCAACCGGTATCGTCAAAGGAACAGATCTTACTAAACAGATTTTGCTTACAACAGACGATTAGCTTCTTTATTTGTTATTTAGTACAAATGTAGATACGTTGTGTTAAAAAATGATATACTATTCCCGTGTTTTCACCCAGGATTTCACCTAGTTACTATTAATCCCAAAGCCAATCTATACAAACCCAAATCAATTCCTTAGTAATAATAAAAAAAAATAAAAAAAAAAACTAATTCCAATGTCACATTACATGATCACATCCAATTACACTACTTTATAATAATAATAACATATAAACCTAAACTAAAA
Organism: Ambrosia trifida; assembly: GCA_028751855.1. Taxonomy (NCBI): domain Eukaryota; kingdom Viridiplantae; phylum Streptophyta; class Magnoliopsida; order Asterales; family Asteraceae; genus Ambrosia; species Ambrosia trifida. The sequence continues at coordinate 88,902,766 of CM054123.1, read as the reverse complement.
ATACCATATCCAAATCAAATATTAACCATAGAAAAAAAGGATAAAATGGGCTTAAAATAATAATAAAAAAAAACTGATTACTAATAATAATACCTCTTATGTTCGAAAGCGACAAGAGGGGGATTCAAGATTTGTGATTTGGCCTTCATTGTCGGATAAAAATTGAAACTTGATCTATACCCACCTCTAATTACTTACTGCTGACAACCAAATCAGTTGCTTTTTTTTTTCTTTTAAAGATTATTATTAAGCTTTCAAAAACTGCTTCAAGTGCAGATAGATAGATGGATGATGGGTATAGAGAGAGAGAGAGAGAGGGAGAGAGTGGTGGGAAGGATGGGAGAGAAGATCACGTGATTAATGTCTCACGTTGTTATGTAGTGTGTTTACAAGGATGGAGGGAGAGGTGTGTGTGATTGATTACATACATGTGCTGATGAATTCTTGAGATCTATAACATAACACTTTGTTGACTTGGGTTAGTTTTGGTTGATTAAGTGCTGAATCATTAAGAGGTCTGAATGGTTAAAAGGTCTGAATGGTTAAGCGCTTAATCATTAAGTTGGACCTCTTAATGGTTAGTTTTCTTGTCCCAAGTTGGTAGGGGAGCCTCATTAAGGTTCAACCTAGTTCAGTGCTTAATAGTTCAGTGCTTAATGGTTCAACAACATCCCAAATTTTAATGATTCAGACTTAACCATTCTATTCAGAAGCTGAAACAAACGCGCTGAATGCTGAATCATTCAGCGCTGGATGGTTAAGAGCCTCATTAAGAGGCTACCAAACAGCCCCTTAGGATTATTATTATCTAACATTAGTCACTCTTTATGGAAACTATCAATTATGGTTATTTACCATTTTCAATTGCCAATGAGGTATTGATGGAGTGATCGGGAAAAAAATTAGGGGTTGTTTGGTAGATTAAGACTAAACGGTGTGAGGGCCGGTGACGGCTAGGCGAACGCGTTTTGGACCGGTCAACACCGCCCCGACCGACCCACACCCTGTCAAACCGGTTCAAATGGGATGAAGTGGACTGGCCAATTTGATTGGTGGATGGGGTGCAACGGTCATATGACCGTTATTAATTAAAAAAAAAAAAATCTTTACTCTATTTAAACAATTTACTAACTTACATTTTTTTTAAAAAAATAACCTACAACTTACCTTTTCTCTTCTACTCTTCTCATTTTCTTTCAAATTTTATAAGAAATCAAATGGATCCCTTCAACCAATATAACCCAAATAACCCGAACACCCCGAATCAAACACCTAATCCAAACGTGAACTTCCCGATAACTTTTAGTGGGTATTATCTGCCTGGAGTGCAATCCTCATTTGCGAACTACCAACAATCATCCTCAAACACGTTTCAACAACTAAGTCAAATGCAAATGCAACAACTTATGCAATCGAACATGCTCAAGCAAATGCAAATGCAACAACCACCTTTGTTTACTACTACTTTTACACCAACTCAACCACCTCAACCAAGTCCTACAACACCACGAGTACGTCGTCCTATGGGGCTCGTAGACAAGGAAGATGATGATGAGGTCGAAATTGTTCCCGAAACGCAACAATCACCACCACGTAACAAAGGCAAAGGCGAAGGGTGGTGACAAATTGCCTAAGAAACCATGGACGTGAACCGAAGTTGAGGCGTTGGTTCGAGCGTGGCTAGAAACATCCACATGCCCCATTGTTGGTAATTAATTACCTTAATTTTTTTATTACATTTCTATATTGTTACAATTTTTTTGCATATTATTTAAGTTTTACTTTTGTACTAATAATAAAATTTAATAAATTTACTTTTCGTAAAAAAATTAGGCACCAACCAAAATGGCATCGGCTTTTGGAAGAAATGTACCGAGAACTTCCATAAAACAATGGAAGCACTGAAGCCCTACCGAGACTTAGACTCGGTTAGCGGAAGTTTAGGAAAGTAAATAAGGCGTGTACGTTATTTGGCAGTTTATATAATTAAATCAAGTCGAACCCTCCTAGCGGATACAACGAAAGTATGATTTTTAATGACGCTATGAAGAAGTGGAATGATATGCAATCGGGGGGATTCAAATTTGTTCGGGCCTGGGAACTTTTGAGGAACGAACCAAAGTGGGCGACGGTCTCAAACCCCGTTGTAAAAGCAAAGCGTAGAAAGACAAATGTTAAAGCTAAAGCTTCACAAGAGGGAAGCTCGACTCATCATGTGGACATCGACATCAATGAGGAAGCGGAGTTTGATATCCCGATCGAGCAGGCTCATCGTCCCATGAGTTTGTCCTTTTTTAAAATTTGTTCTACTTGTTATTTAAAAGTTATTATATTCTTATTTTGGTTAATTAAATAGGTCAGGATAAAGAGAAAAGGGAAGCGGCCGCCAAAGGACAAAGCGGGTCGGGGAGTGGTAGCGCAACGAAGACTGACGTTTTGACGGCTCAAATCGAAGCTTTTCAACCGAGTCAATGAGGAAAAGCTAAAGGTGAAGAATGAAAAGCTCAAAATCGAAGAGGCGAATGTTTTAGCAATCGACACAAGTTCCATGTCCGAAGCAAGGCGTCGAGTTATTAAAAAATTACAAGATGATATCATTAACAAGTATAGCTAGACGTTTTTTTATGTAATGTCGACTTTAGTATTATTCGACTTTGTTTTATTTGTAACGTTTTTTTTTTTAAATATTATGTCACTTTTATTTGATTTATTTTAAGTATTTACTTATTTAAAAATTAGAAAATAAAAAATAATTGGTAGCCAATAGGAGTGGAGGACTACCCAAAGAGGACTACCCCCACACCCTTGGGTAGTCCTCACCTTCTTTAAAACCAAGTGGGGCTATTGTGGCGGCAAGGCTTGGACACCACATAGTCTAAGGGGTTGTTTGGTAGCCTCTTAATCAGTCTCTTAACGATTCAGGTCTGAATCATTCAGCATTCAGACTGTTTGTTTCAGCATCTGAATGGAATGATTAAGTGTTGAACTATTAAGCTAATAAGAGATGCTGAATGATTCAGCTCTTAACCATTCAGAGCCTTTTAACCATTCAGGCCATCTTAATGATTCAGCACTTAATAAACCAAACAGCCCCTAAGTGCTGAATCATTAAGTTGGACCTCTTAATGGTTCATTTTCTTGTCCCACATTGGTAGGAGGTCACATTAAGGTTCAGCTTAGTTCAATGTTTAATAGTTCAGTGCTTAATGGTTCAGCAACATCCTAAATCTTAATGGTTCAACCTTAACCATTCCATTCAGAAGCTGAAACAAACGCGCTGAATGGTTCAGAGCCTTATTAAGAGGCTTACCAAATATCCCCTTAGTGTTTCTTTAGATCTAGGTTCGATTTTCACTCTACTCATTGTTTTTTGCGGCTTCCAGGTGAAAAGTGAATACAGGTGGTGCCGGTTCGACTCGGATAGGAGGCGAGGTTTTACCGATTATTTCAGTGTCGTGCCTTCGGGCAGGTGGATGTTGGATTTCCATGCCCGGTGTCAGGGTGGTTGGCACGTCGTTTCTTGTCATTCAATTTTTTGTTTTTTTTGCCATTTTCATTTGGCTGATTTTATGTCACGCGGAAACGGTTTAGGCGGTAATCCGTTCCTCTTTGTCGTTGGTTCATTTGTTTATGATCTCATACTACCTTGGGCTGGAGTAGTGGAGGTACCCCTAACTGGGCCTGACCCATATTTAATGAGGACTTCTCATCCTTGAATGAAAAAATCATATAACACCTAAAATCACATGCAAAGAGTGTTGACCACATTTTTGTGTCTGGAGATAAGAAACGCTTTTTAGCAGTCACATGCTTATTCCTCTTTTCTCATTCAGGTCATCATACCCGTTCCAGTCTTAGACGTTCAGCGAATGATTAATCCTTTGGAATCCCCAAGTTTAGTGATCCCTAATCGGAGATTAACTTAGTGTTTATTCACAATCATAAGGGAATTCAAGCACCTCCAAGGGCCCATTGAAGATAATCTAATAAACATCAAAGTTATCTAATTATTATTATTATTATTATTATTATTATTATTATTATTATTATCTATTTTGGGAAAGTAATAAATATTAGATATTTGAGATCCGTTATTTGTTATATTCTATAAGTACATGAGGTGTAGTTTAACAGGGGCAGATTTACGTTGGGAACCCACTTGATTTAGGAATTATAGTGTTAATATATATATAGAAAGAAAGGTTAGAAAAAAAACCCATAAATAAATTGAAAAGGAACCCATAAACAAACATGTGAAGTGTTCTTGTGGTTGGTTGTGAGCTCCTGTTCTAAACCTGAGATACCCGGTTCGATTCCTAAATGCGGCATCAAATCTATTTTTCCGTTCTTGTTTTGTTTTAAATTTTAAACCTACGTTAGGGTTTCATTAAAAGATAAACATACAAACTTGAACCCACCTCCTGAGTCATGCCCTCCTTAGTCATCCCCACTGTAACATTCATGCTTTTGGTCATTTTCACTTTTAGTCTTTGAACTCTTGTAATTTTCATTTAGGTTGTAACACCCCAACCGATGGCGGAAACATCGAGGTGTCACGTAAGAATGATTGTTCAGTAGCTCATGGTAGTACACAAGTTTAAATAATCCTTTATTTCATTACAATATTGAATTACATTAAAGTCTACATCAAATAATCAAACAAAGCTTAAAACTTCAAATATCTCCTCATGCTAGCTCTAGACTTCAAGCATCAGTATTTCCTGTTGAGTTTGGAAAAATGGGGGGGGGGGGGGGGGGGTCAACTAGAAGTTGGTGAGAATACATAAGCCATGTCAAGCAATTTAGTTTAAGAATAAAAGTTTAGCAATTCATATGTCTATCGTAAGTTTAAGTCTACATGAATAAACATAATATGTTGAATCGACATAATCAAACCTCCGACTAGTTTAGGTCCATCCCGTCATCCATGGTTCACCTTAATAATATGTTGGAACGATAACAATCACCCACGCTACCTATGTAGGAGGTACACGTATCCGGGTGGGATTGTCAATCCAATAGATCTATTATTGAGTATCACCGGCTTGGCCATAGCTAATGATTATGTAATGTTGAAACTCGTTGAAACTGTTGTTGTTGTCTAATTCATGAGGCATTAAAGTTTACAACTAGACATGTATGTAGAATTGCTTAAGTATAATGTTGCAAGTATAAAGAATTGCATAAACATGGTTACGTAAACTCACCTTAGCAAAGTATTAAGTCTCGAGAAATGGAATATGTGTAGCCCCAAAGTTGCCAATTACAAGAGCTTATAATCAAAGCTTCAATTGTAGAAGTAATAGACTATAGAAGAAAGGTATGAGGGAAAGTTTAATCGGATTGAAACAATCGATTTAGAGGTGCAAAGTATAATGGGTCATAGGTGGGTTTTTATACTAGTTTTGGATTCAATTAGCCATTAAAATTGGTCAACACCACAAAGTAAGGTTTTATGATGAATTGACTATTTGACTAAGACTTTGACTGGGACTAAGACTAAGACTTTGACTATGACTAAGACTTTGACTCCAAGAATTATGTTGTCAAGACTTTGACTCTTGACTCAAGACTTTATTTTGAAATAAATTTATATCTTCCTTGTTTGAGATTATAAATGTAATTGGAAAAATGATTAGCTTTAAATAAGAAATAAATAAAAAAAAATCATTAGTTTGAATTAGAAAATAAAAACACCGTCTTATAAAATGACGATTTTATAAATAGAATTAGGATAGGACTATGTCATGATTGAAGATTTTTTTTTTTTTAGTACAATGATAAATGGAACTTAGAAAAATAGAGTGCATGGATAAAGATAAGAATACTTAGAAATAAATTAGACTTTATATCATGGATTGGGAAATACTTTAATGCAAAATAAATGGGGAAATTCGTGAGGTTACATAGGTCCCTTGCAATTCCAAGCTTGTGATCAATGGAAAATTTTTAAAGTCAATCTAGCATATTCAATATTCGATATTCAATCATATGCAATCAATCTAATACACACGATCTATTATGCCCTAAACACGCTAAAAGTCGAACTCACTCATTCAACCGAATCCATAAGGTTGTGTAATCAAGACCAATCCAAAACATGTCAAAATAGGCTTGAACCATGAGTTTTTCTATAAAAAAAAATAAATAAATAAAAAAATGGGTTTACACCATCTCCCACCTAACTCACTCTCAAGTCTCAACCACCTTTTAACTCTCATAATTATCCAACCACTTTACCCCAACTATATATACCCCCCCCCCCTCTTTCACTTCCTAACCCTTTTTTCCATCCCAAATCACTTCCAAATCTCTCTAATCTTCAAGATTTGCAAGCAAAAAAATTCTGTTCAAAATTTGTAAGTTGCAAAGCCTTAATCTTCACTTTTCTTCTACTTTCTTCACCTCTCCTCTTCTTCTAACCCCTTGGGGAAACCTCTAGGACCTTACTCTAGTTTGCTAAGGCAAATAGACACGAGTGGGACACCGATTTGAGGCCTCAAAGGTGGTTATTTCCTATTGTTTTTATGCACTAGAATATTATTTGTAGTGATACCAACCGAGTTCACCAACAACTCATTGTTGGAGGGACTTGTGTTATGGTTAATGGTTAACAAAGGAAAGCCAAGGTTCATCCAAACAAAGTCACCATACTCTATTTTAATCTCCTAGTTATATTATGTAATACTTATATATATATATATATATATATATATATATATATATTCAAAACTCTCATTCTTCATCTAGTAATCTAGTAACTTGGGAGGTTTGTGGATACATCCTTACCTTACCAATCTCTTGACCCTTCTTGTAACTCGGATTAGTTTCATACAAGAATGAGAAAATCCTTTGTCTAAGACCCATGTTTAATCTATAAACAAAGTGGCCATGACATGAAACTCTTTAAAATGGATTCACATTCCTAACTTTAACTCTCACCATCCAAATCGCTTTCATGGTGGTTTTTTGCTTAGTTATTAACTTTAACTCTTGACCACCCGAATCATCTTAAAGAGGTTTGTGTTTTGGTTCGCCTTAAAGGCAATGCATGACTTCTTTAAACTTTTGAATCATTCCTCTGAATCTAAACTCATTCCTTTTCCAACTCTAGTTTAACCGGAGCTAAAACTTTCTCAAGACTCTTAACGGGAACCTAACTAAACGCACCCTAAGGTGAGTTCATACTTGTTGTAACACCCCGACCGATGGCGGAATCATCGAGGTGCCACGTAGTGACGATTGTTCAATAGCTCATGGTACTAAAGTGTAAATATTGATATGTTGAATAAATAGTTTATTACATTGAAATGAAATACGAAGATACAATGATTCTAAAGTGTGAAGTCAAACTGAAATACAATGAAGACAAGCCTAAATATAAATCCAAAAGGCTTAAAAGAAACGTCTCAAAATAACCTGAAACATGTACAAAATAATTTTGTCAGCACATATAATGTATTGGTGAGCATACCCTGATTTGAATAAATATATAGTAATAAAAGTGTTTAGCAATTCATGTGCTGTACCATTTGCAATTATGTAACAAGTAATATCCGTTCAAAATCAACCCTAAGAATCAAGTACCAAGTATCAAGAATCAAGGATTAAACAACAACTTTGAAAACCATTTTTGAGTATAATGAATCACATAACAATGACCAAGGACTTAACTCGAACACGTAAGTCAAAACGGGTATATACCATAGTACTATTCATTGAAATGCCAGACCTTCAAAGGTTAATGATTTTGACAAATCATAGACACACAAATTAACATAAAGCAAACACACATGAGAATTGCATTTAGTGAAAGAATAACATTTAGTCATAGTGTACATGAGTAGCCCCAAAAGAGTAAAACATGAAAAGAGGGACATATATATTCATTTTCGCCAAATAACTAGATGACTAAGCGAGCGTGAAAATGCGAACAATCCAAAGACTCAACCTAATGTTTCAAGTATCCCAAAATAAGTATGTAAGCTTAATAAAGTCTAGGGTTCTTATACTAAGGCACTTAGGATGTTACGACTATATTTGGGATTTTTAAGTAATAATAATAATGGCGAAAAAATACAAACTATTAAGGCTGTTACCACGTCTTATGAAAATAATATCATGAGTTTAGTTTCTCGATCACAAATATTTTCCAATGTTGAAATAATATATTTAATTCAGAAAATATATATAAAATAAATTTAAGAATCTTAATTGTATAAAACTAAATCAACAAATAAAGTTTAGTTAAAATACAAAAAGGTTTTAAAAAAAGTAATTTGATATGATAATTATCCTAACATATTTATATACACTTCCACCTGTTTTGATGTCAAAATTATTTATTTACAAATTTATATGAATTAATCATGATTAAAAATGACATAATTCATAAATATATATAAATCCCTTTTGAAAATAAAAGCTTTTGTGAAATCTCAATCCTACTGACTTAGAAACCTCTAAATAAATTTTATAGGATTTTTGAGATTAAAATAGATTTAGTATAAATATTATCTGTATAAAATCTATTTAACAAATAAAAATGATACAACATAGGAATCCATGCCAAAATTGGTGGAAAATGTCATGATAATTATCTTAGCATAATGAAACATTTTTCTACAAATTTTCATAACCAAAAGTTCTACCAATAATTTATTTATGAATTAACTAAGATTAAATCATCATAAATTAATTAAAAATATTAATCAATGGCTAAAAATCCCAAAACTGATTCTAAAATTTCTAAATAATCATATAAGCCATCATACCAAATTTCATGATTTTTGGATGAATAACCAACGAGTTATGAATTTTTAAAGTTTACAAGTTTTTTTTATGAAAAATACCCAAATACATCCTAATACCTTAGAATCCAATCGAAGCCCTTAGAGACTATAATAGATATAACAAGTAGAGGGCTATTGTTCTACTGATAATAATGAATCAAAACGCAAAAGGAATTAGAAAAACTCACGAATTTGATATCCCAAAATGATGAAATAAAAACCGAAAAATATCAAGAAAATAAGCTTCTAATTCGTCTGGGATATGAGATGAAAATTGGGGCTTCTTGTGCAGAGGTGATAGACTAATAGAGGATAGGGTGTGGTAGTGTTTAATCGAAGTAGAATGATCGATTTAGAGGTGCAATGATAATGGGTCACATAAGTGGGGTTTTATACTAGTTTGTGATGAATTCTTGACATAAAAACCATTAAATGGAGAATTGGCCATTAGTGAAACTTATAGTCTTTAGTCTTCATCACAAAGATGAATTTTGACTCGAATTGAAGGCCAGATTTGACCATGGACTAAAAGTGACATGTTTGACTGGGACTTTGATTGCATAACTGGGACTTTGACTGTTTGACTGTCAACACGGACCGCGAGAGCTAAAAAATCGATTTTTCTAATTTAATCAATTTTAAGTTCTGGACTTGTTTCCTTCGGTTTCTAAGCTGTTTTAGGACCGAAAATTAAGGGTTTCGAGTATCAGGTTCTGAAACATACGTGCTCGGGTGTAGATGTGAGTATAAAACGTGCATACTTTTACTTATAAAAAGTATAAGTTTTAGTAAATTGTGACTTTTGGTCCTATTAAAATATGAGGGTTAAAAATGAAAATTTTGAAATAGTTGAGGGACCAATTATGCACATTTATGAAAAGTGAAGGGTGTAGGTTGTCACACTTGTCCCCCCCCCCCCTTTTTTTTTTCTCTTATCACTTTTGGGGTTCAACATGTACCATATGCAAACACACTAAATGTTTTTATACACACATACTCAATCTATCAAACATGTTTATATGCTATTACCATGCTAGAAATCAAACTCTTAGATACAAAAGCCTTAAGCATAATTCATTAACTATTTTAGCCCACCTTAACATGTATAGCGCTATAGGAGTAGCACCCCACCATCTTTTAGTCATTGTTAAGTATCAAATGGCCTATCACGACGGTGTTAGGATACGCAGTGCAAACATGGGATTGATTTATGCCTTTTGTATGTTTAGTATGTGCAAAATTATAGCATGATGATTTGAGTAAAACGTATTATTACTATGTAAGTATCCAAAAACTAGTATTGCACTAGCAGAAAATATTGCAGCAGGCTCAGCAGGTTCAATGGGTTGTTATGGACCTTTTTATTTTCGGTATTGGTATCGATACCGAACCGGTATAATCTGGATCGGTATTGGTTTTTGGCTATTTTTGGTTTTGGTATTTTTGGAATCGGTATCGGTACGGTACTGATCCCGTCCCGAGCTCATCCCTAGTGAACGCTACGTGTCCGCCGACCTTCAGCGTCCACTCAATGGACGCCATGTGGATTTTTAACAGGACGGTAACATCCCCCCTTTCCACAACGAGATCAAGTGACCAGGTTACTTGAAAGTAAAGTCAGTGGCTCGTGCCTGCTCGCTCCGGCCGACAACGGATAGTCTTACTTGATAGTGTCATGAAAACATGAAATTGAAAATAATGTAAGATTTTAATATTATTTTTTTTTAAATTGCTTTTTTTATTTAGTAACTATTTATTGTCCTCTCAGATAATAATTCATTATAATATTATTCTTAAAAAAACACAATTGACCCACTATCATTATCATGTCCATAGCGACCATATAATATGTGTCGGTCACAGACTCACAGTTTAAGGCTTATTGTTAGTTTCGAATATGATAATTTGTATCGCTAATAAGAAAATGTTTGAACTTAATTACTTAAAATGATGCTTAACACTTAACAGTGTGACTAAAACCTTACTAATGTAGAATTTCAAAAATCCCATTATTGATGTACAACAAATAAACATAAATGAACATAACTCTAATAAATAATATATGGATGTTTTATAATTAGTAAGTTTCAAAAATACTTACGGCTCACTCGAAACTCGCTCGAAAAATGCTCGAAAAAGCTTGTTTTGTTTTCGAGTCGAGCCGAGCTCGAACTAGGGGTCTTGGCTCGTGGCTCGGCTCGATAGCTCGGCCCATGGGTTGATAAACATATCTTCTATATACTTAATATTAATAATAACAATAATTATTAATTAATAATATAATATATATATATATATATATATATATATATATATATATATATTTGCTTTTGAACAACATATAACATATTTTTGAATAGATGACTAAAAGGAGGGGCGCTAATTTTCTTTCCCACTACGTTTGCTCTTAGGCCATCCGTAGTGGTTACAGATGTTAGCGCCTTCCCTTTTCCTTTAGCTGGCTGAAATATGGTGGCGCGGAATCAAAAAAATATGGCGTTAAAAATTTAACGCTCAAGACTTGAATTGGGATTTTAAGGCCCCTATGTAGCGGTGTATAGAGCGCTAATTTTGTTTTAAGACCCCTTTAGCGCTCGAGTACACATGGTCTTACAGGAAACCCTTTCGAATTTGTCCCCTGAGTTATCACTTACACTGATCTTTTTCTCTTTTGTCGATATAAATATGAAATAATGTTACACTATCAGCCATAATCAAATAAAAATTAGAAACATAAACCTGGGAGTTATAAACTTACGTTACGGCACGTGCCTGTTTCGGTACCGGTAGTGAAAATATACCGAAACCAACTCGTATCGAAACAAAAAATAATAAAAATGAATATTGATAGCAATATCGATGTTGTCCAGACTGTATCAGTTCAGTTCGATAAAAAAAATGTGTATTAGTTTTCAATAACATTCATAGCGAAATGTTGATAAAGAATTAATTTCCACTACGAACTTAATTTTTCATTAAAAACTTGAAGCTAGTTAGTGGAGAGAAAAATAAGTTAAATAAAGGTTAAATTGGTTAAAACTAAAAAGTGTAAATTATTTTTTAAATAAATGGTGAAATTGAAACTCTACAATAACACACTTAAAAAAACCAGGTGACAAGTTACTAGCCATGCAATTACTATTCATCGTAACAAAAGAAATCCAACATCATTAAACAGTAAACACCAAATAAAAAATGTTAAAAAAAGATGACAAACTTCGTTGGGATTTTGGGATAAGAATGAACACGAAAAAGCAAAGCATCGATCAATAATCATTTAGATAAAAACATACATAGACCAATAACATACAACCTTGATGAAGATGCAAAAACTTTTCTTTAAGATAATCCATCACATTTACCAATTTTACAAAATTGTGATATAAATAGCAGGTCCATTAATTTTCCTTCCATTCTATTCTATATAACAACAATTCACAAAACGTAAACAGTGAAAATTCTATAAATATGGACAATTTTTTATACCTATTTACGTCACTGCCATTCCTTTTGCTTCTTTTCTTCTTTACCCATACTCTCTCTCTCTCTCTCTCTCTCTCTCTCCATAACACAAGACTCTCTCTCTCTACGTACACCTAACACTAGGGCTGGCAAATCGTGTTCCTAACAGGTTAACAGGTCTCTGACGCGCGCGAACAATCAAGTTCTAAACATGAACACGACTCGTTTAACTCCTTTATATCTCATGTTTATAACACAGTTTTATGTTTTATGTACCAAAAAAGGGAAATGAAAGATTTTTGCCTCTTAATTCTAAGTATTAAAAAAAGTCAAAAAATCAAATAGTGTACTTTTCAGTCAAACAGGTCTTATCGTGTCTTAACAGGTTACCCATTGCCAGCCCTACCTAACACCACCACCACAAAACTACCACCATCTACAAAAGTTGCCACCGCGTGGAGGATTAGTTTTAACTACAGCTCCCGTTTCCCGGTTTACCCAACCTACACCTTCCGGTTACCATACTGAAGCTCTTAGGAATGGTTGGCTTCATCTCATGCCTCTTTGTTCTCATCTGCTTTTTCTAAGGGTTTCTGATCTGATTCTTTCTCTTTGCTTGCGACGATAGATGGTGTTTCCACTTGGTACAAATCCATCGCCCACAAATCACAAATTCCTTAATCAAACATTAATTCATCTTAACAACAGCTTATTCATTCAATTGGGTATTCAAATTCCAAGAAAAGGTTAGTAATTTTGTTAATTTTGTTGTTTTTTGTATTTTCCCTATTTTTTTATTACTGGTCTTGATTTTCTTGATTATGGGATTAATTATATGTTTTGATTATTGTTGTGTTTCATTAGTTCTGGGTTTGTGGTGGATTAGAATAAAGGTAAAGCCAACGTTAGCGACCGTCACTGGATTGCTTCTCTATGTAAACGGTGGGTTGTATGCAGGAGTGTGGTTGAAGCTGTGAAGAAGAAAGGGGATGAGGACTGAACCGTGTGATGAGCGTTATTGTTATAATCTGAGGTACAAATAAATCCACTTCAATCAATGAAACAGTGTTTTATGATGAGCGTTATTGTCATGGGTATGATGTTTTATGGAAACGGTTGGACTGATTTTGAATAGGACTACAATCCCTCATCGTTTTATAAAAACAACATGAAGCATGATTGTTGGAATAAAGCTATAATGTAAGCTGTCATATGTCCTTTGTAAGTGATTTTTAAAAACATATTTTGTTCTTTATTGTCTTCATTTATTTCACAAGTCATAAGTAGAGTGACATGACACAGTTCCTAGATATGTTGGGCTTATTGCAGGGGCAATCCAACCTCATCGGATATTGTATCTTCAATTTCTTATACTCTGCTTTTGTATTGTTGGTTGGTTAATATATGTCGATATAACATCTGTCGGTAATATTGAAAATTAATTGTGTTTCGATTTGAAGGTGCGCTACGTACGAAATTGCTACCGAAATGGAAAAACTTTGCCTCGACGTACTTCTGGATTACGAATTTGATGACAGCAAAGTCTATACGGATTGCTCTAGATGGTCTTAAAAGGTATTTATGCTCCATTTTGTGAATCGGTCAATTACTTGCGTTTCTACATTTGTCAACATTAGAATCTATGCTTTAGTTAGTTTGTTGGACACACACGCGCTTTGTTGTAGTTACACTTATTTAATTTCTTTTTACTTGATATTTAATTGTCAACTTACTACAAACAGAATGTGCTCCAATTGTTGGATATAATGCATCATTCCCGGTTATGTCAATTACAATTTATCCCAGGCCATTTTATACAATACTATGATTACTATGCTATACCTTTTCTACATTACCCAGGGCCTGCTAGAGCTTCTTATAATCTTCAAATAGGAACCACACCTTAAATAGGAACCATAGGAACCACTTTATAGCCATTGATCTCTAATGGCATGATTGCAAATAATTAGAAGATTAATTAATTGTTTATTTTAATGTAAGGGTATTATGGACTTTTGGTCTTCCACAAAATTAGATAGGTTATCATAACACATAATTTAAATTGATTACACCATAAATATCTCCTAAAAACCATCTCCTTCTCCATTTACTGATTTAGGGATAATATTAAAAAAAATTGGATCCTACAAAACGTAATTATCACGTCAAAAAAAATGAGACGCTTTATTATTATCAAATGCCTATAAACTAGTGTATATTACGTAAAGAGAATGAGAGACATAACCGCTATAAGGATAAACAAAGTCAAATGCCTATACACAAGTGTATATAATGGTAAATTTTTATTTAGCTATATAGTTATTGTAAGTTGAAGTGTACATTAGTGTATATCAGTTTTTTTTTTGTTCTTTCATCATCATCATCAACACATATATACAATGTGTACATCAGTTATACATTGATGTATATCAGTTTTTTTTCTTTCATTCAACATCATCAACACCAACACAAATATACATTGGTGTATATCAGTTTTTTATCATCATCATTAACACAGATATACAATGTATATTCGTTTTTTCATTTATCATCATCATCATCGTTGACACAGATATACATTGATGTATATCAGTTTTTTTCTTTCATTCAACATCATCAACACAGATATACATTGGTGTATATTCGTTTTTTCATTCATCATCATCACCAAAATTGAACTGCCCGGTATAAATAGTTAAACCGTTAATGTATCAAATCGATACTATATAAAAACCAGTATTTAAAACATTCAAATATTTCTCTGTTACGATGGATGGCCCAAAAACTACACAAAAATAAAAGCTACATCTTTATCTTGTTTTCTAGTATCAACACTAAGCCCACAAAAGAATCACCTTTGAGTTTTGTATGTTGTTTTATTCGTCTTCCACTGAGACGTCAACTCGTCAAGTACACTAGGAAAAACCAAAGTGATAAATCAAAAAAAAATATTATCATTTAATAATACAAATAAGACTTTAATAGAAATCAATAATAAAAATACCAAGACCTGACGATGAATGAAAGAAGACTACGTGAATGAAAAAGATAAGGTCTTTATTATTTTTTTTAGGAGCGGCGCAAAACATTATTCTTTTTCGAAGCTTGTCAACAGCCGCCATTGAGGCTTTCGACAAGAAGCAAACTTTCGACACAGCAGCTTGAGAGGAGAAGTGAAGGACATGAAGGTTTGGGTTCAAGATTGAGGGGCTGTTTGATAGCCTCTTAATCAGCCTCTTAATCATTCAGGTCTGAATCATTCAGCATTCAGACTGTTTGTTTCAGCATCTGAATGGAATGATTAAGTGCTGAATCATTAAGCTAATAAGAGATGCTGAATGATTCAGCTCTTAACCATTCAGAGCCTCTTAACCATTCAGACCACTTAATGATTCAGCACTTAATCAACCAAACAGCCCCTGAGTATTTGTAAAATGAATTAGGGTTTTGATTAGGAGAGAGTATTTGTAATTACACTTATACCCTTTAGATTAAAATCAAGGATGGATGGCTAGGATTGGTTCCTAAGTTCTTAACTAGGGTGGTGGTTCCTAATTGATCTCAATCATATATATATATATATATATAGGGGAGGGTTATCTTGAGAACGCTAAATATTGTGAGAACCGTGAGAACAAGTAAAAAAATCAATCAAGGTCAAAAATTTTTTTAACACAAACATCATTATAATCAAAATACAACATTAATAAATGAATTTTCTTTCCAAATAATACATCTTTTCTTACAAAAACATTTTCAAATTAACTTTTTACACATGTGTAAATGAAACAGTTTACACATGTATAAACAGTAAATTTACACATGTGTAAAAACAATTTATTTTCGTATACGTTTGAATTTTTACGCGTAAATTGTGTTTTTGGAATTGTATTTTAGTAATAAAGATAAGTGTAAAAAGAAATTTTGAATTTGAATGGTTTTAGATGTCGTTCTCACGGTTCGCACGAAATATAGGTGTTCTCAAATTAACTTTCCCCTATATATATATATATATATATATATATATATATATATATATATATATATAGGGGAGGGTTATCTTGAGAACGCTAAATATTGTGAGAACCGTGAGAACAAGTACAAAAATCAATCAAAATCAATTTTTTTAATACAAATCCCATTATAATCAAAATACAACATTAATAAATGAATTTTCTTTTCAAATAATCCATCTTTTCTTGCAAAAACACTTTCAAATTAACTTTTTACACATGTGTAAATGAAACAGTTTACACATGTATAAACAGCAAATTTACACATGTGTAAAAACAAATTATTTTCGTATACGTTTGAATTTTTACGCGTAAATTGTGTTTTGGGGATTGTATTTTAGTAATAAAGACAAGTGTAAAAAGAAATTTTGAATTTGAATGGTTTTAGATGCCGTTCTCACAGTTCGCACGAAATATAGGTGTTCTCAAAATAACTTTCCCCTATATATATATATATATATATATATAATAAAATTCTAATATAAAATAGTATATAGTCAACCAGTTAAGATTAAGTACTGTTAACGTTTTAAATTGTTAGTTATAGGAAGAACTGGTAATAGACACAAAACCATCCATTTTGGTTCTATATTTGTTCGAATAAAATGCTTAGCCTATTCCATGCGTCTAAGCAAAAAATCTTTTCTTCTTCCAACTTTTCGATCTTCCCATTCATTCCCTGTGGATTCCTCTTCCTCCAATTCTTTCCATTCTACCAATGAATAATCTATAATCATTCGTAAATCTAGATTGGCTAGTTGTTGTCTGATAGAACCTTTGGTAGCCTAAAAAACTGATTATCTGCGTTTTCAAAACGCAATAATCTAAAAATCAGATTCAAAACGCAATCCCAAACACCCTCTTAATACGCAAAGAAAATGTTAGCCACCCAAAAAAAAAGTCCTATCAGTAAAAGACACTTAACAGAACAACCAATAGTATATTAATACTGTTCACCTCAATTTGAATTGAATGTGTTATTGATGAAACAGTGATGCAATGGGCTAAGGTATTTTCACTTCCTTACAAGTTAATGAGTTTTATCTTAATTCACATTAGCTGCCAATTAAGAATTGATATATAGGTAATCTTGGATACTTGAATTTTAGTTACTGTAATGATATGTTCATTGGGTTTCTGCAGGTTAATTCATAGATGAAGAGGTTAGGTTGAGTTTTGACCCATAGAATTTATTTTTTAGTTTTGTACCAAATTCTGTTTATTTTGGCTTTCCAGATTTTGTTTATCATTGTTGACTTTGTAGACAAGCATCATGCTTCTAAATGTTTTTTTTAATCATTGTTGAGTACTTTTCTTGGTTTTGAACTTGCTGTTTAATTATTTTGGTGGTAGCTTTTTATGGGTGCTAACTGATGAGCATTAAGGAGTTGCTTTCTATTCACTTTACAATCTATAAAAATATATTGGCGTCCAGGTTTCTCTTTAGTCACCCTACACCATACTATGAATAGCATGTGATCATTGAACTCGAGTTTAGACATTTCCTGAGGTTTGCATGAAGAATGTGTTTAGAAGATATGGTCATCAACGTAATATGATATTACGTCGTTGGCCTATTGATATCGTAATAATTCGAAACCGACTGAATACCCAAATCAAAATTGACTCGAAACCCGCCGCGATGCGCGGGGTATCTTACTAGTTTCCATGATAGTGTGTATACATTAAAACTTGGTTAAGTGCACAATAGATAAATAAAAGAGAATTGAATTTTAATAATTTAAACTATTGGATTTTGGCACTCAATTTGGGTTAAGTCACTACCTCAGTTAGATTGTGGGTGTCACGTCAGCATGCCACGTCAAATTGAGAGTGTCACGTCAGCCAAAACACTAACTAGGTTAGTGACTTAACCCAAATTGGATGTCTGAATCCAATAGGTTAATAGTACATGCTACATATATACAATTTTTTAGCTTGGAGTGTCAACAGCCAATTTCTAATAGTTTAGGTTATTAGAATCAAATTCCTCGTAAATAAATAATCATAAACTATTAAGCTTTTCTTTTAACAAAAGATGTCACAATTCACAAGCATTAAAGCAAACCCGATCTTATTATTGAAATCCAATTCATTTACTTTTTATATTTACACAATTCCAGAATCAATTTGTGGAGTTATGAACCCATTCACTCGATCACATGTGTATAGTAATATTTTTTTTGGAAGGTGTACTTCAGCGGTGAAACCAATCGACAGACAACCCCTCAACCTGAGTTCGAATCACTACCCACGCACCGGTGTCCACTTTGAAGTTATCTCAAACCGTTACAGGGAATTTTTTCATAGTGTGCAGGATTCGAACTCAAGACCAAGCCCGGGCGGGAACCCTCCAAAGAGGTAAACCCTCCCACCTCTCTCCAGCTGGGCTGGAGGTCATTGGCGTGTATAGTAATATTAATATTAATAAATATTAAACTTGATTGTATATTAAAAGTTGTTTTATTGCAACATCAAGTAATTACAAGGTTTTAAACAGTAACATGCATCATGGTTAATGTTGGTGTCGTTTTGGCAAACCCCATCATCGTATCCGCTTCTTATGCATGCATCCGAACATTTGCTTTTGAGGCATGGCCCTGACCACTTCAAGAACTTGCACATTTCGTTGATCGCCTCTTCTTCTGCGATGTCTGTATATACACACATATATACATAGAAGATAGTAAGTATATACTTAGAGAAATGTCGAGTTTGCGCATAGCAGACAAAGAGACTTACCTGTGGCCATGATCATCAAAAGATTAGAAAACACAAAAAGTACAAATAATAACTTCATTTTCTTTGCTTCAAGGACTACAAGTTTTAAATCAATGTTTTGTTGGCTTTAATGCTTTACGCCTTTACTATACAACCATATATATTTATTGGCACTTAAAGTGTGAACACAATATGCGTTTTATTTTTTGTTTTGTTTTGTTTTAATTTGTTCATTTATGATATACATTTTCAACATATCTATCCATAATCTATAATCTATAATACATTATAAAGGAGGAGTGATGTACAACAAGGTAATTTGCATTTCCGTACAACTTAACAAGCAACATGTACAACATATTTAAGCAAGAAATTTAAGGGTATTATGGGCATAATTGGGACAATTAAGACACCTAAAAGGGTAATATAGGCATTTCATCCACCTCCTCCTTTACAATATCAAAAGACTTTTACAATACTACCCTCCTTCTTCCATCCATACCCTTCAATTGTTTGCCTTCTTCCTTCATAAATACAGATCATTAACCTCTTGTCCCTTCAAGTTCCGTAACCCTAAAGATCAAATTGAATGAGATTGATTGTGAAATTCAAGTCCTCCTCTTATAACATTCAATTGAAGGCCTACATGAACTATCTTGCCTTCAAAAAAATGCTTATGTAAGAACTATTACTTATTTTACTATTTGCATTTTCTTTGTTTATTGCACAAAGTTTGCAATGTTTTATATTGTTTTTTTTATTTATGAACCTAGATTTGGACAAGCACATTGCAACGAACAATTTTGATTGCAAATCAAATTGTTGGATTTCCCAAGGTTAGTTTTACATGTCACATAAATTGCTTCTTTGATCACTTATCATTTGTAAAATTTGTGTACCTTCTTTACGTTATAGATACAATGGCGTGCACTTGATGAGATAAATGTTGGTGTATGTGACGGTATGACGTATGAAAAAATAAAGAAGAACATTCCTGAAGAATACGAGTATGTTAAATATGAAATATTCATTTTTTTTATAATTTTATACCTTTCCATTCAATGGTCTTTTTTTAAAGGTCAAGGAAGAAAGACAAACTCATGTATCGATATCCTCGTGGAGAGTCGTATCTTGATGTGATACAAAGGTATTGAATTCAAATACAAGGAAAAATCTCTGTTGAAAATATATAAAGTAAATAATTAAAGTTTTGGTATTTTAAGCAACGTCAAAAGTTTGCAGTTGTGTATATAACAGGTTAGAGCCGGTTATTATTGAGTTAGAACGACAACGCGCGCTGGTTATTATTGAGCCGGTTATTCCATCATTGCCCTTTAACCATACCTATCTCTTTCAATTCCCTCATTTACTTATTTATTACTTCTCAGACAACTCAAAGGTTCTTGCAATTGCAATTGAAGCATTTGTCAGTTACCCACTCATCATATTCCTGAAGGTGTGCCTCCGTATTAAGAGATCCTCCTTCCAATTTCTTACCCTCATAACAAATCAGCCGTATTACAGGTAATTGTTTTCTCAAGTTATTGGCAATTTTTCATGCTTTGTGGTTATTTTAGGCTTTGTATTGTTTGTTTTTAGTTTATTTGTGGTTCCAAATTCGTGGTATTTATATGATGATGAAAGAAACCCCACTGACCTACATAGAATTCAACGGCCAGTTTTGAAGTTCTTGTAGGTTAGTTTTTCTTTTAATCAACTATCTGTTTTCCAAATTCGTGTTGATATTGTTTTATTTTTATACTTTTAAAACTATTCATGTATATTTTTATTACTTGTAATTGATTATAAGATTGTTCTGTGATGATGATGTGGTAAAGGGTTAGTTTCTATAATTTATATAGTTTATAATATTAACCAATTACTTAGTTTTTCTTAACTTTAGTATTTGTTTCTACATGTTGAAACTATAAAAATTTCAATCTTGATTCATAAATCATAATAGGCAACTAATTTCGTTTATTCATTCCACTTAAAAATTTTCATTCTTATGCATGATTAAGTTGTATTTTTTTTGTAATTTGTAGTTGCTTGGTTGTTGGATTGATCTTTTTTAGTAATAATTTGAAAAACTTTTATGATTGAACCATATTTTTCTAAACTCAGTGGAAAGTAGATGGTGTAAAAAACCATTTAACACTACATTGAATTAGAAGCATGTTGAGCCTTAGCTGTTTCCGTCATAACAGCACGCACATTTGCAGCCTGCTCGATACACCCAACCTTAGTGATGTACCATATTGGAATTTTGACATGGGTACAATTTTTAAAGCAACAAGTATAAGAGAATAAAGCTTATTTCATAAGGGTATTATAGGCATATTGGGGTCAATTAAGACACTTAGAGGGATAGTAGAGTAATTTTATCTTTTGTTTTTAGTTAAAAGCTAAAATATCATTCCTATAGTACCCCTAACTCCCTTCACCTTCCCTCTTAGGCCATATGAAGAGCTCTCCTAATCAATTATTCATTGATTGTGTTTTATTTATATTAAAAGGTTGTATGCATTATCATTAAACTTTGGGCAACTTGCATCTTGTTTGAGATGAAAGACAACCAAGATTAACTTATGGGTGCAGGTAAGGAAGTATGATAGGAGTCCTAGGAGTCCAAGCAGGAGCCGCAGCCATAGCCGAAGCATAACCCGGAGTAGAAGCAGAAGCTTGCGACATAGCAGGAGGTGTGAAAATTATATTTTTGTTGGTTATTCTTAAGTTCAGTTAATTTTTGCTGCAAAGCCTCGGAGCGCGCTGCATCGAAGTCGCCACCAAAATCTATGTCAGCATCTCCTGTGAAGCCGGAAAGGTATTTTAGTGTCTCTCTCTACACACACAGTTGTTTCTTATATGAGCCTTTATATATTTATGAACTAAAAGTTTTAGCCGTTAAGAGTTAAGACACTTTCAATGGGATGAAGTTTCCCTCTTTCTTGCACTCCATGAATCACAACCGTTTCTTTAGGTTAGAATGTGCTTTTTAGTTCCTAATTATTTAGTGGTTTATCCTTCATTAAATACACACATGCCTTGTGCCCTTTTGTGTGGGTGACGATCTACCAGATTATGCATAAACAGTTCAAATTTTAGCTATGTTTTAAAATGGGTAAGTTGGTTAGGGCATATGATTTGGCCTAATAGGATGAAAGTTATATTAGGTGTAGTTTATAAAAATCTTTTTAGTTTCTTATTGTAATTTTGTCGTTTTGGTCCAGTAAAATAAAAATCAAGACAAGTTAGGCCTGTTAGATTCTAATTTTCAAGTTAGTGATAAAAAACTTTGGGTGATATTTTGACCCTTTTGGCATGTTTTTGTAGCTTTTTTTTTTATTAGACTTGTATGAAACATAACCCGAATCATTTTGATGCAGGTCAAAGAAGACGACAATTATGCAGGGAACACCATAAATGACTTTCAATAAGGACCCGGAGCTTGATACATTGGCATACAATACTTCCATAAAGGCAATGTTGGATGCGGTTTTGCTTCATGTTCATAACTCCGTTGCAGTCTTAGTAGCATCAATTGTTCGGTAGTCTTTCAATAGTTTAACCAACCAATTTATTGTCAAAATATATATTTTATGATAGAGTGTACTTATTTTGATGAATCACTTTTATATGCTATGAACTAATAATATTTGTTAATTACACATATATTAGGATAGAAAATTTAGTAAGATGTGGTATTAGAATTCGATATAAACAATACCCATACGTAACTTTTTTATTTATATGACCAATAGATTATAATTTTTTATCTTTTAATCCGTTAATCCAATAGGTTGTAGATTGATCCATTTAAATGCCATTTTTTAGACATCACAATTAAATCTGATATATATGGGACACCCGCCGCAACGCGCGGGCATTCTCACTAGTTGATTTGTAAAGTAAAACGTCTTTGATCTCACCCTTTGTGGAGAGGATAAAGAAAAAATACATTTGTTTTAATTTGTTTGTTGGAATTGTTGGTTTCGGAACTAAATGTGTCCAAAGTGGTCATTGTTCCGGGCTTCTGCCTGTTTGTTCATGCCATGAGAAATTCGTCTCCACACATGTGCATGGTTTGATCTCATGTGTTCAAAAGATGCGGAGGATACTAAACTTTTACATCAGACCTTGATAACGCTAAGCTACAAGTCATATAGGGAGGAACACCTTTTTAGTTCTAACTTTGTATTTTAATCTAGTACCCTATGTTGGTTTTTGGGGAGATCCTGATCAATTCTGAACCAATTGTAGAGAATTTCCAAAACGAGAAAATAATAAAACTTGAATTTCTACACAAATCGTGTAATCACTTTCAGATTAATCTATTTGGTGGTACTACCAATGATTAATCAGTTAAGATGTGTAGAACACTTAAGAACGAATTTGATGAATATTTTGAGAAGTAAAAGTACCCTCATTTGTATCTTGTTCGACTACATCTAAGTCCAATTGATTAGTTTGTACTAGGTATAGTTGGGCCGGATTTCTAACTCACATGTTTAGACCATCCCCATTCACAACCAACCCAATCCAACTTTTTAATAAAAAACTAATTTCTCTCTCTTCCACCTATACAACCCAACCAAACCCAATTTTTCACTCTCATTAACAACCCAACCTTCACAATATTTTATAAAATAAATAAATGTGATTTATATTTTTGGTTATTTATTAATACATATTATAAATATAAAAAATAGTTAGTTTATGTTTAAAAAATTAAGTTATTTAATTTAAAAATATTAAAAAGAAAAAAAGAAAAAAAATATATTTATATTCATCAAACATACTTAATTAAATAGATAAACCAAATTACACTCATAGCATGAAATACAACATTAAGCTTAAAAATAATACAAACTACATATTATTCATCATCACCAAACTTTTGCCATATGTGATCAATCAAATCGTTTTTTAATGCGATATGAGCTTCTCTATTGCGAAGTTGTTCCCTATTGGTCATATAACTAGATAAGCTTCCAATTCGTTGAGTAGAGTATTGAAAAGGTTGTTCATCATCCTGACTAGAGCTTCTTTGTTGCCGATTTTGAGGCCTGTCATCTAGAAATTCGGATGGATCATAATAGTTAAGATATGTTTCTCGTTCATCCTCAACGATCATATTATACATGATAATACATGCAATCATAATTTTCCCCATTATATCTCTGTCCCACACATGACATGGGTGTCGTAGAAATGCAAAACGAGCTTGTAGAACTCCAAATGCTCGTTCGACATCTTTTCTAGCGGACTCTTGATGTTGAGCGAACAACTTATGCTTTCGCAGTTGTGGAGAAGTTATTGACTTGACAAAGGCAGCCCATGGAGGATATATGCCATCAGTAAGATAGTATGCCCTATTATATTCCCGACCATTTAGGACATAGCTCACCTTTGGTGATCGACCTGATAACACATCATCAAAAAGAGGAGATTGGTGGAGGACGTTAATGTCATTCCACGTACCTGGTGTTCCAAAGAATGCATGCCATATCCATAAGTCATATGATGCAACGGCTTCCAAAATGATTGTTGGTTTGCCACTTCTACCTGCATATTGCCCGGCCCAAGCGGTGGGGCAATTTTAGATTTTTTAGATTTGGATTCGAAGGATCCATGGTAGAAATTATGAAAGAAAAAAAAAGAAGAGATAATGGTATTGGATATAAAACTATGTTAATATGATACTATAGGATCCTGTACAAAGTACATTTTTCGTGAGAAGTGTGAGAAGGACTAAGAATTGACATGTAGACATCATGTTTTGGATTTAGAAATGATGTTTTAGGTTGTTTTAACTTGAAAAACACCAAACACAACAATCTAAAACACAATACAATGTATTATACTCATTAAATTTAAAAAAACAGCTAAAACACACTACTTAACGCTTAAAACACACTGCTAATGTTCTTAGCATGGTGTTTTAAGTTTTAAGCCTAAAATACATTGTTTTCGGTTTTTAATTGTTATGTTTGGTGTTTTTATAGGCAAAACAATCCATAACATCACGACTAAGTTCAAAAAATGATGCTTAAGTATCAATTTTTAATACTTCTCACACTTCTCACAAAAAAACAACTTTGTACACGATCTTGACCCTATATATATATATATATATATTAAACAGATAATGTTAGATTTTTTAGATAATAAACTTGATTCAGAAAATCTTTCGAACCAATAAAAAACCGCCAAGTGTTCGACTTTTTAGATAATGTTAGATTTTTTAGATAATGGGAAAAATATGAATTATTGTTAATATTATTTTATATTAAAAAATACATTTTTTTAAACGAACTCTGTTTTTAGTAAAATTTATACCGCCATGTTCATAAAAAAAACTGATCAACACTGTATTTTTATATTTTTTATAATTGTTAATTAGTAGAAGTTATTAAATAAAAACAAGTTTTATTTATAACTAATTAGGTTGAAGTAAAAAAGAAAAATGATAATAATATTATCTCCAATAACATCTTGACACTTGTCCCCCAACCAAGTTTGCAACTTTGTTTGTTCCACCAATCTGTTCGTGGGTTTTTAGACATTTTTTCTTTTTTTTTATTCCCTAATAGTGTCACAACCAAACTTTGGTTGCCAATGAGAATGGTCTTAGGGCCCAAGCTGCAGATAGTTCATAGCCTATAGCCTATAGCCCTGTAGGTTTGGAGAGTGTAGATATTATGAGGTGCATAAAAAAAAGGTTTGGGACCGAAACCGGCTCAAACCGGTTTCAAGTGAAACCAATACTATAAAATTCAAAAAAGAAACCAAACCGAAAATTGGGCTAAGACTGATCCTAACCAAACGAACCCGAAACAAAACCGGTACCACTAAAAGTTGGTTGGAACCAGGAAAATACCGAAACCGGTTTAAGGAAAAACATTTTCGGCCATGAACATTTTTATTTTGTATTAAAATTCAATTTTCTTTAAAAAAAACCTAAAAGTTGAATTTTATGTAATTTATATGATTTTAAAAAGTGCACTCGTGAACCAAAATAGAATTTAAACCGGGTAAAAACCGATTCGTGCCCGACCAAACTGGTACAGAACCAAACTGGCTTGGTTTGGAACTTGTCAACACCCAAACCAGTTCCAAACCGATTTGCGTTTAAAAAAACCCGATAAAAACCCATCATAGAAGTGTTGGTTTTGTTAAATTTATAAAATTCTTTATAAACACCCCTCACACACACAACCCAAAAGAAGAAGAAAAAAAAAAAGAAAAGGAAACAATATATGATGATAATAATAATTCAAATAAATTAAGTTGATTATTAATAGTAGTTTACATTTAGTTTAGTACTTTAGTTTTTCTGACAAGGTCCTATACAATAACATGCATCAGGTTCAACATCGTTCAGGTAGCTTTTGCAAATTCCATCGGAATATCCACTTCGCATGCATGCATCCGAGCATTTGTTTTCTATGCATGGCCCTGTCCACTTCAAGTAATAGCACATTTCATTCACACTCTCTTTTTCTACTTCTGCAACTATACATCCATCCATCCATACATGATACATATCAGACTATATATAACATAAATTACGTATATAGAGTGACAGATCTAGAGCAAAATTTCAGGGGTAACGTTACATAATTTTTAGGAACGTAAAAAAAGAAAAAAAAATTACACTACTCCGGAAGGACCGGAACAGCTGAGGGCTACAAATACACTAGGTCTGCTCCTGCGTATATAGAGACTTCTTGTTAATTAGTTACGTACCTGTAGCTGCCATGATCATCGAAAGGTGGTAAAACGCAAAAATTACAAATGAAAACTTCATTATAATTATCTTTGCTTTAAAGGAATTTTTTATATCGTGTGCTTACTTTAGACAAACAATGGTTCATACATATATATACTCATAGTAAAGAGTAACATATATAGAGTGTGAGCAAGAATGCACGATCGGTGTTTCTTTGTCTTAATTTATGGAATATATATATATTGTGGCCCGTTTACCTACGTATCACTTGTAATTGGCTGATAGTTTTTAATGAAAAATGATTTTTGTTACAAAAAAAAAAAAAAAATTTATGGAATATATATATATTGAGTAACATATAATATATTGTGATTTGTGTTATATTTTCTTTATATAATAATTAATGAATTTAAAAAACTTTACTGGCCAAATTTTTTTAAAGTGGTAAAACTTTAAATCCATGACATTTACCCCACTTAATAAAATTTATTTTTTTTCCAAATTTAACAAATCGAATAACAAATAGAATCTGATTATTTATTAATAGAATTATAGAATCCGGTACCATAGAACAAATCACATGGAAAAAAAAATAGTTTACTCCTATATTAAGTTACTAGTTTATACCCCGGGAGCGTCCCGGGTTGAGAAATCTAAGTAAAGTGAATAAAATTAGAAGCATCTAAACTATAAAAATGTCATCTACCAATATATGATTAATGAATATTATTATTATTATTTTAAACAAATCTCTGCCATAAGTTATCGTATTCTAATATAAAAAAAGGGTAATTGGGTCAGATATCACCTAATCCCAAGCCCGACCCAAACCCACAATTTTTTTAAACTAATTCCAAACCTGACATAATACCTGTCGGGTTACAAAAAATAGTCGTTTTTTTTTCTCCGTTTTTTTATATAGCACTATGGTACTCGTTGGAAAGATAATAAAACGCTCGTTAATTTGGTGTAATTTTTTTCTTTAAAAAATCTCGTATATAAAAGATATTAACATTTAAAAGTTATGAGAGGAAACATGAGAGAGAAAATAATAAAGTTTTAATATTTACATTTAGTAGATTAGGTATTTAATAGATTATGTTAAATCATATTTAAACCATATTTATTTCTTTTTTTTAATTGGTCTAGAGTTGTCACATCAAATCCTATGTGGCATCTCTCAAAAGAGAGATTGCATAATATTATGACATGTCATTAAAAATGCTTTGGTTTATTATATATATAGATATAGATATAGATATAGATATAGATATAGATATAGATATAGATATAGATATAGATATAGATATAGATATAGATATAGATTAACTTAAGTTATTTTGTTATTGTTCTATAATAATTTTCATAAATATTTAAAGGAGTAATGAAAATAAATAATCTCAACTATTGCTCTTTGGCCGATAATGGTCTCAATTACGAAAATAACCACTAGTGGTCTCAACTTTCGACATATTGGCCACCAACGGATCCAAACTAACTGAGGCTAACTCCGTACATCAATACCAGAGGGATGACGGGCTTAGAAGTTGATTCGGTGTAACACCCCAACCGATGGCGGAATCATCGAGGTGCCACGTAGTGACGATTGTTCAAAAGCACATGGTACTAAAATGTAAATATTATTAAATAAACTAAAAATTGTCTTACATTGAAATGGAAATACAAAGTCTTAAATGAAATGTAAATAATGAAATAACTGATTTAAAATAATGCACTAAGTATCCCTTGCTAAAGCACTATATCAAACTGCACCTGAAACATGTACAAAATAGATTTGGTCAACATAAGAAATGTTGGTGAGCATTCCTAGTTTTGATATATATAATAGGTTAAAAGATATACAATTCAAGTGCAAGCTACAGTGCAAATATGTAAACCATGTATCATACAAATGAGCGAAATCAACCCTGTGACTGTATAATGTACTGTATGAACGGTGGTGTACTCATCCAATAAATGGGTGATAACTTAACACTGGCCACGGATTCTCCGATGAAAAAGGGGGAGAATCAATCTAGGCGGGTTGTCAATCCAAATAGCGCTATCCAATGTTAAGGTTGGCTTGTACCATGTTAATGATTTCACTAAGTACAAATGTAATCCACATGTAATGTCTAAGCATAAAGCACGTTGTAAGCAATGCACATAGTACTAGAATTGTATTGTAAAAGTGTAAACTTGTATTTGAAATTGTAATAGTGTACATGTAACACCCCAAAAATGTATAAAAGCAAAAGGGGGCAGGAACACTCACAGTTCACGTAGTAGTTTGAGATTTAACCGGACAACGAGATATGAATTGAGATTACTCCCAAATGATCAACCTAAAGTATTCGATAATGTGTAAGGGAAATAACTCTAGGATATATGTATTTCTAGGGCTTCGAATTGGGGATAAACGTTTATTTGATAAATAAACAATTTGTTTATTAAATATAAGAAAATTAATGAATAATTAAATAAAAGTCTCCTTGTAAAATTTTAAGTTGAATATAGTCACAACATAAGGTTTTAAGTATGAAAATAATTTTTATAAAATTATTTTCTTGAAAATAGAATATTTAATCTAATTATTTCAAATTGTCAAAATACGACTTTAATATCTAAAAATATTAAAATCAAAGAATTTCTGAATAAAAAATTGTATTTCAGCTCTAGATAGTTAGAAATAATTTATATAAAATTTTGGTGCAAAAATATAAAAAAATGAATTTATTATGAATTATTTATGATTAAAACTAACAAAAATTAATTAAAAATATAAAAAGACCGGTTTTTCTGAAATAAAAATATTTTCTGGAATGTTTAAGAATACACAAGTTTAGGATAATTTTTGTGAGATTTAATAAAATCGTTTAGATATTTTTATAGAATTTAATAAATATAAATGAATAAACTTGTATTATTAATAATATATATTAAATAAATTATTTTTGAAAAACTAAGATTTGGATGATGAACTTTATCAGTGGAATAACATAAAATAAATTTTGTAGAATTTATAAATCACATTTGGTATTTTAAATCTATTTTAAAAGATTTGAAGGTTTAAATGTATAGATAAAAAGGGATAAAAAAAATGTTGTTTAAGGGATTCGAACCCTAGGCCTTTGGCCGGTTCAATCTCCTATATCAAGTGTGTAAACCAGCTGGTCTACACCAGCTGGTTGTGTGTTTAACGATTTAAAATAAATATATACCTAAACTGATTCAAGTGTTCTTCCCCAATTCAATATGAAACGAGCCCTAGTTTATGCAATAATCAAATCTAACAAACAATAACCCGATTAATCATAGGGTTATTGTTTGTAGATGACCGATGAACAAATCCCACAAGAAAAACACAACTTACAAACACGAATTGGTTACGATCTTGTCTAGTCAAACTGGAAGTCAAACTCGGGCATGAACACGTGATCAGTGGGATTAAACAAGAAATTGAGAATTGGGGTTTGTGTTTCGGCCCCTTAGGAGTATGTGTGTGTATTTGATCGAGCTAATATCGTGTATTTATACGGATTGGGTGTGGGTTCAAGCTTGGTAAAAAAAACGAGTCATAAGCTTCAATTACGGCCGTTAAACGTGGTCCAAGATGCGAAATTTCCGTTCATTTGACTCGGTATGCGTAGTAGTGGTCAAGGCTTTCCAAATCAGCTTCAATTAAGGGTCAAGGATCGTTGACCGAGTGATTTATGAGCTGCTACTGCTGCTGCGCGTAACAGTGCAAAGGGGAAAGGGGCCACGAGATTGGGTTTAAATAAAATCAGGATTGGGATTGAATGAGTAACGAGTTGTAGCTCGGATGGTCAGGACGTGAGGGTGTTACAGCTCCTGCCCGGGTTCGAGTCCCGGCAGGGGCCTTTTTTTTTTTTTTTTGTTTAACTGAATGGAGGGGAAAGGGAAGTGGGCTGGGCTAGTGTATGGGCCTGCTGATGGGCCAGACTTGTGTGGCTGTAGGGCTTCAGGAAATCCACAAGGTTAAAGGGGGGTTTGGGCTAATGGTTTGGTTTATTAAGTGATATGTTTAAAGCCAACAATAATGAAAAATTCTTTATCATTATTATTATCATTATTATTATTATTATTTATTATTATTATTATTATAAATAAAAGTGACGGATGTCACATTCGGGTTCTTTTTGGAACAACGTTTCAGTTGAATACAACCGTTTAATCGGAACAAATAACCGCTTCGCAGATCTACTCGTTAGTAAGTGGCGGAGTATACAAATAAGGTGTACGAGGTGGAACAATTTGTTTCAAGCCACACTGGAGGCGAACCCACGTCTTACCGAACGAGCTGCAATCCAACTCACACAACAAGACTATCGGGCTGTTTACGGGGGCGAATTTGCCATCACCCATCTCCTCTCATGGCAATTGTTGCGTTTGTTTCGTATCAATTGGTAGATGGTTTTAAAATGTTGTAGGCTTCGGCTTTTTTATTTATGTTTCGGTTTGTTTGTTTTTTTACGTGTTTCTTTTTTTTTAAACTTCCGGTGTGTAGTTTTTTTTATGTTATGTGACTTTTTTATTTTGTTTACTTCAATTGTTTACTTATTAAAAAAATTATAAAATAATAATTAATTAGTGATCAATAGGAGTGGAAGACTATATAAGGAGAACTACCCCACATTTTTGGGTAGTCCTCAAAATGTTTAAAACCTACTGGGACCCACTTTTTGATGATGTGGCGGCAAGGCTTTTTGATCAATAGGAGTGGAAGACTATCGGGCTGTTTACGGGGGCGAATTTGCCATCACCCATCTCCTCTCATGGCAATTGTTGCGTTTGTTTCGTATCAATTGGTAGATGGTTTTAAAATGTTGTAGGCTTCGGCTTTTTTATTTATGTTTCGGTTTGTTTGTTTTTTTACGTGTTTCTTTTTTTTTTAAACTTCCGGTGTGTAGTTTTTTTTTTATGTTATGTGACTTTTTTATTTTGTTTACTTCAATTGTTTACTTATTAAAAAAATTATAAAATAATAATTAATTAGTAATCAATAGGAGTGGAAGACTATATAAGGAGAACTACCCCACATTTTTGGGTAGTCCTCAAAATGTTTAAAACCTACTGGGACCCACTTTTTGATGATGTGGCGGCAAGGCTTCCCAAACCTTGCCTCCATCACATCACATCACATAGTCTAAGACAAATCATCACAAAACAAATCCAAAAACCAGGCTTTTAATTAGGGTATGTGTAGTGGTGAGGGGTTATGTGAGGGTTATGGGATTAAAATATTAAAAAGTAATAGAAAGGGGGTTATGTGGGGGTTATAAATGATTGGTAATGATTGGTTAATTATTGTTTTTTATTTAAATAAGAATATTAAATAGTTAATAATATTTCATTAAATATAAAAATAATAATAAAAATAAAAATTTAAACTGAAAGTTTATTAAATTAATAAAATAATAAAAAAATATTTAATATTAAAAAATAATATTTAATAAAAAAAAATTTGAATTTCAAACGGTTACTGTTCCAAACCGTTTGAATTTCAAACTTTCCCCCCCAAACGTTTAAATTTCAAAGTTTGAATTTCAAACTTCCCCCCCCCCCCCCCCCCCACCAAATCTCAGTCACACCTATAAATACCCCCTCCTCCCAAATCTCAGTCACACCTCTTCCCTCTTCCTCATCCTTTCCTCACCCACCACCACAATGAATAATATGGGCGGTTTTCAACCAGGAGCTGCCGGACCTTCTAATGTCCGGCAGTACGCTCGCCGGGTCCGGGGACGGGGCCGGCCCCGAAGACTACCATTCACCTCCTCTCCTCCTCCTCCACAACCTCCTCTTCCTCCTCCTCCTCCACAACATTGGTTATATCACCCTCCTCCTCCTGCTGCGGCACCACCAACCTTTCCTCATCCTGAAGTCAATGATGACTTCACGGATGAAGAATGGGCCTGGGCCATGGATTATACCATGGCTATTAATGAAATGGACCGACTGATGTTGTCGGCCCCCACCCCTCGTGAGTACTACTATTTCCCATCGGATGCAAGATCCGATGGACGGGACAGCTCACGTTCCGTATCCCCCGAGTAGTTCACACTCGAGTGGGAGGTTTAGGATTATATTATGTGTTTATGTAATGTGTTTATGTAACGTGTTTATGTAACGTTTTAATAAGTAGTTTAGGATTAGGAACTCTGTTTGTAATAAGTAATTTAGGATTGTAATTTTATGTGTTTATGTATTATGTGTTAATGTAATGGTTTAAATTTAAAATATTATGTAATCTTTTAAAATAAACTAACATTAAACACAAAACCAAATAAAACTTTAAAAACTAAAACCTTAAACATTACAAATACAACACTAAACATAAAACATAACATTAAACATAAAGCCTAAACATTAAAAATTAAACATAGTGAAAACGCATCAGAGACCACGACAAAAGATTGGTGATTGAGAAGTCGTTGTCGTATTGTTGACGATAGGCGTCGTGTGTCAACTGAATTGCCATCTGTTCGCTAACCCCAGGGTGCGCCTGCATCGTCGCTTCATAGAGTCCATGCCATCTGTTAACGTTATTTTGTATAGCAGACCACTTACTGGTGATCTGGTCAACGGTACGGTGGTTCGTTCCCGTGATTTGGTTGAACTCGACCAACACATTGGGCCAAAAAGCCTGCCTATTGGTTGACGGGATCTCCTTAACGTTTATCCACGCCCGCACCAACTCGAGTTGCTCTTGATTCGTCCAGGCTGCCATAGGTTTGGTTTTTGGTTTGTATTTGGTTTTCTTTGTTTGGAAAAATGTATATAAGAGTGTGTGTATGTGTGAATTGTTTGTGTGTTGTATATGTATATATATAGATAGATTTTATTGTTTAAAAAAAATTAAATGAAATGGACCGTTGTCAAACGGTCAAAATATAACAAATCATCCAAATCAATCCCACAACGCTCGTTATCACCACAATATTTCTCCCCCAAAACGCTCCATAGCGTCGGAGGGGGCGGTGTTCCCGGCGCTATGGTGCCCTAAAACGCTCAATAACGATCACCACTACACATACTCTTAGTTTTCTTATTATAAGACAAATCATCACAAAACAAATAGAAAAACCAAGCTTTTAATTAATTTAAGGCAAATTATCAAAACAGATAAATAAGCCAAGCTTTTAATTATTTTCTCATATTGTGAGGCAAATCATCATAGTAAAAAAAACAAGCTTTGAACAGGAGACGGGTGGGCCGAAGGGCTCTGTCCGTACGGACTAGAGGCCGTCTGGGGCCCCTTTCGGCCATTGGGGGCCGCGTACAGAGTACCCGGCAATACTTTAGTTGATCGTTCAAAAAAATTATTCTCTTATTTTAAGGTAAATCTTGGGATGACAAAGGGTCAAGTTTAGCAAATCCTAATCTTACAATAGGTTGTAAAATTGTGTCTCATACTCGGCTCATTATTCATTGGGTATTTATCCATTGGACATCGAGTATACCCATTAAGATTTTAAAGAATGTGTGTTGGGATTTTCATGTACGTGTGTATGTGTGTATATATATTAGTTTCTTTTATAATTTTATGTTTTTAAGTATATGCAACATATTAAATTATGATAAAAAAACATCTATATATAATTATCACCATAATAATATTTAAAATATTAAAAAATGTAAATTTATTATATTACTAATCTTGAAAGATAATGTTGTATTTCGTAACATATAAATATAGATAATCTCACCAAAATTTATATTCTGAAAGAAAATGTTTATTTGAGATTAATGAAACATTATTAAGCAAAGTTAACGAAAGATAAATTCAAAGCCAAAAGTTTTCGGTTTATGTTTTAGATATACACTAGCTGATTACCCCGGGAGGGTCCCGAGGTTGAAAAATCTAATTTTACGTGATAACCTATTGCAAATGGCACAAGTTAACTAACCACAAAATCTCTCAATCATTGCATGTTCATAGTATTCTAATCAGTAATAACTCATATTCCCCACAAAATCTAATTTTACGTGATAACATATTAACATGAACACTTTGTGTGTTTTTTTCATGTATGACCGAAACCCCACAAAAAATAGTCGATTTTTTCTCCATTTTTTATATAGCACTATGGTACTCGTTGGAAAGATAATAAAACGCTCGTTAATTTGGTGTAATTTTTTTCTTTAAAAAATCCCGTATATAAAAGATATAAACGTTTAATAATTATGGGAGGAAACATAAAAGAGAAAATTTTAAATTTATTTTTAAATTCTTTTTTCCTAAAATAACTCAATTTAATTAAAAAAGGAAACAATTCAAAAACATCAAAAACTCTCCATTATGATGCCACGTGGCACTCTCAAGGAAAGGTTGAGACCTCCATTGCACGTCACGTCAGCATATACATTTTCTTTTATATATATAGATAGATAGTTGAGGTAAATTGGTATAGTTTCGAACAATCAGGTCTGGTATCACCTAATCTCACACTAACAAAATATATTTTTTTTCCAATCCCATACTCGTTGCGCTTAGGGTTTTTTGCCATCCCTTGGCAAATCATCACAAAACAAATAACAAAAACTAAGCTTTTAAGTTTCAAGCTTTCTTCAAGCCAATTATTAGTTGCATAAAACTTACATACAAGGTTTTGTTCACAAACTATCACCAGTTACTACCTTACAAAACAAATCAAACACACAAAATCTAAGCATATGAAAACCAATAAACTAACACAACAAGTATCCTTTACCAGGATGGGGATCTACCCTTTTTTAGTAACACATCTTCCTCAAGTGCCTCAACTTTCTTATTCACCATTCCAACTTCAGAACTCAATAGCATATTAATCTCACTGTACTGTTTTACCTCTTCCCACATCGTGTCGATCTTCAGACACTTTTGATAGGATCCCATTTACGATCGATAGTTCTTTTTTGCATCCTTGTAGATTGTTTTGCATATGACATAATATTTAAAATTTTAGAACCAAGTTTCAAGCCAATTCACAGTTGCAACTTGCAACAAGCTTAAATAAGTGTAGAAAGATTTGTTCACAAACTGTTACCAGTTACGGCCTTACTTACAAAACAAAAAATCAAAATCTAATGCGTATGAACATTGATCAACCGTCACACCAAGAACCCTTTACTAGGAATTGGGCATGAGAGTAGATCAAAAGGTTTCCCAAGCGCGTCTTTTAGGATCGTGATCTGCCCTTCTTTCAGCAACACATCTTCATCAAGTGCTTCGACTTTCTTTTTCAGCATTCCAACTTCAGAAGTCAACAACATGTTATTCTCGCTGTACTGCTTTACCTCGTCCCACATCATGTCTCGCTCTTCAGACACTTTTGGTAGCAGCCCGTTGACGATTGAAAGTTCTTTTCTGCATTCTTGTAGATTGTTTTGTAAATGATATATGTTTTCGTCTTTCTTGAACACCTACGCAATAACAAAACTAAAAATCACACAACATATTAACGCATATATTATGCAGTATTGCTATAGAGAAGTTATTATCGTCCGTACCTGCATTTCAAGATCTTTCATCTTGTGAGTAACGCACGAAAGATTATCCATAGCGTTCTGCACTTCACATCTCAGAATATCATTTCCTCTAACGGCTGTTGCCAACTCAGCCTCGAGACGTTCTACCTCCACTTCTTTGGAATACAGTTTCTCCCTTAGCAAAATCGTCATCAAAGTTTCAGCTTTCAAATCAGATTTCACAAGATCCTACACGTGTTAAACAATATATTCAAAAGTCGATTGAAATCATTATCTTTTTTTAATACCCCCCCCCCCCCCCCCCCAGTCCCAATTTAAATGTCCCATGTCTAAAAACACACATTTTAAGAAATCTTTTGTTTGTACGTGGTAAAATGACAATAATATCCTCAAAAGTGGTGATTGTGTTTTGTCTTTTATGGGCAAAACGAAATTGCATTTCTATTTTTGGAAAGGGACATTTAATTTGGGACAAATAAAAAGGGGAAAGAAGGACATTTAAATTGGGACTGAGGGAGTAACAAATAAGTTTTGACCACACGAACAGTCGAACATTACTCAGCTCTACCTCAGAACACTGGTTATCTGGAGTTGGCGTGCTAGACTTATCACGCTGCACATTAGATACAGTCTGTAAACTTTTTGATAAACTTTTAGCTCCCCGTTTAAACCCTTGAAGTTTCATATCAGATTCCATGATAAATTGGCTATCTAAGCCATTCTGTAAAGCTCTTTCTTTAATATTTTCAATCAAGTTTTGGCATAGGTGTATGCTATCGTTAATCAAGCTCGTTCCTTGATTTTGCAAGCAATGAATACTGTTCGACAGTTCTTGATCAAGTTTGAGTGTTGAAAAGCCGCTGTCTTTTAAGTTTCCATTTAAACGGTTCAGAAGGTTAATATTCTCGTGTCTAAGAATTTCAGCCTCACGCCTATATGATTCGACCTCCTTCCTTAAAGCTTGTTCAACCCCTGTTAACCTCAAATGCTCGGTTTGCATCTTTGACTGATGATTTTGGTCAAAGTTCCTCGCTTCTTTGTCAAATCCTTCGCGCAGCCCTTCAATAGTCTTATCTTGTTCGTTGGTTGCTCGAACGAGTCTTGTGACAGCTTTATACAATTCCTTGCATTCTTTATCTTTAGATTCAAAGCTTGTTTTAAACAAATCTCTATCTTCTTCAGTTGCTGTGTATTTATCTTTTAATTCTGCAACATTCTGATGAAGTTTCTTATTCTCTTTAACCAATTCATCCATCTTAATCGTCAAATCGTTGACTTGCTGACCCGAACGCATAACTTTATTTTCGTTATCCAATTCCTTTTCTCCAAGCAGTGAGACTTCCCTTTGCAGAGACACATTCTGTTCTGCAAGCTCCCGAACTCTTTCACGAAGCCTATGTTCTTCTGTTTTACATTTCTCGAGCTTCATTGACCACTCGGTTGATCGCCTATCTAACTCTTTCTCCAAAGTCAACTGCATATCATTTCGCTCTTTTTCCAGTTTTCGTGTACGGCAATCCAATTCCGCCTTTAGTAATGTAATCTCATCAGCATCTTCCAATTCTTCGTAATCCAAAGACCTATTACAATCATCATCAAACTTGTAATCTATTTCTTCAAAATTTGACCTTTCATGGTCAAACTCCTTTGAGTCAGTTCTAGGCAAAACACGAGACTGAGAAAGTCTTTCGACCACCTGTTTCGCTAGTTTTCTTGGGGATTCATGAGCTACTGCATTCTCAACCCAGTCTCGTGTAGACATGTAAAGTTTAGCTTCTCGATTCGGGTCTCTAAAAGAATGTGACCTTGGCCGCTGATTCACACCAGTAGGTGATGCAGGTGCTGCATATTGGACACGTGGCGGTTTGTTGGAACTGATCTGTCTAGAAGTCCATTCTTGGTGCTGTTCACCGTCAATGTATCGATCTAAAACCTTACTTGAGCCATACGATGAGCTTTCAGATGAAAGATTATCAACTGCAGTGAACGTTAATTTTTCTGTTTTCTGTGCAGCATCGACTGCAGCATCTTGAAACCATGTTGACCTTGAAGGCCTCTCGGGTGTAAGGGCGCGCCTGAACAACCAAAAATCAAAGAAACAACAGTTAATACAAGTTTAATAGCAATATGGCTTTACCAAAGAAATACTACTAGAAATGTCCCAAACTAAGGTTCATATTAACTGGCCTTGGTTTAAAAAAGCGCGAGGCGCTCTGAGGCGTTTTGGTTCCAAAATCAGAAGCGCGGGGCTTAAAGCGCGAGGCGAGAGCTTCACGTATAGTAATAAAAAATTATAAAAAAAATATTTATATATGTCAATATGACAGTTTCTACATGTTAATCAATCATAAGCACAAAAACATGATTATAAAACACCCTTGAACACTTAAAAAGCATATTCAAAACACAAAAACGACGGGGCACTACTGTAGCGGGCCAAATAAAGCAGTTTAAAAGGGTTTTGGGGGCTGAGGCGCTACTGTAACGAGCGCGCGCTTCATGTAGTCCAGCGCTTTTTGGCAAAAAAAAACGTTTTCCTAAACGCCTCGCGCCTCAAACGCTTAAAGTGCGCCCCAGGCACGCTTTTTTAAACCAAGTCTGAAAGCACAAGGAAAGAAAGCAAATGAACGGTTTACCGCGAAGAGCGAGAAGCAGACTGCTTTTGAGAAATATTAGTACTGCTACTGCAAGGAGAGTCGCTTCGAGTTCTTAGAAGCCTACTGTCAAGAAAAGCAGCAGAAGAATACGAGCGACTCCTTCTAAGAAACGGGCCAGTTTGCTCTTGATTACGCTCTTCATACGCAGCAGCCTTTTTCGATCTGGATTTACTTGTCCTAAGAAGTCCATCCCTTACTGAATTATCTGTTTGCAGTTGTCTATCTTTTGATTGAGATGGTGCTAGATTGCTTGTTCCATTACTAGATGATGACTTGAAAAAGAAGAGCTTTTTCATGTTTCTGCCTCTTCTATATTCTCAATCATAAAACTAATAATAAAGCTATCTGAAATTACACAGAAATTAATTAATTAAATAATTAAATTACAAATACAACTGTATGAAATCTGACTGGCTTTATCTTCTTAACAATTAAAATTAAAAAAAAATGAAGATCTTTTAAAAAAAAAAAAAAAAAAAGCTAGTCCAATTGCATTTGGACATACCCAGATGAGTTTCTTGGAAAAATGATCCAAAAAAATGCATAAAAATCAAAGCTTTAAGAAACCCTAAATCCCCAAAAGAAATTGTAACTATAAATTATTCTAAAACCCTTATATCAATTTTAAAAATTAAAAAAAAAAAAAAAAAAAACCCCTTTTTCTTAATCTTCCAATTATACTGATGGAAAGAAAAAAATAGGGAAAATCAAACACAATAATAATAATAATAATAATAATAATAATACTAAACAAGAATAAAAAAGAAGAACTCACTAAATAGAAACACAGTACTCTGTATAATAATATTCAAGAAATGCAGTGGATTAACCGTTGTACATATAATACAGAGAAGAATAAAAAGACTGATGAAGAATTCTAAAGAGTGTAATCATAAATATGCAAATAAGCAATCACCATTAAAGCGATTAATTTCCTAAAATAAATAATAAAGAATTTTAAAAGAAATGATAATAATAAATGGGC
Organism: Ambrosia trifida; assembly: GCA_028751855.1. Classification (NCBI taxonomy): domain Eukaryota; kingdom Viridiplantae; phylum Streptophyta; class Magnoliopsida; order Asterales; family Asteraceae; genus Ambrosia; species Ambrosia trifida. The sequence continues at coordinate 88,862,912 of CM054123.1, read as the reverse complement.
AATTAATCAAATTATTATATAACCTTCCTTTTAAAAATTCAAAAGGGTTATTCAACTGATAATAATAATAATAAGTTATAAAATCACCAAAATTAAAATGTAAATGTGATGGAAAGAGAGTGAATACCGAGCGAGGAGGTGGGAAGAGAGAGAAAAGGTGGCATATGTTATTGGAGTGAAAGAGAAAGAGATGAAATGAGGGGTTGTTTGTTAATAAATAATATTGGAAAATTTGAAAGTTCTGATAATTAAGGCGGGGACGGCGGAAGGGTGTTATGATCGAGAGTGCATGGGTGTAGGACTTATTGGTGTACCTTTTTTTTTTTTTTTTTTTTTTTTTTTTTTTTTTTTTTTAAGGGTTGTTGACTGAGTTTGTTAAATTGGTTTCACTCAACTAGTGGTTTTCTTTTTTGTGCCAAGTAACTTTAGTATGTTTTTTATTTCTATTGAAGGGGGGTGTCCGGTAGGAATGAGCTCGGGACGGTATCAATACTAACCGATACTGATCTCGAAAACACTAATCCCGAAAACTCTCAAAACCCAATACTGATATTGATACCGAAAACATACGGTACGGTACCGGTATTGTATCGGTATTTTACCTTGAAATACCGATACCATACTGATCTCGTACCGATACCGAAAACATCTAAATGTGAGTACCGATACCGATAACGAACACCCTCGGTTCGGTACGGGATCGGTATCAGTAAGGTATTCGGTGCAATATGCTCATCCCTAGTGCCCGGTGGGTAGAGCCTAGAGGGTTCGAATCCATGTGTCTACATCGTCGACATCCCTTGCGAGTAGTGTTGTGGGTAGTTTTCACGGGTACCTAAACCCGCGTGGGTACTTCATTTTTTGAGAATTTTGAGGGATATTAAATTGTTAGTGAATATGATTGGTCGGTGTGGTGTGGGGGTATTTGAGGGTAGCGTCGTCAGTTATCTTGTAGTTTGAGAGTAGAAATGAGGTGGTTGTGTATCATTGGTGACTGTTAAACTCTTAGGTTAGAAGAGGATAGTGTCTGTTCCACCCTCATCATAAGATACGGATGATTAATATAAGCCATTTTAGTCGTTATTTCTTAGGAAAAGGGAGGGTGATGTGGAGGAGATAGTAAATAAGGTGTAGTAGGGATAAGCTCGATACCGAAAATCACTAAAAATAGGTACCGGTACTGTATCAAAAATACTGATACTGAAAATGCCAAAAAGTTGGTACCAATTAGTACCAAAAACAGGGGCGAAGGATGTTGAGGGCCAGGCCCTGGCCCCCCTGTTTTTTGGCTCAGTGGTATAAATTTGCGATTTTCGTAGGTAAATCGAGTCCGAGTTGAGTCCGGCCCCCACCAATTTGCCACTACCGATCGAAAAAATTGATTCTGGCCCCTCCTGATTCGAGAACCAAGATTCACCTCTGACCGAAAATGATTTGGTACGGTCATTTTGGTATTGGTATCGGTATCCAATACTATTTGCTCATCCCTAAGATATAGAGGAATAGGTAAAGTGAAGTTTTTGTAGAGAAACGGCCTAGATTGTTTTTGGGAGATGGAGCAGAGGTCAGAGGGTGTGTATGGGCATGGCCGCATCATGTACGTTTTTAGGTCCCCTTGTTGGAGATGGTCGAACTAACTATTGTAATTATGTTAGGTCAACATTAGCATATCATCATGCATGTTACACATTAGATTGAGGTGACAAAAGAGGAATGTCTTAAATTTAAAATATTTCGCAAGAATATTCAGAAGATGGGTCTTTATGTGAGGAACGTAATAAATGTGTGAGCGTGTATATATTTTGTTTTTCATAAACCAAAAAAAAAATGAATGACTATCAAGACTTGTTCCTAAAAGGTTTTAAAAAACATAGTACTTATGCCTTGTAAGGTTTTTATTTTTTTAAGAAATACTATTTTTTCTATGGAATGTAGGTTAGCTCTTTTTCTTTTTGGTGTCGGTATCATGTATCATGTATGTTTAATAAAAATACAGAGACAACAAACGCATGGTATATAGTACCATTATGTTCATCTTATGTTTATCTTTGATCATACATCATGATGCACCATTGCACATTTGCATGATTCCATCATCCAAAATTCCATATGGGGTCCATGAATGAGTTTCATTCTACCTTTCCACCATACCTTACACATGAAGCTCTTATTAAATGCTTGTGATCCTCCTCTAATCATGGGTTAAAGTTGTCTACTTTTCATAGTTACAAATTCAGTGCTTCATCTATAAACTTATGACAAAACAGTCCTTAGATTTTGATGGCACTATACTCAATAACTCAAAGATGGTTTCTTCATGTGTAGCCATTTGGCATGTGTGCAAGTCATTTTCAAAAGTTCTATGTAAATCTCCATTCAAAGCATTTAAAAGGCCGTCTAAATACATGTCGAAAACGATGTTGTTTATATGATGGTTCCGTTATAATAAGACAATCACAAACTTGTTATGGGCCTAGTTTTGTTTACAACAAAATGGATATCAACGCGATGACAAATGCCGGGTTTGTGTAAACATTGTTATGTGACAACTAATATCATGTGAATTTGTCAAACATAGATGTGAAATGATATTTTAACTACATTCGGCAGCTTCATATTAAGGCGGATTTTCAATAACTTTACCTACAAAAGTTGCAAAGTCAATGACCAATATCATATTGTAAGGATATGTCAAGTGTCAAGAGACCCACCACTTACACTTTCACAAGGAAAAGATACATACTGTTAATTTATACACACTTTAGTTAAAGTATTATGTCTGTTACTTTATATCTTTGTTTATTTTTATAAGTTACAAATAAATAACATGAAAAAGTAGATAATGAAAATTTCTAATATGGCATTTCTCATCCTATGATGATAAACAAAAAATACATACATAAAAATAAAGATATATTACATATTTATTCATTATATGAGTCTTTTATTGCCTGAATCTTTGACAGATAAGTCATGACTTGTAATAAGAGCATCTCCACCATGTTAAAGCGGTTGTAGTATGTTTTGATTGGATGCACAAAGCGGATGGGTACCGTGTCGGAGGTGATGACAAGGAGAGGTCCGGTGGTCCAGTATACCGGACTCATCCAGCCTAGCTTGGTGGGCCCAAAGCCATCACCTCACAACATTATTTGTTTAATATATTTACAATATTATTTGTTTAATATATTTTTGTATAAAGTGAAATGTGATATGGAGGTTTGGAATTGTTTAGGGTTGGAAGAAAAAGGTAAGTTTTTAAGGTTAAGGTTTGGAATGATGTGGCATGCTGAGATGACGGGTCTCGATTTTGGACTTGGTTTTGTTTAATATATTTTTGTATAAAGTGGAATGTGATGTGGAGGTTTGGAATTGTTTAGGGTTGGAAGAAAAAGGTAAGTTTTTAAGGTTAAGGTTTAGAATGATGTGGCATGCTGAGATGACAGGTCTCGATTTTGGACTTGGGTTTGTTTAATATATTTTTGTATAAAGTGGAATGTGATGTGATGGTTTGGAATTGTTTAGGGATGGAAGAAAAAAGTAAGTTTTTAAGGTTGAGATTTGAAATGATGTGGCATGCTGAGATGACATGTTTAGATTTTGTACTTTTTTTTTTAAAGGTGTCTAAATTTTGTAGTTGGGTTAGTATTGGAGATGCTCTTAGCCTAGCCTAACCTAATCTGAAAAAAACATATTACATATGTTTTGAACTAATTTGATTTGAACCAATTGCCTCGTAGAGATTTTTAAACCAAGTTCAAGCTAAAGGTAGCTCACTAGTTGTCTTGGAACAAAAAGTACCTTGTTGGCTTGTCTAGATTTCTATTTTCTAAGCTTCCAACTCAGGCTCAATATAATGAGTCAAGTCGACTTTGTTCGTGTTGTTATTAGCTTGAGTCTAACTTAATCTTGACGCGACCTGAGCTTACTTGTTAGGTGACTTGTTAAATGGCTATGCTCCCTTCTCTCTAAATAAAAGACGGAAAGAAAAAGAAAGTGAACATGATCTTAACACGCATATAAGCTTAGAAACAAAGCATCTACAACTACAACTGTATGGTTTTACTTAAAATATACATCAAAAGAAATTCAACTAGAACTATATAGTTTTCCTTGATTACTTAAAAATTACTCCAAAAGATATTCAACTAAAACTACATAGTTTTCCTGATATGATATCTGCTTATAGCATTTCATCATGGCTGTAACATTTGCGATTGTTAGACAGTTTAGCACGGATCCTGGAAGTATGGAACGCTAATTTGTGACAGCGCTATGTCTACAAATCTAGTTACAAGAATATCAGATGACCATGGGTATCAACACCAACATACCTTTCTCAGATCATTCAGAACAAAAAAAAAATCATTAAAAGCTCTCACTATATTTAATAAAGCAAGAAACAGATATCAGAATTAGGAGAAATATCATAAAAAAAACACTAAACTTTCAGTTTTTTCTCATTAAAGTCACTCAACAATTTTTTGCATATAAAAAGCACTACACTTTCAGTTTTTTCTTGCAAAAGTCACTTAACATTTCTTTGTACTTAAAAAAACACTATACTTTTTGTCATTTCTTATAAAAGTCACCCAACATTATTATTATTTTTGTCATGTGGTTCTTTTTGTAGTTTTTAAGATATTTTGTAATTATATATATTTATTTTTGTAACAAATTATATGACAAAAAAATCTCTTGTTGCAATCAAAGTAATATTAGTTCTGTTAATTTAAATAGCCATACAATTCTTAAGTACAAAGAAAAAAATTATATAACAAATAAACATTGTTTTTAATCGATATAAGACGCGTGAAGTACTTTACTTTCTTAATCAACTTCATCAGTTTGAGATTTTTTAAGGATACAAAATATATAGACCACCTATGCAACACGTAAGCAAACACAACTAAGAGTTCCGGTTCCAGGTTATTTAAAACAAAAACAACAAAATTTTGTTTGAAACTGACATTTTAAAGGTTTTTATGCGAAAAAGAAATGTTCGGTGACTTTTATGAGAAAAAACAAAAAGTATAGTGTTTTTTAGATGCAAATAAATGTTGAGTGACTTTTGTAAGAACAAACTGAAAGTGTAGTGTTTTTTATGTGCAAAAAATTGTTGAGTGACTTTAGTGAGAAAAAACAGAAAGTTTGATGTTTTTTATGGTATTTCCCCTCAAAATTACCATCACAATGACCCTGTATATGCCACGCCACCATGATCAACATTCTAATTACGTCAAGTCAAATTGTTGATATGAAACAAGTAATGGATAAAAACTAAAAAGGTAAAGAGGATTCTTGTGTGTGCAAAGATGCAGTATTTCCAACTTATCTGTTCAACTATGTAAAATGGACAGAATCTTTTAATACCATACTTAAGATAATGGTGAAAGAATGTAAACTTGAATCCGTTCATCATGTTTTTTTCTGGAGAATTTTGGGAAATGGGAAGTGAAATAACCTGTTCACTAACTTGGCTAATTGATGTTCTATGTGAAAAGAAACGTTCTGACCCGTTACACCTATCAAGTTTTATAAAAGAATTATGTGAAGTGAAATGCAGCAATCGGATTTAGATAAGTAGAATGGGGGTTATAGAAGACCATAAGAATATTAGAGAAGGCATGAACAAACCAGTAAACATAATAAGGAAGTTGACCCACATTCTCATGATGTGTCTGCATGCTCACATACCTTATGGCACACATCATGAAGATGGATGAATGACTGAAGCAATTCATTATTATATTGAATGTTCTGGAAAATTTCAAGAAGAGGTAGTGGTAAAGATGTTTAGGTATATTATATAAACCTCATGGATGCTTTATGGGTATGCGGCATGTTGATGACGCAGCTGATATTCTAAATAAGATCTTAAGAAAAGGTCTCAAAGCCTCTAAGAAGAAACTGTTGCAGCTTGATTTTAAAATCGGTCAAAATGGTAGAGGCATAGAAAGTGCTAAAAATTCAGTTGATAACGCGCTTATTAAAGGTGTGATTCCCGCTATGAAAGTTTATAGGGCATAGGGCGCTTTTAAAAGGCGAGATTACCAGCTATGAAAGTAATAATGCGATGGCGGGTCAACTGTATGCAGGGATTGATGATGATATAAATGTTTTGACCCAATCCATGTTTTATTGGACCAACCGAGTTGCCCAAGAGGCTTGGACTGAGGTCACTAAACTTGGACTTGCTACACAATGGGTTGACCTTGACCCATTACCTAATGGATGAAGATCTGAGACCCAGGGTTCAACCCATCTAAGGGGGGGGGGGGGGGGGAATCGACATCTAATCTAAGATACGATACATTCGTAACAATGTTACCACAGCATCATTTACGTGCTACGTAAGTAGTAGGTCATGATTTACAGCTAGTTCTAAAACTAGTAATGTGTTATAGACAAGAGGAGAACCCAATGAAACTAAATCTTCTCATGTGGGAACTAAGTGATTACCATAAGAATATCTCCACAGTTGCTTCCCCTCTGAAATGCTTTCATCATTGTTGAAGAAAATGTTTCAAACACAAAGCTCCATTTATGCGCATAGATCCAGGTATGTACATCCACACTCCATGAAATATTTCCTTTTCAAATCTAACAACTCAACTCTCCATTTAACCCCTAACATGTATCAAGTAGAATTGTGTAAATGATCTTAAATCAAGTGAAAATGGAGGGATGAAATTCAAAAAAATAAAATAAAAATGGACTGAAACTAATGTACCTCTGTGAATAAACTTGAATCAAAATCAGTTGTAAGCAATCCAGCAGTCAAGATCAAACAATCCTACACAAATTTACAGACTTATTAGTGACAATTGTTCCACACAACAGAGATATAGATTGACTTGGGTTACACTATCTCTACAGTGTCAAATGCGTAAAATGAATTAAATATATTCACGGGCCAAAATTCTCCCAAAGTGTATTCTTATTGCACTAAACTTGTAAAAATCATTTAACTTAAAAATTACATCTTTATCTTTATTGAAATAATATGATTTTGTAATCGTATTTGACATAACCGGACTAAAACTGAAAATAACAAATTTCATATTATGGAGAAATGTTATTTTAAGAATGCAATAAGAGGTGACCCGTCTTGACCCAATCCATGTTTTAGTGAACCAACCGACTTCACTTCACAGAGGTCACTAAACTTGGACTAGCTAGACAATGAGTCGACCCATGAGCTAATGGATAGAATATATTCGTAACATGTTGCCACATCATCATTTACGTACCACGTAAGCAATATGTAATTTGCAGTTAGTTCTAATCATAGTTGTTAAAAGTCATCGCCTCTTGCGCCTAGGCTCATTTTTTAAGCGAGGCGATGCAATTGCGCTTTGAGTCGAGGAAATTGCGCTTTAATTCTCCAAGTTATGGTTTAGGCGCGAATTTTAGCTAGATTCCCAAATTCCGGAGAGTTTCCGGCCAACTTCGTTAAATTATGGCTAGATTCCAGCAAGATTTCTACTTCTATCTAAGGAAAACTACTTTTATCCACTAATACATCGATATTTTAAAACTTTTGATACTAACTAGATGAAAAATAGTATTATTTAATATATTTTTACTTTATTTTCTTTGTTCGCTTATTTTATCTCAGGCCCTCGCTTATTTTGCGCCTCGCACCTAGGCCTCGGGCGAGGCCTATACGCCTTGAGTGCGCCTAGCGCCTTTGATAACTATGGTTCTAATACAATGAAACTAAATCTTCTCATGTGGGAACTAAATAATTACCATAAGAAGACCTCCACAGCTGCTTCACTCTCTGTAATGCTCTCATCATCTGTAATTTCAAGAACTCCATTGTTGAATAAAATGGTTCAAACACAAAGCTTCGGTTATACTCAAGCACCACTGTATGTTCATCCATACTCCATGAAGCATTTCCTTTTCGAATCGAACAACTCAACTCTCCATTTAAGTACCCCTAACACACATAAAGCATAATTGTGTAAATGATCTTAAATGGAGCAAAAATGAAGGGCCAATTCAAAAAAAAATAATAATAACAACAACAACTATACCTCATTAAATGATTTTGAATCAAAATCAGTTGTAAGCAATCCAGCAGTGAAGATCAAACCATCCTAAACAAATTTACAAGCTTATTAATCACAATTGTTCAACACACACACAAGCAAATTAACAAACATAAATACGATATATTACCTGGATTATCATCGAATTGTGATTTGTACGGACAATATCTCCAACAATAATATTTTGAAATTCACTTTTCAAAAACCCTAACTGTCGTTCCACATTCGAAGTGAAGATTGGAACCGTAGATTTTAATAACATAATCAAGCTAAGAACAAGAACACATTTCATCATCGTCATTACAGCGTATCCAAATTCAGCAGTGTTTGTTGTCTTAATCTTCCAAGAATAATCTGTGGTGAGGGTTGAGTGGTGGAGACGGTTGATGAGTTGAAGAGAGGAGTGGGATGTTGAGTTGAGGAAATTAGGGGGTTGAGGTTCAGGCATCCATTCAAGGATAGAGATGAAGGAGGCGATGCAGATTCTGCACTTGCATCTGTCGTCTCTCCGGCAATGTCTGTCGAATTCCATGATTTTACGGTGGTTGATTATGGAGTTGCAGGGTTTTCAAATGATGGTATGGGTGAAATGGGTGTGGAAGGGGCGCCCCATTTGGCGGTCAGGGTGCAAACGACCTTATTCCGAGCTTGACTAGGCTCGAGCTTGATTAACTTTTAAGAGCTCGAGCTTGGCTCGATGCGTAAAGTTCGAGCTCGGCTCGTTTGTAGTTTTTCAAGCTTGAGTTCGGCTCGGGCTCGGCTCGTTTAGTGTTTATTAGTTAATATATTAAATTAAATAATATAAATAATAGGCTCGATAAGTCAAAAGCTCGACTCGGCTCTATTTTATTAAACAACTTTAAATGTGTGGTAAATAGTATAAAATATTAATAAAGTTAATATTATACTAAGGATCGATAAGGCTCGTCGAGCCTGGCGAGTTTCATATGTTAAGCTCGAACTCGAGCTCGATAAGTAAACGAGCTTTGTTGTAGGTTCAAGCTCGGCTCGGGCTCGATAAGGCTCGGCTCATTTCGAGCTTTTTATCAAGCCGATCTCGAGTAGCTCGCGAGTTGCTCGGCTTATTTGCACCCCTAGCCGCTGCAACACCGCCTCAAGGGCGCTAAATGTGGTTTTTGGTTTGTGGCGTGAAAAAATTAACATTGCATTTGGGTGTTATTACTTATTATCTTGGATTTGGTTGAGCCAATCAACAAGTGGAGAGGGGCGTGAATTTGACAGACCACTACGGTCGGTCTATTTTTTTTACATGGATGGACTAGGATTGTGTGTTGTGTTGTGGACACTTTCTATAAACGTAGACAATTAAATTTTTTTATTTTTTTGAACATTGACTTTCTTATGAATGACTCATTGTCACGATGCCGACCGAAGTTGTCACCCCGCCAAGGATGGCCGAACTCAGTGTTCTATCGTATCTGGGCCGGCTTGTCAGCCTTGTGGCGTTCCCCAAAACCGTACTGCCTCCACACGAGTTGTCTCGTTGAAGTATGTGACAACCTGCACCCTTCACTTTTCATAAATGTGCATAATTGGTTCCTCAACTATTTCAAAATTTTCATTTTTAACCCTCGTATTTTAATAGGACCAAAAATCACAATTTAATAAAACTTAAAATTTTTATAAGTAAAGGTATACACGTTTTATACTCACAACTACACCCGAGCACGTATGTTTCAGACCTTGATACTCAAAGCCCTTAATTTTCGGTCCTAAAACAACTTAGAAACCGAAGAAAATAAGTCCAGAACTTAAAATTGATTAAATTAGAAAAATTATTTTTTTAACCATCACGGTCCGTTAAGATAGTCTCAGTCAAAGTCCCGGTCAATGTCCTAGTCAAAGTCTTAGTCAAATATTCAATTCATAATAAAACCTTACTTTATGGTGTTGACCAATTTTAATGGCTAATTGAATTCAAAACTAGTATAAAAATTCACCTATGACCCATTACACTTTGCACCTCTAATTCAATTGTTTCAATTCGATTAAACTCTCCCTCATACCTTTCTTCTAGAGTATATTACTTCTACATTTGAAGCTTTGATTATAAACTCTTGTAATTGGCGAATTGGAAGCTTGATATTTTTTCCTATTCGGTTTCTTTTCTTCTAAATTGGACTAGTTTCGTTGTTGAACCTTTGGATTGCTCGCATTTTCACGCTCGCTTAGTCATCTAGTCATTTGGCGAATGTGAGTATTTCCTATCCCCTTTTTGTCTTTATTCACTTTTGGGGTGTTACATGTACACTTATACAAAATACACATACAATTTTACATTTTTACAATACAATTCTAGTACATTGTGCATTTGCTTACATACGTGCTTTATGATTAGACATTACATGTAGAATACATTTGTACTTAGTGAAATCATTAACCATGTACAAGCCGACCTTAACATTGGATAGCGCTATTGGATTGACAACCCGCCTAGGTTGATTCTCCCCCTTTTTCATCGAAGAATCCATGGTCATTGTTAAGTTATTATCCATTTATTGGATAAGTACACCGCCGTTCATTTAGTACATTATACAGTCACAGGATTGATTTCACTCATTTGTATGTTACATAGTTTACATAATTGCACTGTAGCTTTGCACTTGAATTGTATACCTTTTTCAACTTACTATATGTATTAAAATTAGGAATGCTCACCAACATTTCTTATGTTGACAAAACCTATTTTGTATATGTTTCAGGTGCAGTTTGATCTTAGTTCCATTGCATTGGATTTTAATGCTTGCTTTTAATAAGTTATTTCAAATTTCATTTTCGTTCAGATTTTTTTGTATTTGTTTTCCATTTCATCTATGTAAGACAATTTAAATTATTCAATAATATATTTACATTTTAGTACCATGTGCTTTTGAACAATCGTCACTACGTGACACCTCGATGATTCCGCCATCGGTTGGGGTGTTACAGATGGTATCAGAGCCACTCCTGTGCCGTTCGGGATGGTGGGTGCATACCTCATCAGGGACAATGAGACTCTAACCTCATCAGGGACGATGAGACTCTAACGGGGGGTGAATGTGACACCCCAAGAAAATCCCACATCGATCGTGGCCAGGAGAGATCCTTGGTTCATAAGTAATGTCTTGCCTCTTAAATCACCAACGCGTTTTGGGCTTAATGCTAGTGGATGAGAGGAGAACTCCACAGTTAAGCGTGCTCAGGTGGGAGTAGTATCAGGATGGGTGACCTCCTGGAAGTCTCCACCGGGGCGACCAAAAACAAATCCGTGAGCTCTGGATGGGCAACCCATCGGGGGCAAAGCGGACAATATTGGTGGTGAGAGGGGCCGGGATGTTACAAAGTAACAGTCAAATGAAAATCTGGGTGACGCTCAGGATCGAATCCCTCTCGGTGGGTTAGTTACTATCATTACGCACTAATTCCCCACTATTTGATGCAGATTGAGATCGAACCTGAGTCTCCTAAAGAGAACTCAAGTCTTTCCACCACCTGATCTATAGATCATTGCGTAGACAATTTAACTAATACACCTTTTAACTATTGCGTTATGTTTAATTAATAAAAAACGATAGATCAAAATGGCGCCTCCTTTAACTAGCCCAACATAGTGTTTGAGGGTTTAACAAAGTGATAAGGCATTAAGCCACAACGCATAGTCTTACAAATATTGTCTCCATGGTTTAAATATCAAAGATAACTAGTTGTATTAAATCACGCGCGTTGCGCGTTTTACAATCGAGATTTAGATGAGGTGTTGATCAATCAATGAATTATACAATCAAGATTCCATTTTGGTTGTAAGGTAACACATGAAATTTGTAACGAAATTACATAATATTATGTTATTTATATTAATAGTATATAATATAATAAAGTTTTTGAATAAAATAATATGAATAAAATAATAATGAAATTACATAATATTATGTTATTTATATTAATAGTATATAAATAGTTTTTGAATAAAATAATATGAATAAAATAATATAGTTAAAAAAAGTTTTTAAATAAAATAATAATTTAGTTAAAAAAAAGTTTTTGAATAAAATAATATGAGCAAAATAATATATAGTTACTATTCATTTTAAGTTACTATTCATTAAGTTTGTTTATTAATAGTATAATAATATAATGTTATGGTTCTCAAAAAGCCTTGTTTGTTTTTCACTCATGATGCGAAAAGTTAACGATATTGAATTGTCAATCAAGTCTAGACCCATTCACTTCCCAACAATCAAACCGAGCCGAAAATCAAACATGCTTTTTCAAACATCTTATGAGCGAGTGGACATCTCTAAGTGGATTTCTTACAACATTAAAAATTTATCATGGAAATCAAGCCCTAGGCTAGTGATGATATTTTTGTGGTGGATATCACGATTGTGGAGAGTTTTATAAGGTAAGAAGAAGTGAGGTGACATATGGTGATTGATTTTTTGTAGGTAATTTTGATTGTGTAAAAGCGAACAAGGTGACATCATACGATTTTTTTTTGTAAGTGATTTAGTGATGGATGTGATGAATAACGTAAGTAATTTAGTGATGGTATATATAATTGGGTGAAATGATATAATAACTCGTGATTGGTTGATTTTTAGTGATATTATGACGGTGTGATGGCCACCGAGTGCCCTCTCCACTCTTATAACAAGCATAAACATTAACGCGACACCTTTTTAACACATAAAAACATGAAATTCTTACTCTTGAATAACTAATTGTATACACAAAACCAGTTTTACCACAATCCTCAACTACTTAGACCATGCGTAGTGGGGGACTTTATTTATAAAGCCCCCTTCCTGATTGGTCCACGTGGCTGCTGAGTCAGCGTCGAGAGAGAAACTGAAAAAGGGGTGTAGTGGTGGGGCTTTATTTATAAAGCCCCTGATTGTGATTGGTTGATTTTTTTATTATTTTTTTTAATCTTTTAATTCTAAATAATTAAAATAAAAGACAAATAAATATAAAAAAATTACAAATAATAATAAAAACACACAACTAATATTAATTAAATTAAAAAAAAAGTTACACACTTCCTAAATTACTTATTAAAACAATACATAATTCCTAAATTACCTATTTAATCCTAATTTTCTCCACTATGGAGAGTAGTTGTCCCAGTCCTCGAGTGTGTAGTACTCGGGGGACACGGAACGTGAGCTATCCCGTCCATTGGATCTCGCATCCGAGGGGAAATAGCAGTACTCACGAGGAGGGGAAGGAAGGCTCCAGAGACGTTCTTCCTCCTCAATTTCCCTGAGGGCTTCCAAGTCCCCCTCAGTTGGGGAAGGGGTGGGGGTAGTCTGGTGGTAGGGGATGGGGTTGGGGGTAGTCTGGTGGTAGGGGGTGGGGGTAGTCTGGTGGTAGGGGATGGGGATGGGGATAGCAGCAGCAGTCCGGGGGGTGGGGGCCGACAACATTAGTCGGTCCATTTCGTTAACAGCCATGACATAATCCATGGCCCAGACCATTTCCTCATCCGTCTAGTCATCATCGGCTTCAGGAGGAGGAAAGGTTGGTTGTGCAGCAGCAGCAACAGGAGGGGGATATAACCAATGTTGTGGAGGAGGAGGAGAAATAGGAGGTTGTGCAGCAGTAGGAGGAGTAGAGGAGGTGATTGGTTGTCTCCGGGGGCGGACCCGTCCCCGGACCCGGCGAGAGTACTGCCGGATATTAGACGGTCCGGCAGCTCCTGGTTGAAAACCAGCACCCATGTTATTCATTGTTTTGAGGATGAGGAATTGGAGGTGTGACTGAAAAATCAGTTTTGGTGTTGTATTTATAGGGTTAGCAAATTTTGAAATTCAAACGGTTTGGGGGGAAAACGTTTGAAATTCAAATTTTGAAATTCAAACGGTTTGGGGGGAAATTTTGAATTTCAAACGGTTTGGAACAGTAACCGTTTAAAATTCAAAATTTTCAATTATTATTATTATTATTATGTTTATTATTATTATTAAAAATAAAAAAAAAATTGACTTTGACCTTGCCACATGGCAAGGTTTAATTGGTAGGGTAGTGTATCACATTGCGTTATAAATATAAAGTCCTCAGCCACTTTTAGCATATAGCGCCCCCTGTAGCGGTGTGGGGGCGCTATTTTTAAAGAACTTTGAAAAACAACGCCCCACTTCGGGGTCTTTACAAATACCAACCAAAAGAAAATAAATTTACCAAAACAAGAACATTCTCATGATAAAATGTCTTACCTCTAAATGTAGAGGGTTTAAATAGGACAAAGTTGCATTTATAGGTAGTTGGTTATTATTATTATTATTTGGGGGAAAATAAAAAACGAACGGTGGAGATGCAACGAAGCCATTAACACCCCAATAGATATCTATCTTTCAAAGCTCTCAGATCTAAAACAATCCAACCACAAAACTCATAACCAATCTCTCTTCTCCAACGTCCGATCTCTCTCTCTCTCTCTCTTTGCGCGCCAAATCCAAATCTCTCTCCTCCCTCCAATTTTCTCTCTCTACAGGTATATATATATAATTATAATTATATTATTATATATCAAAACTTAAAACCCCCAATTTTATGCATCAACTTATTATTATTATTATTATTATTAATTCTTACGCTGTGAGCTTATTAATTATTCCTTTAATTGATGTTTTACATGATGATTAGGGTTTCTGTTAGTGGTGATGGCGGATGGACCAGGGAGTCCGGCAGGTGGAAGTCATGAAAGCGGTGGTGAATCGAATATTAATAATATTAGGGAGCAGGACCGGTTTCTTCCGATTGCTAACATAAGCCGGATCATGAAGAAGGGACTGCCTGCTAATGGGAAGATTGCTAAAGAGGCTAAAGATACTGTTCAGGAATGTGTTTCTGAGTTCATCAGCTTCGTTACTAGCGAGTACGTACGTTTGTTATATTTATTCACATATTTGCTGTTTTGAATGTGTGATCATTGTATAGTTAGTTATAGCAGTTTAGGAATTTGAATAATTTTATAGCTAGTTTAAGTTAAGAAGGCCTTAGACTAAACAGGATTCATGGATTAGTATATATGATAAAAGTAGGTATATACTAGTGAAGAAACACCAAGCCAACTGAGTGGTTAGGTAGTGTTCAACCGGGGTTGTCCTCGTAACCAGCATCTGGCGTGAGAATAAGTAGGGTTCTTTAAGAGTAAAAATGTATAAAGTTAGAGCTTAAGGTAAAGAGTCTTTACCTTGGAGTAAAAATGTCACTAGGACCCTATCTCTTCGGCTAGTTAGCACTCTTTTAGGTAAAGATTTTGATTTTCATTCCATCAAAAGGGCAAATTACATATGAATAGCAGGTAGACGGGCAACAAACTGCGCCGCCATCCCCTTCTGGATAGTAAACCCTAATCTACTAAAAACAAAGCCTCGCCCCTGAGGGGTCGAAAAGTTGCTGTGGACCACACGCTGAACTCTAGCCAAGAACCGAACCGCCTCCGGCGCCATGGAGCCGAACGTGTCAAACTCCAGGGGAAAACATGACACGAACAGCCAAACCTTATACGAGCATAAATTGGGCGATGAATGGGATTACTCACTTTATAACTAGCGGACGTGAAGGTCTCGGCTAGTTATCTGGACCAATTTGTCTCCGCCATGAGTGGAGTTATATAGTTCAATTTTTTATTTCCTAAAACACGTAAATAATTTATTGACATAATTTACGAGTCTATTTATGGTCAGAATATCAACAATTTATAGTCTATTTATAATTTTGAAAATTTGGCAAACATGGCAACTTTAAAATTTACTACAAAAGGTGACCTCATGAAATGTGTACGGGTCAAGAGGCCTTTGGTCCATTGGCATTGGTGAATTCCATTCAACCATGTGATGAGGGTTCAAGCCCCATTGTGGGTATTTAGATGGATATTAGGTGGTGTAGAATTAGGGAGTGTGTCGCTGTTCTAAAAAGTTGAAATGTTTACGGCTTTCAGTTTTATATCAAGTTTTTTTGGAGTTATCCTCTGTTTGTTATCATTGCTTCTACTCTACGTCATAATTTCATGTAAATTGATCTTTGTGATTTCTGGAGTAGGGCAAGTGATAAGTGTCAGAAAGAGAAGAGGAAGACGATTAACGGTGATGATTTGCTCTGGGCAATGGCTACCTTAGGTTTTGAAGAATACATTGAGCCCCTCAAGGCTTATCTGTCTAGATACAGAGAGGTACATCATTTTGTAGTTACATATTGCTTTCTTGATTCATACTTGATAGATGTTGCAGAGGCGATCAATTAATGGTGATTTGGGGTCAAATATGATATCTTACTCTGATCATAAACTTCATATGTTTTGAGACGAATACATCGTTCAGTTTTGGTTACACCAATTGCTTGCTTCTGTTGGCATCAGGACATCAGTTTCTTAAGTTTATCCTTCTAACACAGTTTTCTCTTTTTTGCTGTTTTTGATGTCGGATGCTTATGTGGGATACTGATCTACACAGTTTGAGGTGCGGGATTTGAGACGCTTATAACTGAACTAACTTTAATATAACTATAATTATAGTCACGATTGTGAAGCGATAACATATTGGGATATTATCTTATAATCTTAGGGTGATACAAAGGGGTCTGGCAAGAAAGATACAGTTGGATCTCAGCTTGTTCCAAGTGGACAGGTGAACAAAAACTTTCATTTTCTGTATTCTAGTTTCTGTTTTTTACAGGTGTTTGGTTTATTATTCGATTGGATATTCCTTAACTGGTGTTTTGCTCCTTTCCTTTTTTTGAATTTGCAGTATGCTCATCAAGGATCTTATGCACAAGGAATGAACTATTAGAATTCACATGTTTGATCATTCAAGTAATATCTCTGTCTCTCCCTTGTTTAATCTTTTAGAGGTAGGTGTTCATGGTTTGGTTTGGATGGCTTTTAGGTCAAACATTAGTAGCGGTTTTTACATTTTGTAAACCAAACCAAACCAAACCGTTGTCATTTGAAACCAAAGAAATGGGGCTGAAAAATATGATAAGCTTATAAGTTTTAAGTAAATCAAATGCTAACCATGAAAATATTATGAACCAAAAAACAAAACAAACTACACAAAAGTACAAAACATCACAGGTTAGATCCTGCATCTATGATCATGGAAACATAAAGGATATATACCTTTTCATGTCAGACGCATATTTCTATTCAAGTTGTTGGGCATCATGATATTTTCATAAGAAACTTGACAGCCCTACTAAAATGATGTTCGAAAATATTTTTATAATTATTATTTTTCTTCCAAACATAAACCGACTAATCGGTTTGAACATTTATAAGAGCATGTGTTATATCTAGTGGTGAGAACTGCTACGTAGGCGCCGCATAAGCATAAGTGCATAACCAACACTCACTCACTCAAGAGGTGTAATTTTTTTTTTTTTTTATAATACAATATGTTTAGTATTTTTCAACAATATGTACTGATATAACCACCAACCTTATGGTGAAGTGGTATGGAGGCTCAATGATAGAAGACCTGTGGCTGCAAGGTCATGGATTCGATTCTTGAGAGCGTCGGCTTTTACTGATTATTCCATTGTCGTGCCTTCGGGCGGGTGGATGGTCGGGTTTTCCCCGGAACTGGTGGCTGGTGGGCCATGGCCTCCGTCCGTCTGGGTAAGGGCCGGCTAGGGTTCCTTTGGCCATTGGGAGCCGCGTACGGAATACCCGGCTTCTACTTAGTTGTACGTTAAAAAAATATTAGTTGAAACTTATTATTGACAATATTGTGAAAACCATTTACGAGGTTAATTTCAGTTTCCGTTAACAGTTATGGTGGAATGTTCAAGAAAAAAATAATAAATAAAAAAAAACTGATTAATCTCTTATTTTAAAAAGCTAAATGGTCCAAATTATATGTGGAAAATAACATTAAATGTTCAATAGAGTAGGTTTTGCAATACAAAAAGGTGTAGCAGCGCAGCTTGTGGCCTGTTTACCTGCGTGTCACTTGTAATTGGCTGTTTTTTATTGAAATAATATACATTTTCATTTAAGTCCTCAAGTCATTGATTTCACCCTCACGCAGCATCATGCATGGGCGGCATCGCGTGAGCTGACACGGCATGTTCCCCCCTTCCCACTCGCAATGTATAACACATAGGCTAACTGTGCTGAATACTTTTCAATTCATATAACCATTGTGTATCAAATATTTTGCAGCCAAAGGGGACATGATGGTGGGATTTTGAGCTTCTTCTTTACGGGTTCATTGTGTATCAAATATTTCGCAGCCAATATGTGGGCTTTCCAAACTTTGCATAATTATTTATTTATTATAAATTAAAGTCTGGCGAGAAAATAAATTGATTTAAATGTTGGTTGTATCAACAATTTACATGCGGAGTGTGATTGGCGTTTTATAGTTGGTTGATCTTGTTAGGACACTTTATTTAATATAATTATGTATACATATGTTTATAGTTTTGGCTGTAAACTTTAGGTGAGAGATTTAGTGCCAGTTTGTTTTTTTCTCAGAAACACTTCTGATTTTTTTTGTTTGCGCCGTGTAGACGTTTGGGGTCTGCAGATTGTCTGCGCCGTGCAGACCGTTCACCACCACCACCACCACTGTCCACCACCCACCACCATCCCCACCACCACCACCACGACGGTCCACTACCACCGTCCACCACCACGGTCCACCATCGTCTACCACCACCATCCACCATCCGCCACCACCACCGTCTACCACAACCACCACCACCACCATGGTCCACCACCACCATACTTCTGTAAAAAATCAGTTTATTTAAATTTCAGTTTATTTCAACAGCCTGCAGACGTTAACAAACAAACAGTCTTCTTCTTAGACTAAGCGGAGTGGGGCGGGAGAGGGGGCGGGAAGGGGGGGGGGAATACCGCCGCAGAGGGGCGTGGAAGTGGCGTGAAGGGGGGAGGCGGGAGATGGTTCACTGGCGTGGGGCTTGGGTGGGGGTGAGGTGCCAGCTTCTTATTGGTCAGGTTTTTTTTTTTTTTTTTTTTTAACTTTAACACAATATAATATTATTTCCTTCCCCCCCTCTTCCCCCCCTTCCACTCCACACAATTATTTTCCCCCCCACAAGGGTCCCACAAGTGCCACATGGCGCTTCACCCCCTCTTTCCCGCCCCCCCCACTCCTTATAGTCTTACAGACTGCAGACCTTTTCCTGCAGAAAAAAACTAAGTACCTTAATATTCCAACATTCCTCTAAAGATGATGTTATGGTTGTACTTGTAATGGGCAGAGACATCACGCGAGATGCACGTGACAGACATGGGATGACACCTTAAGTCCACGTGCGTTGGTGATCATGGCCACAGCTAAAAATTAGTTTATAATAAACTCTCATGCGGCTGTCACAACTTACAATCACTTGGTTTTTTATACGGCAATCACTTGTTTTAAAATATATTATACTTTGTAGAGTAAAGTGTATGAACATCCATACTTTTATCTCAATTCTTTTTACTCGAGAGTGCAGCATAAAGAGTGATGTAGCCAGAATAGTATGGGATTTTTTTTAGGAACGGACGACAGATTGGATGCCATGCCTAAATTCACGTATATTATATATAACAGTGAATGAAAAGAATTATTAGTACGGATTCAACCGAATCCGTATGTCCTATGTATTGACTATCATAGGTTTCACCGCTCACGCTCACGTATAAGCAACTTACTTTTACCTTAAACTATTGTGAGAGCAGGCGTGAGCGAGCCCACGCTACCATGCTTGCGTGGGCTAGCGAGGCAAACTTCGAACGTTGGCTGAAACTTAGACATTGCCAACGGCTAGTTTAGGACGTTTATAAAAAAATATATATTTTTTTAACCTTTTAAACCCAAATCAATTAATAAAATCAAATATATTCAAAACTTCAAACTACAAAGCGAAATGGAAAATGTGTTGTGGGAAGGATGTTACTCGTCGGCTATAGAGTTCATGACGGAATACGGGTTTAGTACGAACACGGAAATTGAACCAAACCTTAGCCAAATGCCACCCCGTCTCCAGATTTTGTTATTCCGAATACGCAACCACAGGATGTAGCCCTAAAAAAGCGAGGGCAAAAGAAGGCCAGGAGAGGTGGCGCGGCGAGAGGTGGTGGTAGAGGTGGAACAAGAAACACGTCTAAAACGGCAAGCGACGTCGTGTACGAAAGATGAGAAAATAGCGTTGTGTCGTGCGTAGGTTGAGGTTTCCAAAGATTGACAACGAGTAGTTTAGTATTTTTTATGTTTTTATTTATTAATGATGTATAATGTTTTTTTATTAATTAATATTTTATGTTTTATTATTTAATTTGTATTTCAATTTTATATATTATATCACATTTTAAATAAAAATGTAAAAAAATCTGGATAAAGTCACTGCTCACCTTGAGCCACAACAGGATCAAGTGAATGAGGTGCAACTTTATTACACTGTCATGCCAGCGTTTACATAATACAATATTAGATGATAGAATTGAATGAAGAATTCAAATTAAGAAAAAATTTGGGCTCAATTTGAAGAGAGTCTTCGGCCCAGCACTGCACAAATATGCTCTAGACATATATATCATATATGTGTGGACATATTGTGTATTATGGACATATTGTGTATCAAGAACGAAACAATAACACTATTGATAAATATTTCTTTTAGGGTGTTAATAATTGAAAGCGATAAATTACAAATCAACTAATATTAAATTAAAATTGATAGTAAAACTAAGAGTGAATTACAATTTTTGTCCTTTACGTTTATACTCGAATTCAATAGATGTCCTTTACGTTTAAAATTGATGAGTTATATACCATCTTCGATACTTGAAACCGAAAATGTTTTTCTCCAAAATAATGATAAACTAGATCTAGTTTTGTTTATGAACACATTTGAGGCCCTAAAGATACAGAAATGATTCAAATGAATAGCAATTTTTTTTTAAATAATAAGAAGAAAAAAGAAGTGAATTTCAAGCACAACTAAAAGCAAGTTCAGTGTTTAATTTCTAAAGTAAATAACTAATATTATAACAACACTTTTCTATATAAAGAAAAAGACATTGAAAGAGGTTTAAATTCTACCAATCCTTTTTGGTCTATCTAGCTCATCCCAACAACATTTTGTTTATAAATTGATACATATATTAAATTGTGGTTATAACTTATAAGCATCAGTAAATCAATGGTAATAGTCCATGTTAAAATCTAAGAACTACAAATAAATCTTTAAGTTATATATTTATACACATAATATACAAAACTCTGGCATATTTCGCACAACAATTTGCCGTTATTAAATATTTAACACTGCTGCTTTTGAGCCTTAAAAAATCACTTAAAATATTAAAAAAAAAAAAAAAGTACCACACTTGAAGAGGTTGTACCATGTTTCAAGAAAGATGTCATTTCTAATCCATTTAAGAAATAAATAAACTTATTATTATACACGACGTGACCATCATTTCGTTCTACACATTCATTCCTTCTCTCTCTCTCTTTATATATATGTATATGTATATATTGGGTGGGGGTGGTGTTAGTTTGCCAACTAAGAGGCACAAAAGCACCAGCTAAGACACATAAAATCACCAACGACCACTCCTAACCAAACTTTGTGTCATGAGTTGTCCAAAAATGATTTGCTTTCCATTTGCCTTTTTTAATAGTTATAATTTGTGTACTATATTACATGCACATAATAATCTATATCTTCCTTTTAACTAGTAGTACTAGTAGGAAACCTGTGCGATGCGACGGTGACGAAAGTTTACTATGTTATACTCGTTTTTCTGTTAGTTTATCAACCTTGTTGTGGTATATTGTATGGTACTTTTGTTAGCTTTCTTATTCTTAGCACCGGTTCTCGTTTATCTACGTTATGAGTCTTATATATCTCAATTCTTAACACATGATATTATTATAACTGGTGCGATACATGTCAAACTGTGCAAATCCAGTATTTGATAAAAATAAACAATTAATGAAAGGCTTAATAGTGTGCTCACTTTTTCTTCGGTTGTGTCAAGTCAATATATAGTAGAAGGAATTGGTCCATCCATCACGTAACTTAGTGTTTGTGTAGTATAACCTGACTAAAAATGATATGAGTAAAAAAAGATAAGTGATTACAAAGTCGGTATGTTATAATCATATGTGTGTGTATGTGTGTATATATATATATATATATATTTGAATAATTAAATAGGTAACTCGATAAACATTTCTAAAAATCCTCGCCATGATGCTGGGGGGTTGACAATTTGAACGCAATACGCGTTTTTGTTAGTTTATCAATCCTCCTGTGATATTTTGCAAATTGATGTTAGCCTTCGAAGAGAAGATCTACATTCAAAGATTCTAGAGAGAACAGTTCTGGAGAAAAAGATTGAGATGTGCTTAAGGATTGTGGTTGGGAGGTTTGTTGGATGTCTCAGATCTTGAGAGACAGGGGTTGCGTGTTTGAAGATATGGGAAGAGGATGTTGAGCAAACCCTAATCATGTTAAACTAAATCCTTCGTGTTAAGATGGACGGTGTGGATTGTAAGGTGCTTGAAAGGTTGTACACTCTGCATTAAAAGTGGTAAAACTCTTATATTGAACTTCTCTCTCATATATGTATTATACAGTAGTAAAGATAATTTACTTAGTTACGGTGTTGGACTTTGAATCCCACTTGTTTGGAACAAATAGGGGCCCATTAAATAAAAAAAACCCTAGTAAACTGTTTTATTTGATTTCTTTAACCTATAGCGCTGTCATTAATTTTCTTAACATCCTTCTTTCGTCGTCATTCATCCTCTACACCATTATAATCATCGTCATTCACTCTTTTTTCCATCGACGACATCGTCGTTAATGTTATAATGTTTGTTGTAGTTATGAATTCGGATGATGAGATTCAAGCCCTATTGGGTGACATGGTAAACCATTCTAATCACAATTATCAACAAAATATGAATAACGAACAACAACACACCGGTCCTTATTGGGATGTTGCTGCCGGTTCTGAAGGTTTGAACGATGGCGAAGCTTTCGCTGTTGGTGGGGGTAGTGGAGAAAATGTAGGTTTGCTGACGGGGGCGATGGGGGAAATGTAGGTTTTGGTGACGGAATCTTTGGAGGAAACGTAGGTTTTGGTGGAGGAAATGTAGATTTCGGTGGAGGAAACATAGGTTTTGGTGACGATGGCTGTGGAGGAAACGTAGTAGGTTTTGGTGGAGGAAATGTAGGTTTTGGTGACGGCGGCGGTGGAGGAAACGTAGTAGGTTTTGGGGGAGGAAACGTAGGTTTTGGTGGAGGATATGTAGATTTTGGAGGAGGAAATGTAGGTTTTAGTTGAGGAAACGTAGGTTTTGGTGACAGAGGCTTTGGAGGAAATGTAAGTTTTGATGGAGGAAATGTAGATATTGGTGGAGGAAACGTAGGTTTTGGTGACGGAGGACGTGGAGGAAACGTAGTAGGTTTTGGTGGAGGAAACATAGGTTTTGGTGACGGAGAAGGTGGAGGAAACGTAGTAGGTTTTGTTGGAGGAAACGTAGTCGGTTTTGGAGACGGAAGCGTTGGAGGAAACGGAAGTTTTGTTGTTCCAGGGGTCTTCAATTTTGAAGTTAATATTCCTGTTAATTTTCACGGAAATTGGGTTGGTCCTAATGTTCTTGCTGCTCGTGGCGTGGGTTTTCTTTACGATAATGATTATGCCGGTGAATATAACCCGGAGGAGGAGGATGTGGTGAAGGAGGTGGTGGTGGCGGAGGTGGTAATGGATATGTTGAACTGGTAGGTGTAGGATTCGGGGCATATTTACACTCTGTTCCAGAGTTTCATTAAAGGATGGAAGAGAAAGGATTGAGAAGGAAGTGGGGAAAAAAATGTGTTCCAGAATTTTTTGTAGGAGGGAAAGGGAAGAAATGAAAGGGATAATAAAGAGGTTTTTAGGGTGATTTTCAATCTTTCCAATTTGGAAGGAATTTGAAAGAAAGGAAGAAGAGAGAGATCCTTTCTTTTCCATCCTTTAATGAAACTTTGGAACATAGTGTTAGTTCATGGAGCTCGGCTCCCTCGATTACCACTACAACATCAATACCAAATAGAACCACCAAATCCAAATCTTCGGCCTAGAATTATTGTTTCTGTAAACTTTAATGAACAAGCCCTTAACACACTTCAGTTGTATGCAAATGGACAACATCAGCCTTTGTTAGGAACACCGGAATGTTATGCTACTCTTAGACATGCAGTGTTTCCCAAAGTACTACACGTCTTTTTCAAGCTCCCGGTGTTCGTGAGAGCTAAGTAATCTACAAATCAGTTTTTTTTCTAATTCAATTTCTTATAAAAGTGTAAACCTTGAAATCTATCTATATTCGTAAGTACTCCTTTAATTTGAATGGTCTTTCGGACTATTTTGGCTATACTCGAGACCAAGTTTTGACGCATGCAAATAGTGAGTATTATTTTACTAGGCGATTGCCCGCGTGTACACGCGGTTCAACAATTAACAATTAGTTAGAGTGGTAAAACCTATAAAAAATATAATAGAAATATTTTATTAAAATTTAAAAGTAAGGAATACACATGTTATTCAAATATCACTAAATATTTGTAGTATATACATGGCTACTGATGTATAAAAATAAATAAAGCATCAACATATTTAACATAACATTGTCTTTCTATATTTGTAGTGTATTCATGGCATGACCACCTATGCACCACATTGCTTATAACACTCTTTATATTTTACGACCTGCCATTTATAATTAATAAAAAGAAAACAAAATAATAGTCAACTCACAAAATTGAAATAAAATAACTAAATAGATAAAATAATGTAATTGCATAATAGTCTGAGGCAATGCTTACTTTACTACATTATATAACAATGATAAACAATCTCATCATTTAAACATAAAACAATGTAATAATAGACAACTTACCATTACCCTTTGGTTAAACAAAGTGCATTTGCTCAATCAAATTCTTACTTCTCTTTACTACTCTTTCTCACATTGATGGTTATGAAAACAAAACCCAAAACAAAAATAACAGATAAGAGTATATACAGATCTAGTAGTATATATATAAACACCTTAGCAAAGTGTAATTAGAACTTATTGAATTTACCCTAGTTATGTGTATTCCAAGTTACATTGCCATTACATGAATGTATAATCAAACGAGTCAACTTAAAAAAGTCTAAATCATTCATCTTGATCAGTCGAGTCAACTTAAAAAAATTGTAATATAAAGCTTCTGTAACCATCCATTAAGGTGAATGAAGGATACACACAAGAAAGTTATAATTAGACTTCAAGATCAAATGCATAAATTTTCAAAATAATAGCTGATTATTTAAAGTAAAAATTATTAATTACTTTGTTTTTAATACATATTTAATATTCTTGACCGATTTTGACCAAAGTAATTAATGATTTTATTTAAAAAAAACTAAAAATCTTATAAATTACATGGACGTGCCATGTGATACAATATGGAGGTGTCTAGATTGAAGGTTGAATATGAGAGTGCCATGTGTACTTAGAAAGGTTTTGTTTATTAGATGTTAGATTTAGTTCAGTTGTTTGTTTTTTCGTTTATATAAAAGTTCTAGAGAATGCAAATAGTGAGTACTGTTTTATTAAGTTTAATTGTTTGTTTCTACATTTATATAAATTTATTGTATTGTGCAATGTTTTGGAGACCGGATCGGACAGGTCGATCTGACCAGTTCGACCGGCGTTCGCCCATATCACCGAACCGGTTAATAGTGGGTCGTTAACCCTTCGAAAAATCGTCCGGTTCGTACAGGTTGGTTGTCAGAAGGTCAGACCGGTTCGCTGGTCGGATCGGTAAGCGTATATAATTTTGTTTTGTTTTTTTTTTTTTTTGTTAAAATTAAAATCTTCAAGAGTGGCGATGGGTATTTGATATGAATATTTGAAGAACATGAACACTGAATACATGCAAATTTGATTTTCTTATATTGAAACTAAAACCTAAAAGTGGCGATGGATGTTGGATATAGATTTTGAAGAAGATGAACAGTCAACACTTAATATATATAATATTAGTTTGGAACTTGCTATTTGATGGTGAAATTACGGACCACTTCTTTTGCTATTTTGAATTTTAAGATATCTATTTATAATTTATTATGACCAAATTGTTCATATATGTTTAAATGTATTCCGGGTCAACAAGTCAACATTTCCAAGTCAGTAGAAAGCAAAAAGTAGTAAAAAAGAGTACATTTACAGGATGAGTGGAGAACAAGCTTCTTAGAAGAAGACAAAGTTGTGGCTAGGGGACAAAGGGTATATGGTACAGAACCTTGTCTCTCACATGCAAGGTTTTGAACCACAAGAAAGAGACAAGTCTATTTCAATTTAATAAATATTATTTATTTATAAATAATATTTAAACACTCTCTTTGTCTATAAATAGAGGCCTTTACCCCTCATTTGAGACATCCATTCTATCCCATCCTACACTAAAAACCAACACTTCTCCATGAAGTTTCAGCCATCTCTGGGACTTATGAGTGTCCTTTGGAGCCTGGGATCACTCTATAAACACCACTTTCGAGAGAGAAACAACCCGAAATCACCCAAAACCACTAGAAATCTCTATACAACCCTCACCATGTTTTGTATACAAAGCCAACTTTGTGACCTCGTTGTATCAACCATGCTAGGCTAGATTTCTCTTGGTGTTGCTAGGGTGATGATGGAACTTGGTTTGAAATAAATAGTTTATCTTTTGTTTAAAGTGGTGTTTTGTGTTCATAATAATTCTTTGTACTCTAAACTTTGCTTAATGAATTAACTAATTAATCACTTAGTATTTTGTCTTGTGGGTGTTTTGGTAGGAAGTGGATGAACTTGTGAGTGTACCCGCGGTGTGTAACAACCCGCGCACTTGCAAGCTAACCTAATTTCACGAGTAGTGATTAGCCCATTTGTGGATAGAAATATACACACTTTGTGGCTTAATCCTCTACTATCAAAATCTCACTTAGGGTCAGTACGGTCTTTATACCTGGTCCTAGTGATAAGCCAAGACTTGATTGTTTGACTTAGCTTCATTGAGTTTAGTGCTATGGCCAATGAGGTTAGTGCCCTTATTAAAAATAAGACCTGGGAACTTGTACCTCGCACTCCTGATATGAATATTATTCGATGCATGTGGTTGTTTAAACATAAGTACAAGTCTGGCGGCAGTTTGGAGCGTTACAAAGCCCGTTTAGTTTGTGATGGTCGTAAACAGTAACAAGAGGTTGATTGTGGGGAGACCTTTAGCCCGGTTGTCAAACCGGCTACTATACGACTCGTGCTCTCTCTTGCACTGGCCAAATCATGGAAAATTAATCAACTCGATGTCACAAATGCATTTCTACATGGAAACTTAGAGGAAACTGTTTACATGCATCAACCTACAGGTTTTCGTCATCGAGATTTTCCTAACCATGTCTGCCTTCTTAAGAAGTAAACAGGCACCCCCGTGCATGGTATAAACATCTATTGACTCGTGAATTCATTTAGATTAAATATTGTGTTTTAAAGACCAATTTGCCCCTAAAATGTAGTTATTATGTGCATTGTATATTATACCATAAGCAAATTAACTTGTACCTCTTAAATTTTAAGAAGTCTTTCTCAAATGCTTTATAATATAGTATAGATATAGATATAGATTTGGAAGAAGTTTTTAGGCTTAGATTATGAAACCATTATAAAATTACTATCATGCCCTTTTAAGTGTCTTAATTGTCACCACTATCCCTATAATACCCTTAAATTTCTTGATAAAATATGTTGTACATGTTGCTTATTAAGTTGTACAGAAATGCAAATTACCATGTTGTACATCACGTCTTCTTAATAAGATAATATATACTAGCTTTTCCCCAACATCTAAGATTCTAAACATTAGATACCAGCTTCTAAGTTGACCACAAATATAACTCACTCAATCCTAACAAAGTTTTTATTTTTAGTACTACACTTTCCCCAATGGTCTTTCAGGTCAACTGGATGAGAAAGATTGTACCCTTCGCTTGCAAGCCTGCAGAGCAGCTTCAGGTAAGCACCGGAGCTCATTTCCCTACCACACACGCGTCTACCGGGCGTCAGTGGATTCTTAGGAAGCGGGAAAACAGACATTTTAGAGTTGCAACAAGTAGATTCCCATCTGTAAGCCCCACGTTTGAAGCACCGCCTCGCAATGCCTGTGCAAGAACATACAGGCGGAGGCACATTGGAAAAATCAATTTGGGTCTCATCGAACTCAATGTTGAGATTCTTTCTCTCAAAATTTGGTTTTAGCACGGTCGGGTTCTTTGACTTTTTAGAAACATAAGGTTCAGGAGGGGAACTGGGAGCAACACAACGAATGGGGACGGCTTCTACATAAGTTGTTACAAGTGCAAAAGAAGGCCCCTCGTCATTGGTTTCAGACATCTTAGCTCTTGAAAAGAAGCCTTCTCCAAAATCTGACTACAAGAAACTATACAATGCAATCAAGGTGAATGAGTTGATGAACAATTAATTATTATATGATGAAAAATCTAAAGATTAATGTGTTATAAAAGGAAAGGAAGATTGAAGGTTCGAGAAGAAAATGGTATAAAAAAAGAACGCCAAAGCAGAGATAATGAAAGAACTTACAGGCGGTGGGGCAGGGTCAGGGTGGAACTGGAGTGAACAACTTGGTATGGTGGTGGGTAGGCAGAATCATATCATCTATATATATAGTAAAATGCCATGCGGCATTGAGATATTTTA
The DNA here is from genome assembly GCA_028751855.1 of Ambrosia trifida. NCBI lineage: Eukaryota > Viridiplantae > Streptophyta > Magnoliopsida > Asterales > Asteraceae > Ambrosia > Ambrosia trifida. Next base: position 88,834,093 of record CM054123.1, on the reverse strand, counting down.
AGAAAAAATAATTTAAAAACAAAAGTAGATTTATTTCTCTCATGTTTCCTCCCATCATTTTTAAACGTTAATATATTTTATATACGATATTAAGAATGAACACAAACAATTCTTCGATAGCTAAAACATAAGTTCCCTTTCTTACATTTGATTATTGATTATTTATCTCTTAATAAACCTCAAAAACTAAAATGATATATTTAATGCAGTTTGAATTACAAAAGTGAAAGAAAGATGGTAAAATCCTTACTTAAATTGCTTTTATTTTAATCCTCCTTCATACATTATTCATATGTTTTTTCGGAATATTTTACTTGTTTTAAGCAGGGGCGGACCTAGTTTGAAGCTAGGTGCCGCGTCCGTTGCCACTCAACTTCACGCGCGTAGTGAAAAATTAATGGAAAATTTGTTTTTTACGATATTTGAAAAACGTTACTGCTAAAATGAAAAACGTTACTACTGAAATTAATTTCTAGATCCGCCACTGGTTTTAAGTAGATGTTAGTTAAACTATTATGCTGATTTATTATCTATACATATAATAAACCAAAGCCATTTTAATGACATGACACTCAAAGAGACATTCTCTTCTTTGAGTGTGTCATGTGTCATCCCATGTGGCATTGAGATATTTTAGGAAAAAAATAATTAAAAAACAAAATTGGATTTTTCATCCTCATGTTTCCTCCCATAACTTTTAAACGTTAATATCTTTAATATACGAGATTTTTTAAAGAAAAAAATTACACCAAATTAACGAGCCTTTTATTATCTTTCCAACGAGTACCATAGTGCTATATAAAAAACGGAGAAATTTTTTTGTGGGGTTTTGTTTATACAGGAAAAAAACACAAAATGTTCAGGTAAATCATTAATCATGTATAGACAAGTCACTAATTATGTTTAAATTAGTAAATATGATTTTTTTTTTCAACCAGAGCCGAATAGGTTAATAGAGTTATACGTTGTTTTAAGTTAGGTATCAATATTAGGGCATGTTTGGATAAACTTATTTAAGTCAAGAAGGACTTTTGGTTAGAAAGGACTTATTAACTTATGACTTTTCAAAAAGTGGTTTTTAGAAAAGTGTTTGGATTAGCTTATGTGGTGGGGAAAAACAATAAGTTGATAAGTTATGTTGTAGAAATGTGTTTAGTTTAACTTATTTAGGTAAAATTACTAAAAAAGGTATAAGGGGAAAGATATAAAGATATAAGAAGGGCATGTAGGTAAATAACCATCAATAAGTTATAAGGATGTTCAAAAAGTCACTCATCCCTTACTTTTTCAAAACAACTTATCATACGCAAACAAAAAGTTAAAACAAAAAGTCTTTTTCCTTTTGCCAAACATTTTTTTTTTAACTTATTAACTTTTTGGAAAGTTATAAGTTATAAGGAGGTGGAAATAAGGAGAGCCAAAACATGCTCTTAGTATGTTAGAGTTGTACATTTGTTTAGCCTTTAGGATAGGTGTTAATATTAGAGTTACATTAAAGTTCTACATTATTTTAGTTTAGGTGTTAGCATTGGAGTTTTACATTGTTAATTTGTTTTAGGTTAGATATTAATATTAGAGTTATACACACATCAGTCTATTTCATATGTAAAATTGATGTATCATATTAAATTTCTCAACCCGGGACTCTCCCGGGGTATAATCTAGTCTATACATATAATAAACCAAAGCCAAATGACATGACATTTAAAGAGGGTATTCTCTTCATTGAGTGTGCCACGTGCCATCCAATATGGCAAGGGCTTTATTTTAGAAAAATAATAATTTAAAATTTAAAAACAAAATTAAATTTTTATCTCTAATCTTTCCTCTCATAACTTTTAAACGTTAATATCCTTTATATACGAGATTTTTTTAAAGAAAAAAGTTACACCAAATTAACGAGCGTTTTATTATCTTTTCAACAGGTACCATGGTGCTATATTAAAAAACGGAGAAAAAAACGACTATTTTTTGTGTGGTTTTGTTTGTACAGGAAAAAAACACAAAGTGTTCAGGTTATTCATTAATCATGTATAGGTAAGTCATTAGTTATGTTCTTATTTACAACATGTGTTAGCATTGGAGTTGTACATTGTTTTAGGTTAGGTTTTAATATTAGAGTTATACATTGTTTAAGGTTATGCACTAACATTGGAGATACATTGTTAATTGTTTTAGGTTAAGTGCTACCCGAAGCTTTCCTGCATGTAACTGTAAAACGAATCAGTCTATTTCAGATGTAAAATTGATATTTCAAATTAGAATTTTTAACCCGGGACGCTCTCAGGATATAATCTAGTTATTTATAAAAGTGTAATGATTTATCCTTGTTTAAAGTTCACTTTAAAGTAATTTTTTTAGACGTGCAAAACAAAAACTAAATAAATAACTACTTTTTATAAAAATACGAATACTAAAGGATACGTGTGTTCCATGTCATATTATAAAAAGATTAAAAGTGCATAAACGCGTTTTCCAAAAAGATAACAAAAAATTAACAACTAAATAAACAATTAAGGGTTTTGTAATTTATAAAATTTGTAAGTTAAGGGGTGCATGGTCAAGATTAAGGTCATGGTCAAAGTCAAACTGATGCCTCTCCATCTTTTGATTTTTGTTGTTTACCAAAAGTGCCCCTGTCATATACAGCTGGCCACGTCTGTGATTGGGGGTGCTATTGTACTTTGTGTACATGGTCTTGTGATCCTCACGTGGTTTCATAATCCCTCTGTTCCTCTGATTGCCCCATTATTTGTACTTGTTCACGTCATTTTCATCTTCTGTTTTTCCTATCCAATTTAATATACTATTTATTCTTTTGTTCGATTGTTGTTACCACATTGCACTAGAAACTAACGAGATTAGAGTGTTTAAAGTTTATTGTATGGCTTGTAATGGGCAAAGAGACGATCCTTTAATTATTTAAAGCATCCAACATAGCCAAATATCGACATATAACTTAGGGATAACAATATGTGTGTAGAATGGAGTATTAGAGCACCTGTAGTGGCCTCGTTATGAGGCGTTTTGGGCCACCATAGCGCCGGGAACACCGCCCCCCCAGGCGCTATGGTGGCGTTATGGTGGTGTCAAGGCAGCAGCATAGCGAGCGTTTTTCTTGGGACAATGTGCATTTGACCGTTGTTGAACGGTCCAAAATTAAAAAAAAAAAATCTGATTTCTTTAATTATTATCTATATATATATATTTCATCTTCTACAACATAAACACACACATATACAATTCACACACACAAACAATTCATACATACACACACTCTTTACAAACCAAAAACCAAAAACCAAACCTATGGCAGCCTGGACGAATACAGAGCAACTCGAGTTAGTGCGGGCGTGGATAAACGTTAAGGAGCTTCCGTCAACCAATAGGCGGGCTTTTTGGCAGGATGTGTTGGCTGAGTTCAACCAAATCACGGGAACGAACCACCGTAACGTTGACCAGATCTACAGTAAGTGGCATTCTATACGAACTAACGTTGATAGGTGGCATGTAGTCTATTCAGCGGCGATGCAGGCGCACCCAGGGGTTAGTGAACAGATGGCAATTCAGTTGACACACGACGCCTATCGTCAACAATACCAAACAGACTTCTCAATCACCAATCTTTTGTCGTGGTCTCTGATGCGTTTTCACTATGTTTAATTTTTAATGTTTAGGCTTTATGTTTAATGTTACGTTTTATGTTTTGTGTTCTATTTGTAATGTTTAATGTTTTAGGCTTTATGTTTAATGTTAGTTTATTTTGTGTTTAATGTTAGTTTATTTTAAAAGATTACATAATATTTTAAATTTAAACCACATAAACACATAAAATTACAATCCTAAATTACTTATTACAAACAGAGTTCCTAATCCTAAACTACTTATTAAAACGTTACATAAACACATTACATAAAGACATAATATAAACCTAAATTACTTATTAAAACCTAAACCTCTCACTACGGAGAGTAGTTGTCCCACTCGAGTGTGTAGTACTCGGGGGATAGGGAACGTGAGCTGTCCCTCCCATCGGACCTTGCATCCGAGGGGAAGTAGTAGTTCTCCCCACGAGGGGAAGGCATGCTCCAAAGGCGCTCCTCCTCCTCAAGTTCCCTGAGGGCTTCCAAGTCCTCAGGAGTTGGGTCCCCATATTCACGGGGTGGGGTGGGGATAGGTTGGTGGTGGAGTGGGCAAGTATTATGGGGGGTGGGGATAGGTTGGTGGTGGTGGGTGGGGGTATTCTGGGGGGTGGGGATAGGTTGGTGGTGGGGGGAGGGGATAGGTTGGTGATGGGGGGAGGGGATAGCAGCAGCAATTCGGGGGGTGGGGGCCGACACTCTCAGTCGGTCCATTTCATTAATAGCCATGGTATAATCCATGGCCCAGGCCCATTCTTCATCCGTGAAGTCATCATCGACTTCAGGATGAGGAAAGGTTGGTGGTGCCGCAGCAGGAGGAGGAGGGTGATAAATCCAATGTTGTGGAGGAGGAGGAGGAGGAAGAGGAGGTTGTGGAGGAGGAGGAGAGGAGGTGAATGGTAGTCTCCGGGGCCGGCCCCGTCCCCGGACCCGGCGAGCATACTGCCGGACATTAGAAGGTCCGGCAGCTCCTGCTTGAAAACTGCCCATATTATTCATTGTGTTCAGGATGAGGAAAGGATGAGGAAGAGGGAAGAGGTGTGACTGAGATTTGGGAGGAGGGGGTATTTATAGGTGTGACTGAGATTTGGTGGAGGGGGGGAAACTTTGAAATTCAAACTTTGAAATTTAAACGTTTGGGGGGGCAAAGTTTGAAATTCAAACTTTGAAGTAGGAGGGAAACTGTTTGAAATTCAAACGGTTTGGAACAGTAACCGTTTGAAATTCAAATTTTTTTTTTTAATTTTATTTTTTAATACTAAATAATTTTTTTATTATTTTATTAATTTAATAAACTTTCAGTTTAAATTTTTATTATTATTTTTATATTTAATGAAATATTATTAAGTATTTAATATTCTTATTTAAATAAAAAACAATAATTAACCAATCATTACCAATCATTTATAACCCCAACATAACCCTCCTTCCCACTACACCCTCTTTTTCCATAAGACTAAGCGGAGTGGGGCGGGAGAGGGGGCGGGAAGGGGGGGGGGAACACCGCCGCAACCCCGGCGTGGAAGTGGCGTGGAGGGTGGGGGCGGGAAGGGAAGCACCGGCGTGGGGGAGGGAGCAATGCCACGTGGCATGTTTTTATTGGGCGTGCAATATTTATTTGTTTGTTACCGTTAAAAAAAAAAAAAAAAAAAAAAAAAAAACAAACCGTTACCCAACGGCTATTTGTAAAAAAAAAAAAATTTATTATATATATATATATATAACAATAAATCCAATACACACACACTCATTTTTTTCACAAAATCTTCACAATACTACCATATATTTTCAAAAAAAATTGCAAGATGTCGAGCGATTCTTCGAGTTCAGACGATATGTTTGATCAACTCGCTTTGGATGACTTGGGCGAAGGTGCCGCAGAAATGTTAATATTTAAAAAGATATTTGAGAAAACCAACATTTAGTGACGTCCACCAACTTTTAGAGTTTTTTGGTTTGGTATGTTTTTTTTAATTTAACTTTGTAGCGATAACTAAAATGTATTTTTTTAATGTTTTTATTAAAATTTCATGTATTTTTGGTTTGGTATGTTTTTTTTAATTTAACTTTGTAGTTTATTATGAATTAATATTATGTTTTTTAAAAATTTTGTTTTATATTAATTAAAAAAGAAAATTAAAAAGTTAAAAAAAAAAAAGAAAAATAAAATGCCACATGGCACTTCCCCCCACCTCTTCCCCCCCCTTCCACTCCCCACAATTATTTTCCCCCCCAAAAGGGCCCCACAAGTGCCACATGGCGCTTCCCCCCACCTCTTCCCCCCCCACCACTCCTTATAGTCTAACCCCAACATAACACCTTTTCTATTACTTTTTAATATTTTAATCCTATAACCCCAACATAACTATCCACCACTACACATACCCTTAGTAATCCTAGTATTCACACGATTATATAAGTGCGTCTTATACATGTCAGGAATTTGTTGTTCAATATCTATTAGACTATTTGGTGTGGAGACACTTTCCCCCAACTCCCTCAACCGTCACATTAGCGTCATGTCATTTCCCTCATTTTCTCCCCCAAACTTTGAAAATAGTTTCCCCCAACTCCCCCATTCCCCTTCCTTTTTTTTATTCTTTTTCCTTTTTATTTAATTATATAATTTATATTTCATACTTTATTTTTTTTAAATGTATAAAAAAACATTATTTTTTTTAAAATATATAACAAAAACCGTAAAAAAAATCTAAAAAAAATTAAAATCGTAAAAAATACAAAATATAGTAAAAAATTAAAATAAAGATAAACTTCATTAGATTTTAAAAATTAGAACCTACAATGCATCAAAATTTAAAAAATAACAACCAAAATATATAAATAAAAAAAACATCTAAAGCATTTGTTTTCCAAGCCATTTGTTCGCGATTTTGTCTTTGAGCGCCGACATCACCGCTCTTTTTTTCTCGGGAAGGCCGTCGAGATTTTTCTCCATCATAGCAAACTCCGCCTTCTCGTCTTGCGATATATTGTACGCGAGACGTGCCCTCTCCAACTCCAGCTTCTCCCGCTCTAGACTTACGGCTTCTTCCTTCTCCTTCTTTCTCTCATTCCACCTCTCCCTTTGCTCCGCCTTAAAATCACTAAAGTTTTGAATCAACGCATCTATTTTTTCGGCCACTTTTAGTTTCGAACCGGATTCCTTTCCTTTTGAGCCCGAGGCGGCTTTTTTCACGCGGTCTCTTCCAATTGGCCGCTCCGATTCGGGCGTGGGAGCATCATCTTCAAACTCCGGGTCATCGTTTATATTTATAGTACAACGAGCATCGGACCCCCCCGCACTATAACTTCCCGAGGTGCCCGTCTTCGTACGTTTTGCTTGTGCCACTTCGTTTGGCACCACCCTCCATTTATCACATGCTCTCAAAATCTCATACGGCCTCATGTACGCCCACCCCCCACTAGTTTTTTTTTTTGCAAAACAACGCAAGCGCATTCTTCAACACATTCTCGTCGTTCTCACCGGTCTTTCTATTGTTCCAACATTTTTTATAAACACCCGCAAATTCTTGACATTTGGAGTTCATCTCCCTAAACTTCGTACTAACGGCATGACCGGTTCGATAAGGCGTGCGTTGCATTAACTTGAAAAATTGTTAGCAAATAGTGTTCCAAAAGCTATCTTTGTTTCGATTAGTACCTACACGTGATAAATTAAATTAATTATCTAAATTATATTTCATAAATAATAAAAAAAACAACTAAAACAGCCATAAAAGGCTACGGCCAAAACAAAAAAAATTAAAAAAATAACTTACATCGTACGGATTGGTAGACACGTTTACCCACGCTCGTGCGAGGGCCTCGAGCTCGACTTGAGTCCAAGGAACGCTATCCGCCTTAGTAGTGGCACGTTTTTTCCCCTTTGTGTAACATTACGCATTTAATACTTGTACGTTACACGTTCACATTTAATAAAAACGTCAAGTTTTCATTTTATACGTTGCAATTAATTATTTTGTCGCGATTGTGGAACCCTAATACTATATATAATATTATATATATGTGTGTAGTTGGATAATTATATCAAAAAAATAAAAGCCTTGGCCGGGAATCGAACCCGCGCCAAAGGCCGGGCCAAACACACACACATGCACAACCAACTGGGCTAGCCATTTCTTTGTTATAAACCCAGACGCGTTATAATTAAATACACACATTATAAACCTTCACAGTTGACAAGGAAAGTCAACTGTGGGTTACCTTGTTGATCAATCCATCAAATTAACATGTAATTGATCTACTTTTGGTAAACTCGTATGATTACCGGCCTATTACAACACGATTACACGTCATATACACATCAATCGTTGACCCATTTGATCAATTATACGCGTATGCATTCAATAAGAGGTCAAACCTTCCAATTAACCTTAACCCTAATCCTCAGTATAAATAGATGCATTCCAAACCTTGATTACTCGCTCACAACTCTCTCTCAACCTCCCAATCTCTCTGATACACTCTGAATTTGAATATCGAGTTCGTTGTTTGACTTTTTCTTTGACCCGAAGATAACACTCAATTCATCACTGGTGATATTTGGAATCACTTTGGGCAACACAATTATTTCATATTTTCAACAAGTTTAACATTTGCTAAGGTGAGTTTTACATAGCCCCTTTTATTTATCACCATTTTTGGGGTGAAACATGTTATAACATTATCATTGCAATTCAATCATCAATGTGTCTATGTGTTTTCTATGTTGCATTATGTCTTGAGCATGATTAGAGTAAGCACCATTCTAGCATAATCATTAACATTGATCAGCCGACGGTATACATTGATAGATCTATTGGACTGACAATCCCACCCGGATACGTGCCTCCTACAAAGGTTACGTGGGTGTTTGTTATCGCATAACATATTCATTTGGACCATAAGTGTATGGTATGTATCATTTTATAACAGTCAGCAGGGTTGATTATGCACTCGATTTATTTCTAATATGTTCTCACATATGGGCTAGATTAACATGACACATGAATTGCACAACATTTTATTCATTTTATCATCAAAAACCTATGTAATTCTCACCAACTTATGTTGACCCAAAATACTTTCAAAATTAACATGTTTCAGGTAACAATGAAGCTGAGGCTTGAGTTAGCATGAGGATTTTTTTCTTGAAGTTTATTTGAAGTTTTTGAAGTTGCTATTTGATGTTATGTATTTGAATTCTTAGACATTATTTCACATTTTGGATATTATGTTTGAACAAATTATTTAAAATTTATATTATACCATGTGCTACTGAAAACAATCATCAATACGTGGCACCCCGATGTTTCCGCCATCGGTTGGGGTGTTACAGATTGGTATCAGAGCCTTGGTTATAGGGAATTAGGTTATTAGAAATAATCTAGACTATAACCTTAGGGACTAAAACAGTACTTGCTTCTCCTACTTGTAACCCTAATTGCTTCCCTAATCCTATCCTTATCCTATGCCTTATAACCCTAAACCTACATGTGACTACTCTTAATTGTCTGCTGCAATCCTGATCCACCATTAGATTTATAGGACAAAATCCTCAGGTCTAACCTGAACCCCCTTGAGATCTCGTCGAAGTTCTAGATTTTAATAACGAACACGTGCAATCTGGAAGGGTGAACGCCTGTATTCTGAGTCTTCTGTCTAGGCTGGCATTGCGCATATATCCCAATCAGACGAGGGACCCGGATGCCTACCTGGGAATTCTCGGGATGAGTGTTCACTTATAGGCTAAAGCATGTCTTCATATGTTATTAGAATTTAGAATCTTTGATAAGTCAACGTTTTCGTTTATTCGTTTTAATTAATGAATAAATGATTACATTCCTTATATAAACTCTCATTCATTTCATTGTGTCTATTACAGATCATGCCTCCTCGTCGCAGCACTCGCAACAACAATGGTGAGAACCACGAAGAAGGTGGTGATAACCATAACCACAACCATGACCAAGCTCCTAACCACAACAACAATGGGGTCGATGCTCAACTGGCTGCGATCATTTCTCAACAAATGGCGCAGCAGATCGCAACTCTGGTTCCCAATTTACTTGCTCAGGTCATCCAATTGAACGGCAACGGGAATGGTCACAACAATGGGAACGGGAATGGCAATGGCAATGGAAATGGACCCCAAGCTTGCACCCTTAAGCATTTCAACTCTTGTAACCCTCCAAAGTTCAGCGGTGAAGAAGGAGCTACTGGACTTCTCCAATGGTTTGAGGGTATTGAAAATACCTTCATCAACAGTGAGTGCCCCAACAATCTCAAGGTTCGTTACGCCATGAGTGTTCTCCATAAACGAGCACTCACATGGTGGAATGAAGAAAAGCGTACTCGTGGGGCCGAGGTTGCTCTTGCTATGACATGGGACCAAGTCAAAGAGATCATGAAAGAGGAGTTCTGTCCTCGCAATGAAGTTAAAAAGCTTGAGGATGAGTTCCACACCTTAGCTCAAGATAGTGGGGAAAACCTTGCCTACAACACCCGCTTTCATGAGCTTAGCTTATTGTTGCCTCACAAAGTTACTCCTCTGCCGGTAGCCATCGAGAAGTACATCGGTGGTCTGCCCATGCAAATCCAGGACACCGTTTGGGGTAGAAATCCTGCAACTCTGGAAGAGGCCAAACGTCTAGCGGCCACTCTTACTGATAACCATGTGAAGAATGGTACTCTCGTTCGCAAGGGCACTAAGAAGACTGTTGCCAAAGATACTCCACAGCCTGCAATTGAAGTCAAGCCTGAGACCTCAAGCAACAAAAAGCGCAAGGCTAGAAACTATATGGTTGCTGCTACTCCACCTGCTGCCCAAAACCCAGCCAAGAAACCATACACCGGACCTCACCCTTTGTGCAACACTTGCAAGTACCACCATCCCACACAGGTGCCATGTCGATTTTGTACTAAGTGTCAAAGATATGGTCACCTGGTGAACGTCTGTCAATCTCCTGCTGCCCAAGACAACAACAACCCAGCTCCCAACCAACAAAACAACAGGCCTACTCGTGGTCAATGCTACGAGTGTGGTAACCCTAATCACTACATCAACAACTGCCCTAATCGTAACCGTAACCAAAACCAAAATCAGAACCAAAACCAAAACCAGAACCGCAACCAGAACCAAGGTGCTCGAGGTCGCGCCTACAATCTCAACGCTAACCAGGCTCGTGACAACAACGAAGTGGTGAATGGTACGTTTCTCATTAATAACCACTATGCATCCATATTATTTGATTCAGGAGCTGATAAGTCATTCGTGTCACTGAAGTTTGAACCTTTACTTAACTTACCCCACACTAATCTAGAAGACCCTTTCGTGGTAGAGGTAGCTAACGGGAAGTCTATTTCGATCGACTCTATTATTCGTAACTGCTTGTTGAATCTCGATGATCATACCTTCCCTATCGATCTCATTCCCATGCATCTTGGTAGTTTTGATGTTATAGTAGGCATGGACTGGTTGTCAACTCATCGTGCCGAAATTCTGTGCTTCGAGAAAGTCATACGCATTCCTCTCGAATCTGGTGAGATTTTGAAGATTTATGGTGAGAAACCCTGTGGTGAGCTTAAGCTTATGTCTTGTACTACTGCCCAAAAGTACTTACGAAAGGGGTATACAGCCTTCTTAGCTAATGTGATAGAGAAGAAGGACAAAGGCAAAAGTATCCAAGACATTCCTATTATTCGAGACTATCCTGAAGTCTTTCCAGAGGATTTACCTGGGTTGCCTCCTGCTCGACAAGTGGAGTTTCGTATTGATCTTGTTCCTGGTGCTAATCCTATTGCTAAAGCTCCTTATCGTCTTGCACCCTCTGAGATGCAAGAACTTGCTAGTCAATTACAGGAACTTTCTGATAAAGGGTTCATTCGCCCTAGTTCTTCTCCATGGGGAGCCCCTGTCTTATTCGTTAAAAAGAAGGATGGTTCTCTTCGGATGTGTATTGACTACCGTGAACTCAACAAACTCACCATCAAGAATCGTTATCCACTTCCTAGGATTGACGATCTCTTCGATCAACTTCAAGGAGCAACCCACTTCTCGAAGATTGATCTCCGTTCTGGTTATCATCAGCTTAGAGTCCACGATGAAGATATTCCCAAGACAGCTTTTCGCACTCGCTACGGTCACTATGAATTCATGGTTATGCCTTTTGGGTTGACCAATGCTCCCGCAGTATTTATGGATTTGATGAATCGGGTTTGTAGACCCTATCTCGACAAATTCGTGATCGTTTTCATCGATGATATTTTGATTTACTCTAAATCAAAATCCGATCACGAGCAACATCTTCACTCTATCTTGAGTCTCCTAAAGAAAGAACAACTGTACGCCAAGTTCTCAAAATGTGAATTTTGGCTTAAGGAAGTTCAATTTTTGGGACATGTCATTGATATGAACGGAATTCATGTTGATCCTGCAAAGATCGAAGCTGTGAAGAATTGGAGTGTTCCTACCACTCCAACGGAAGTCCGTTCTTTTCTTGGGTTGGCTGGTTATTATCGTCGATTCATCGCCAATTTCTCCAAGATCGCTGTTCCTCTCACTACCTTAACTCACTAGGGTAAACCCTATGAGTGGGGACCTAAGCAAGAGGAAGCATTTGAAACTCTTAAGCTGAAACTCTGTGAAGCTCCTATCTTGTCTCTACCTGATGGTAATGATGATTTCGTGGTCTATTGTGATGCATCGAACCAAGGTCTTGGTTGTGTTCTCATGCAACGAGGAAAGGTTATTGCTTATGCGTCTCGACAACTCAAGACTCACGAGAAGAATTATACCACCCATGATCTTGAATTGGGCGCTGTTGTCTTTGCACTCAAAATTTGGAGACATTATCTTTATGGGACCAAATGTGTGGTGTTCACGGACCACAAAAGTCTCCAACATGTCTTCGATCAAAAGAATCTTAACATGAGGCAACGACGATGGGTTGAATTACTTAACGACTATGATTGCGAAATTCGCTACCATCCTGGCAAAGCGAATGTTGTGGCTGACGCACTTAGTCGTAAAGAGCGTGTCAAACTCCAATGTGCGAGAGTTCGTACCGATCTTCAAGATCGCATTCTCCAGGCTCAACACACCTCAGTCACCCAAGGTAACATGTACGATGAAATGTCTTGTGGTGCTGAGACTCAGCTTGAAACCAAACCCGATGGTCTCCTTTATTTCCTTAACCGACTGTGGATTCCCGACCGTGATGATCTTCGTACTTTTCTCATGAACGAGGCTCATAAGTCTCGTTATTCTATTCATCCTGGAGCTGACAAGATGTATCAAGATCTTCGTTATTCTTATTGGTGGCCTGGTATGAAGAAAGACATTGCCCTATTCGTTGCAAAATGCCTCACTTGTTCCAAGGTTAAGGCTGAACATCAACGACCATCTGGTATGCTTGAACAACCAGAGATTCCTGTCTGGAAATGGGAGAGCATAGCTATGGATTTCATCACCAAACTTCCTCGCACACCCAAAGGTTTTGACAGTATTTGGGTAATCGTCGATCGTTTGACCAAGTCAGCTCACTTTCTACCCATTCGTGAGAAGTATTCTGTGGAAAAGTTGGCAAAGATGTACGTAAGTGAAATCGTATGTCGTCACGGTATACCTTTGGACATTATTTCTGATCGCGATGGTCGTTTCACCTCTCACTTTTGGGGATCTCTACAAGATGCTTTGGGTACCAAGTTGAACCTGAGCACTGCTTATCACCCTCAAACTGATGGTCAGACTGAACGAACCATCCAGACACTTGAGGACATGCTCAGGGCATGTGTCATCGATTTTGGTGGCGCATGGGATTCTCATCTTCCTTTGGTTGAGTTTTCATACAACAACAGTTATCACGCCAGCATTAACATGGCTCCTTTTGAGGCACTCTATGGTCGGAAATGTCGTTCACCTGTCTGTTGGACTGAGGTTGGTGAAGCTCGTATTACTGGACCCGAACTAATCCAGGAAACCACAGACAAAATTCAGCTTATTCAGGATAATCTTCTCAAGGCTAGAAGTCGCCAAAAGAGTTATGCTGATAAACGTCGTAAACCCTTGGAATTTCAAGTTGGGGACCTTGTGCTACTTAAGGTATCCCCTTGGAAAGGAGTTATTCGTTTCGGTAGAAAGGGAAAGCTAGCTCCTCGATACGTAGGCCCCTTCAAAATTCTTGACAAAGTTGGAAAAGTGGCTTACAAGCTTGATCTTCCACCTGAGCTAAGCAATGTTCATCCGACCTTCCACGTTTCGAATCTCAAGAAATGCTTAGCAGATGAGAATCTTCATCTTCCTCTTGAGGATGTGCAAATCGATGAAAGCATGCACATTATCGAGAAACCCGTCGAGATTGTTGACACTGGAGTCAAGAAACTCAAGCGCAGTCGTATTCCGATCGTTAAGGTTCGTTGGGAATCTAAACGAGGCCCAGAGTTCACTTGGGAACGTAAAGACCAGATGAAGTCGAAGTATCCACATCTTTTCCCACCAGACTCTCCAACTCCAACTTCGGGACGAAGTTCCTAAAAGTAGGGGAGACTGTAACATTACGCATTTAATACTTGTACGTTACACGTTCACATTTAATAAAAACGTCAAGTTTTCATTTTATACGTTGCAATTAATTATTTTGTCGCGATTGTGGAACCCTAATACTATATATAATATTATATATATGTGTGTAGTTGGATAATTATATCAAAAAAATAAAAGCCTTGGCCGGGAATCGAACCCGCGCCAAAGGCCGGGCCAAACACACACACATGCACAACCAACTGGGCTAGCCATTTCTTTGTTATAAACCCAGACGCGTTATAATTAAATACACACATTATAAACCTTCACAGTTGACAAGGAAAGTCAACTGTGGGTTACCTTGTTGATCAATCCATCAAATTAACATGTAATTGATCTACTTTTGGTAAACTCGTATGATTACCGGCCTATTACAACACGATTACACGTCATATACACATCAATCGTTGACCCATTTGATCAATTATACGCGTATGCATTCAATAAGAGGTCAAACCTTCCAATTAACCTTAACCCTAATCCTCAGTATAAATAGATGCATTCCAAACCTTGATTACTCGCTCACAACTCTCTCTCAACCTCCCAATCTCTCTGATACACTCTGAATTTGAATATCGAGTTCGTTGTTTGACTTTTTCTTTGACCCGAAGATAACACTCAATTCATCACTGGTGATATTTGGAATCACTTTGGGCAACACAATTATTTCATATTTTCAACAAGTTTAACATTTGCTAAGGTGAGTTTTACATAGCCCCTTTTATTTATCACCATTTTTGGGGTGAAACATGTTATAACATTATCATTGCAATTCAATCATCAATGTGTCTATGTGTTTTCTATGTTGCATTATGTCTTGAGCATGATTAGAGTAAGCACCATTCTAGCATAATCATTAACATTGATCAGCCGACGGTATACATTGATAGATCTATTGGACTGACAATCCCACCCGGATACGTGCCTCCTACAAAGGTTACGTGGGTGTTTGTTATCGCATAACATATTCATTTGGACCATAAGTGTATGGTATGTATCATTTTATAACAGTCAGCAGGGTTGATTATGCACTCGATTTATTTCTAATATGTTCTCACATATGGGCTAGATTAACATGACACATGAATTGCACAACATTTTATTCATTTTATCATCAAAAACCTATGTAATTCTCACCAACTTATGTTGACCCAAAATACTTTCAAAATTAACATGTTTCAGGTAACAATGAAGCTGAGGCTTGAGTTAGCATGAGGATTTTTTTCTTGAAGTTTATTTGAAGTTTTTGAAGTTGCTATTTGATGTTATGTATTTGAATTCTTAGACATTATTTCACATTTTGGATATTATGTTTGAACAAATTATTTAAAATTTATATTATACCATGTGCTACTGAAAACAATCATCAATACGTGGCACCCCGATGTTTCCGCCATCGGTTGGGGTGTTACACTTTGTGTCTTTTTTTGATGTTGGTTGAGTTTCGGGTATAACGTCGTCATCGACGCCTAAGGATATAAAGTCGTGTTCGGGTTCGGATTGTGATTGAGGTCTCGCGGGGAAGGTTCGCATTTGGTTAGGGGGTGGCATTTGCATATGAAATTGTTGTTGGTGATGCATTTTCATTTGCCAAGGATTTTGTGGTTGAGTAAAACCGCCAAACCCGTATGTGCTAGGGCCGAGCGGTGTAGAGGGGTAGGGAAAGTTCGGTGCTTGGGTAGAAGGAGTAGCGGGGGTGTTCGGGAAAAAAGGTTGTGGGTTTGAACACCTTGGATCCATATAATTTTTTTTGTGTGAAGAAGGGACAAGTTTTTATAAAAATTGAATGGATGGTAAAAAGGTTGTGTGGTTTAAAATGAGGGTGAATTGATATTTATATAAAGGTTTGAAGTTTGTTTGTTTGTTTTTTTTTTTTTTTTTTAATTTGACCAAAGTAACGGTCAGTTTTTAAATGTGGGCCAACGTTCAAAATTTTCAACCAATAATATGAGCCGGTGACAACGGTAAGAAATCCCTCAATCCACCGAACCTCCATTGGGGGGGGGGGGGGGGTGTTCCCGAACGGTAAGCTTGCCAAATCATCACCCCGATTCTCTTCCCCCAACCCACACCATTTAGTCTTCGATATTGTATACCCGCTTAGACCATGTGTAGTGGTGGGCTTTATTTATAAAGTCCCCCTTTCTGATTGGTCCACGTGGCAGCTGAGTCAGCATGGAGAGAGAAAGTAAAAAAATGGTGTAGTGGTAGGGGCTTTATTTATAAAACCCCTGTTTCTGATTGGTTGTTTATTGTATTATTATTTTTAATCTTTTAACTCAAAATAATTAAAATAAAAGACAAATAAATATAAAAAAATTACAAATAATATTAAAAACACACAATTAATATTAAAAAAAATAAAAGTTACAACTAATATTAATTTAAACATTACATATTCCTAAATTACTTATTTAAACACTAGATAATACTAAATTACTTATTTAAACACTACATAATTAATCCTAATTTTCTCCCCTATGGAGAGTAACTGTCCCAGTCCATGAGTGTGTAGTACGGCGGGGACACGGAACGATCGCTATCGCGACCGTCGGACCTCGCATCCGAGGGGATGCAACAGTACTCATGAGGAGGGGAAAAGTTGTTTCGTTCTTCTTCTATAGCACCCCTTAAATCTTCCAGGTCCTCCTCGGTTCGCTCCCGGTCATGAGGGGTTGGGGTGGGGGTGGGGTTCGGTTGGGTCTGCACAAACTGTAGACGCCCCAATCCTCTCTCAGACATAACATAATCTACGGACCACACAATCTCCTCTGCAGTGAAATCAGCATCAGGGTGTGTGGAAGTGTATCCAGGGAGTGGAGGAATGGAGGGGACGGGGTTGGAGACATGTGGAGGAGGAGGAGGAGAAAAAAAAAACACTTGTTGAGGAGGAGGAGAAAAAAACTGTTGTTGAGGAGGAGGAGGTGGAGAAAAAAACATTTGTTGAGGAGGAGGAGGAGGAGAAGAAAACACCGGTGCATGACGTCTCCGGCGAGCGTATCGCATGAGATTCGACGGCTCGGCAAGGTCATTTGGAAATCCACCACCCATAGCTGGTTTGTAGTGTAGTTTTTATAAATTTGTAGTGTGTTTGTGTTGTTTGTGTAGTGTGGTTTTTAGTTTATGGTTGTGTTGTATGTGTATTGTGTGTATATATATAAAATCTAAAAAAATTAAAGTTACCGTTCAAAATTTAAAGGCTCCAACGGTCAAAAATTTTTGACACTTTTTTTGCCCCCCCCCCCCCCCCTCACCACGTGTCACGATTTCATTGGAGGGTTCAATTTTCGTTTGGCGTTATAAAAATAACGCTTGGGCTGTTTTGGCACATATAACGCCCCTATGTTTCGGTGTGGGGGGCGCTATTTTTCAAAAAAATGCAAAAATAACGCCCCACGGTGGGTCTTATAATATTATGTTATGTAATTATCACTAGTTAGGATGCCAATTTTATCTAAAATGGTCTTAAAATAACTTAACAACCAACTTGAAATATTAAACACTCAGCTCAGACTAAACTCAAAAGAGCTTCTCCAATACGTATACTTTCAAGCATCCTTTAAATCATCTAACATTCATCCACTGTGTTCGATTTTCGGACGCCTATAAACAAACACTTAAACTAATGGGTCTTCCAGTGGGGAGTTCGCCCGTTGGAGGTGTTCTAAGCTGTAACAAACTTAATTTTAATAAATTTAACTTTGATGTATTAAGTAGAAGCACAATGATGTGGCGCACGTTAGTATTCCTGTCACTACCGTTAACGTAAACTACAAAGCTCCCACTACTGGTCACACCACCACCTTAACAATTCGAGCCAACATTGAGAACCTCTAGATTGAAGCCAACATTTACATCCTTTCTTGAGACAAAGATCACGTATCTAAAAGTAAAACAAACATGAGTACAACCTGTTTATCATCACAATTATTCAACAAAATTTATCTAAATGTGTAACCATTGTCATCACGCAATGCTTTGTTCTAACTTAATATAAAAACCCACAATAAATTCACACGGAAAACCTACAAATGTGTCTTCAGGTTGGTGATGATAATTGATTATTTGGAGTAAAATTGTTTTAATTTTTAGCTATTATTAAATGAATAACTACTAGCAAGTTATCACATATGTGTCAGACCACATACACAATTTATAAACCGACCGTCGAAGTTAATTTGCTACATTTTCATTTACAAAAATCATGTGTTTACCAAAACAATAAATTTCTAAGTTTAATACGCAGTGTAACTATTAGGCCTTAAGATATACTTTAACCTCTCTTAACTTTACCTAGATAATACATCACCTATTTTTCCTTATTTTACTTCATCTCAACCAAAGAAAATGGTTTAATCCTATTAACTTCAGCAAACCATATATTTTAAGTGGTTTTGGTATAGAAAAGGAAAATAATTAATGCAAATTTTTAACATTTGGTTAACGTGTTAACAACTAACTACTTTAACGCCCCTTAACACAAGAAGAGAGTGGTGTACAATGCAAGTTAAAATGACATGTCACCCTTAACGCCCTAGATGTTAAAGCATACCCCATGGCCTTAGATTATATATTAACCTTAATATATTTTAACATCGCTATTTTTATCAAGATTTGCGTACTTTATCCGAGCTTATATATTTTTTATAATATTAACATAGTTTTTTTATATTAACTACATATATAAAATGGCTATCATGATGGTGGAGGGAGTGATCTCATGCTCCCTCTCCTCGCCTTCGGTCATGACAGATAGACCGGTGGTGCTCCTACGTTCCTCTCTGTATCCTGCATCCTCTCCCGTTCCTTAATTATCCCTTTTCGAATTCGGGTTGAACCCGCCGTTGCTCCCTCATCTTCATCCCGCAAATTGGTCCAAGTCATCTTTAACCTATTCCTCCATCCTTATTCCCTTAACAAGTTTATATCTAGGAATTTTGTGAACCCATACAGTTGCCATAATTCTCAAAGTACGTGAACAAGTAATGTGAATTAGAATCTTCCTAGATAGGAATATTTGCCTTTCTACCTATTAGAGTATATGTAGTGGGGCTCGTTGTGCAGCGCTATAACCCCTATAGCGCCGGGGAACACCGCCCCCCAGGCGCTATAGGGCGTTTTGGGTTTGGTTTGTTCCCCACATAGCGAGCGTTATGCATGCATTGGTATGTGTAGTGGCAGGTTTGAATGCTTTGACCGGTGGTTGGGGTGTGGTATTCGAAGCATTTATTAAAAAAAAAAAAAAAAAAAAAATTTGTATATAAATATACATACAACACAAGACTCACACACATACAACACAAGCTGCACAAACACTACACACACACACTTTGAAATTTTATTGTGAGGGAAGAGATGAATCCTTTCGGTCAAGGTTTCGGGTTTGGTTCCCAAACCAGTGGCGAAAACACCCGACCTATAGCTCCGGGTTCGGGTTCAAACCCGCAAAGTTTCACGCACCTCTTAAACCAACCGTATGGTTGGGACCCGAACATGTATAATGTTAACATGGGAGGGAGTTTTGGGATGCCCATAGGAGGTGGGTTTGGCCAAACACAAGTGTACGGGTCATCCCAAATGTTCGGCTCTTCAAATGCTTGGCAAGAGTCGGTTCCGGAGACACAAGGCCCGGTTGAAGAGGAAGAGCCCGGGCGAGGCAAGGCACCCGCGCGACGGAGTCACGCAAGAAAAGAGACGGGCGGTCGTGCCAAGAAAAAGGTTATACCATGGACCGACCACGAGTTGTACTCGTTAACCCGAGCGTGGGTTGACGTGTCGGAGGATCCTGAAGTCGGTAAGATATTATATATTTTTTTGGTAATGTTAAATTTTTTTGGTAAGATATATAATTTTTGGTAATGTTATATTTTTTGGTAATGTTTTTTGGTATAATGTTATATTTTTTGGTAATGTTTTTTGGTAATGTTATATTGTTTGGTAATGTTATAGTTTTTGGTATGTTTTTTTCAGCCAACTATCAATCTAAAGGCGATTTTTGGAAAAGAGTACGGGAAATATTTTTTGATCTCTCGGGTAAAGGAGAAGGCTACCGGGAGAATGATTCGATATCGGGCAAGTGGACCGATATCAACCAAAAATGCACAAATTTTCAGGGCATTTATCAGCGCACCAAGTTCGGGTGGAACAGTGGGCAAAGTGACGAGGATGTCTTTGTGGCGGCTTTGGAAGAATACAATCAGACGTACGGGAATTTCCCGTACGTGAAATGTTGGCGCGTGCTGAAAGACTGCACCAAATGGCACCCCGTGCGCCCAACTGTTGGATCTTCTTCATCTAGGGCCAAAAATATGAGGCCTTCAAAAAAGTCGAGGACCTCTGACTCGGTTGATCCCGAAACGCCTACGTCTGACGCGCGTTATGTCGACCTCAACTCACCAGAAGAAAATCCCTTTTTTGCAGGGGAGGAGGGGGCGGAGGAGCTACCTCGTCCCCCCGGTCGACGGGCTGCTCGAGCCGCAAGGACGGAGTATTCGTCGGGGGTTGATAAGTTAGTCCCGGCATTTGCTGAAATGAACCAGCGGCTCCAAGACTTGCGCGATATCGGGGCTCAGCGTATCCAAGAAAACCGAGAGGTCGTTGACATCATGAAGGAACGACAGTTTGAACGCGACTTTGCTTTTTACACGTCAAACTTTGACCACCTAGAGGGGAAAGCGCTGGAAATGGCTATGAGCCGAAAGGCAAAAATCGAAAAAAAATATGGTTTCTAGTATTTTTATCTTTTATTTATGGTTTGTAATTTTTTTTTTAGTATTTGTATTTTTTTTTTGTTTTAGTATTTGTAATTTTTTTTATTTTTAATGAAATATTATTAAGTATTAAATATTCTTATTTAAATAAAAAACAATAATTAACCAATCATTACCAATCATTTATAACCCCAACATAACCCTCCTTCCCACTACACCCTCTTTTTCCATAACCCCAACATAACACCTTTTCTATTACTTTTTAATATTTTAATCCTATAACCCCAACATAACTATCCACCACTACACATACCCTTACTTTTTACGCTTTTGTCACAAATATATTAATGGTAAAGCAGCTCATCTTTAACATGTATTTCATCATCTATTGAACAACATACAACACTAAAATTTGATCCCGTAGCATTTTTTTTAATCTTTCACAAAGTTTCAATTGAAATATGTATACCTCTATTACAAATTTGATTACCTATATAGATGCAGGGTCAAGTTATCATACATAGTGTAATAAAAATGAGAATGGTGAGAAAGATACAAAAAACACAACAGATCACGAAATATGACACAATGAGCCACAAAATATAGCACAATACCGAAAAATATAATACAATGCTAAAGAAAAAAGACACAATAAATCACAAAAATGACACAATGATGAAAAAAAACACAATGCTACATGAAAGACACAATAATATAACGTAAATCTTAAAAACAACAATCTAAAAATTCAAAAAAGCGAAAACTAATTAAAAACAAAGATCGTATGGTTCGATGAGACGGTTCCAATGTCATTTGAACGGGTTCAATCGGAGTCCGTTTGATACCCTTTTTACGACTTCTTATTTTTCTTTCACATTTGATCCTAACCGTACCTACACATGAGATGTTTATCAAAAAGTTCAAATATTAAGATGAAACATTATCTATGCTCTATGATATAGATTCATTAAAACCAATGGCAAATTGATATAAAAAAAAACCGAATATATTATCATGTCCAAGTATGAAATCTAATATCACAATAGGTGTCATGTGATATAGACTCATTATTTAGTTGTCATATTTTATTTTCGTATACAATAGCTAATTTACACTGATATACCAAATAATTTTGTTTCATGTGTTATTTTAATCATGATTCATTCATGTCTGTTAGCCACGAGGAATATTCATCAATTTAGCTATTTACAGCAAAAATGTGACCATCCTTGTAGCAAATATACTTTATTCTATTCTGAAATACTAAAGACCCAATATGTTTTTTTTTTTTTTTTTTTTTTGAAAAGCAACTTTCATAAAAAACGCCGCAACACGGACCTCAAAACAAGGACTGACAGGCAAACAAACCAACAAAAATTACATCACGTCCAAGGGGTATTTATATCACCAATCCAAATTCATATTTTTTAATCTAGACCTATGGCGAATCCATAAAAACGACATGGACTTGATATTCTCAAACACTTCTATCGGTCTTCGTTGCTTACTATTAAAGACCCAATATGTTTAACAAAATAATTTACTTGCAATGTTATTGCCTTAAATAAATGTTGTACATTAATATCTCTTAGAAAGTGATTATCTGCATTTTCAAAACAGACTATTTGTAAGGGGGTGTTTGGGATTGATTATTCAAAACAGATTATGCGTTTTGGAAAAGCAGAGGTGAAGCTGCTTATAGATTATTGCGTTTTGATAGCCTAAAAAACTGATTATCTGCGTTTTCAAAACGCAATCCAAACACTAAAAACTGATTATCTGCATTTTCAAAACGCAATAATCTAAAAATCAGATTCAAAACGCAATCCCAAACACCCCCTAACTCCATTTTAGATGCTACATCCTCCATTTTATCTTTTTTCACTCTACTTTATTTGAAGAAAATTGTTTAACGTCTTTAACTCTACCTAATCCACTTAACTTTATCTCTTTCAATTCTTGTTAACATATTAACTTAGGACTATTTTAACGTCCCTTAATATAAAAAGAGAATAATACACAATAAAGATTAAAATGACATCTCATTGTTAACATCCTAGGTAGTAGGTGTTAACATATACCCTAAGCCCTTACGTTAAAGAAAAAGTAATATTTCAAGATAAAATTTATAAATAATAAAAAAAAAAAAAAAAAAAAAAACACAATTAACACCATCTCCATCTAGCTGTCTTCTCTCTCTCACACACACATTAAATACACACCAAAACCTTCTTCCACAAATCCCGATTCATTACAATCTCCATCACATAACCAACCAATCACCTGTACCCTACACTCTCTCACTCATCATCTTCATGACAATGACGACCAATGCCGTTGGACCCTTCGGCGACACTACGTTGACCAAAGTCTTCGTCGGAGGCTTAGCATGGGAGACTCCAAAGGAAGCCATGAGAGACCACTTCCACAAATACGGAGACATTCTTGAAGCTGTTATTATCAACGATAAGATCACTGGCCGATCCAAAGGATACGGATTCGTATGCATTCTTCTTATTATTCATCGTTATTGATGATTTGATTCTATTGATTATTGTGACTTAATTAGGTTTTGTTTTGTGTTTCTGCTATTGTGCGCTTTAGGTTACGTTTAAGCTGCCTGAATCGGCGAAAAAAGCGTGTGAGGATCCGACGCCGGTTATTAACGGCCGTCGGGCTAACTGTAACCTAGCTTCACTTGGTGCTCGCCGTCAAAGGACGTTAACCGTTGTTCCGCCGTCACCACCGCCACTACCGCACCAGCAAAATGGTAGGTTTTTTAATTGTACAGTGAATTTATTATTTATGTGATTTATGTTATTGAGTTTTTGATATTTGATGAGGAAGTGCGCGCCTTGACAACTAACGCGTGTTTGTATCATTTGCGTTTGATACTTTTGGTTTTCTCTATGTCTAACTGGACATATATAATAATGTTATGACCCCCAAGACATGTAGTGCCGAGACGATTTTCTATAACTCGGTCTAGTTAATCAGAATCGATCAAAGACGGTTAACTTTAACTAGACTCGGTCAACTCGTGACGAGTTTGATTTATAAAATATATAATTTCTATGTCTATAATATTAATGTTGTGTATAATTTTTCAGAGAATGAATATCAATATTTGAATTTTTTTATTAATTTTAAATTTGTATCTTTTTTTAATTATATTGATATTCTCGTATTTTGTTATAATTTTAGTAAAATTATGAAACATGACATGTATAAGTTCCCAAAAATTAGTTTTTTTTTCGGGTTATGGGATTCATACACCCTGTGACGTCACTTTCTGGGGGTGTGACATCACATTCTAGGGTATGTGGCAGCCTCTTATTGGTGTGTGATGTGAACCAGGGTGTACAATTCCTAAATAAGTGGTGTATGAATCCTAAATACCTTTTTTTTCAACCATGCCAACACATATCTTTTTTTTTTTTTCAATGTAATTGATTGAAAGATATGTAAACATGATATTATTAAATAAAATGATGATTTGTGGGACACCTAATGTGATATTGTGATTGTAGTTAAATTGTACAGTAGATTTATAATTTATGCTATCTAGTATCTGATGACTGATCTGATTCTTAATGTGGATTTGATTTGACTATTTCAGGACCTAATGTGATTGTAGGTCCCAGATCTACCGGATCGGTTACACCGCCGCCACCTCCAAGCCACGTGCAGTGGTACTATCCACCAACGCCACCACCAGCATCACCGTACCACCACCAGGCAATGCAGTACTACGGTTACGCTCCGGCGGCTTACGTGGCAACATCAGATGTAAGTTACAATCATGTAAGTGGATCCAGATCAGCTGTAACTGTTTTTATTTATCCACTTGGATAATCAGAGATAATAATAATAGTAATAATTTAAATTGAATTTTTAATTGTACAGAAATTAGGATATACTGGTGGGGCCTACATGAATGGAGGACATTATATGTATCCTAGTGGACATTATTCGCCAACGTACCCAATGTATCAATACCATCCTTCTCAAGCAATGGGCTTACCGGCCCATTTCTTTTGTGCCCCAACATCTGCTGGCCCAATAGCTACTGTTCCTGCTATTCTCTCAAAGCCCACACAAATTGCTCCAGCTCCAGGTACATATATATTATAATATTAATAATATATTGAATTTTAATACTTATATACTTCTTGTATTTGCTTTTTATATCTTTAATCTGAAACATAACATGCTATATTGTGATGTAGACTAGGGTTTGTAATTCAGAAATGGGTGGCGGCGCAACTTATTGCCCGTCTACTTTCTATTGTGATTGTGATGTAAATTTCGTATTTTGTTTTAATGGATGCTTCAGTGTTTTACTGCAAAAAAAAAATAAAAAAATGCTATATTTATTTTATAACAAGTTGTACAAATATGAAAACTATATAATATTAAATTATCAAATTATTAGTTTGTTATTTTTTGAGATCATAGTTAACAGTTCGGTCTAACCAAGCCATGAACTAACATGGGTGTTTTTATAAAAATTTATATTTTTATAAAAATATTGAAAATATTGTACTAGATTTATTAATCTCACATGTAAATATGCTACTTTTGGACATAATGTTTGACCATGTTGCCAGTAAGGTTGTGGCAGAATCACATGCTACCCTTTTTACCCATTACTTAAACACGCATGGGGGTATCTAAGTGTTTACAAATCTCCATCTTTCAATATTTGTATCAGTGGTCCTTACAGTATGCCTAATGTTAAAATTCAGTCCTTCTGGTTCCAAACATTAGTCAATAATAAAGGCTAAGTAAAGTGAAGTTATTTTGTTGTTAAAAGGTGTAACACATGCTTTGATAGTTCTATACTATGAGTAGATTTGGAACTACTAATGATACAAGTACAGTTTGTTTGGCTGTTGAATAGGAACAGTTGGGGGAAGAGCTACAAATGAGGCTAAAAGTGGCAAATAACAAAAGAGAAGGGGGTTAGAAGGGCTTTTCGGACCAATTATATTTTATCTGATCTGCAATGACCAACTTTTATTTTTTTATTTCCTCTAATTTACATGATTTTTTTTTCTATTTAACTTTATCAATTATTAGTTAATTAATTGTATTCTTATCCTTTAGGCATATCTAATAACTTATTAGATTCATTCTTTTTGTCATCTTCAACTCTCATTCTCTAATCAAAATTATAAATTGTTGTAATAAATACCAAACAAATTTGATCTTATTGATATTTTGATGTAGAAATCTTGACTTATTTGAATAGTAATGATTTGTATACAATTATATATTGCTTATAAACAAATATATAAGGCATATATAAATTCTCGTGGTATACTTTTAACCCATGAATTTGTGGCTAAGCCGTATGGTGTTTACCTCCTACAAAAGTGGTGTGTGTTTTGATCCTTACTAAACATATTAAGTGTTAAGTTAACCAACGTATATTCTAGTCGATCTATACCACCAGGAATTTCAATTGCGCTCATATTCATCACCGTAGGAATTGGGTTCAAGCTTTCCCCAGCCCCTTCTCATCAATGGACTCCTGACGTATACGAAGGAGTGCAGTTCGTTCGATAAATTCCTACCTCTCTATTATACAATATCGGATTCATGTTAGTGCATTTGATTTTAAAACAAGAACATACGGTGATTAGAAAAAGGAGAACGTTGTTAGTAACCATGTGGTTTGGAAGATTGACGACATGGATGGTTAATGTGCTCCGTAAAAGAATAAATGATGGTTCTTAATGCTAGTTAGAGTTATAAAAAAGTGAACTACTTCTCATAGTACTAAATATTGAAGGAATAGCACAACCAAATTAACGAAACACCACCAAAGCAATCAAGGTTGAACGGATCGACTTGATCCAGAACAACCAAAATTCACACAAAAAAAAGTGATTAGAGCAGAGTAAGAAAAACACACAATGCAAGCACGCTAATCACATAAAAAACAAACAATGATAATAATAAAACGATAGATGACACAAAAACTTTACATGGTTAGGTCTAGTGGGGAAACTACGTCCATAGGATAGTTATTTCATTATGCTCATTACCATAGATTAAAATTACAAGGACTGAATCTGTACAGAGATAGAAATAAGGTTTCTATCTTAGTGAACAAAAACCAAATGGACCTTTAATTATTTAAACCGGCCCACCATTAGTCTTCTAATCAAAAGCCCAATAACAAAGGACTTCAGACCCAACACCTTGTTCCGTTTCCAATATACGGTAATACCAATCTGGCACGTCATAAACCCAACACCTTGTTCTGTCCACCACGAGACTTAAACCCTCACCATTTAGACAGATCCAAATTTTACACTTTAACACCATATTATACACACCTAATGTTATCATTACAGAATTTTGGATAGCATTTTCTCTGGTTTTTTCTATATATGGTATATCATATGATCAACTGATTTAGTTGTTCAGAATTTTTTGTTTTTTTTTCAGTTATGGTTCAATTGTTATAATCTTGCCACGTGGCAACCTGATATTAATAAGATGAAAATGTGGGGCACATATTCGTTTAAAGTTTGCATCAAACACTTGTTTGATGTTTAAAATCCGTTAATAGAAACGTTTGTTCCCCTCTATTGTACCTACCCGCAACATTGAAAAATAGTTAAACGTACATACAGGATCCAATCAATAATTAATCAATCATGGGTGCTGAAACATTTGTGGAGATTGTACTTGCAATCATCTTGCCTCCTGTTGGCGTTTTTCTTCGATTCGGTTGCGGCGTAAGTTATCATCCACATTTTCATCGCTACGCGTTAAGTTTTTTTTTTTTTAAAAAAAAAAAAATATATGTACACTATGATAATGTTGCGTTTGTTTGAAATGCTAGATCGAGTTCTGGATATGCTTATTGCTGACGTTTTTGGGGTACCTTCCGGGGATCATATACGCGATTTATGTGTTGGTTGCGTAGCGATTCGGGATGTAGTGCCTTGTATGATTTTGAAAATGATAGTGATCCAAGGACTTGACACTTTTCTGTTGTTTTGAAATTGATGTATGATCCTGTAACAAATTATTTGATTTATAACTTGGTATAAGAATTACAATCTTTATTTATTTACTGTTTTAACATAACAAAAAATTGATCAACATCTCCTGCCTAATTTAGGCTCTTGGTGGTTGGCAGGGGTGTCTATAAACCGTCGGGTGTTTCTAAACCGTCAAAACCAATCAAACCGTCCAAACTGAAGAAAGTCAGTCGGTTTGGCTGGTTTTTAGTACGTGTGGCCTGGTTCATGGTTTGGTTTTAACGGTTTGGAACTCGGAACCATCTGTTTAACTTAAACAGATTGTTTAAAACATACATTGTTCAGCAGACCCAACCCAACCAGGCCGCATGGTTCAGCTTGTATTTTCCTAAAATCGGAGTATCAGTTCGGTCCATGTATATTATTATTATTATTATTATTATTATTATTATTATTATTATTTATGAAAACCGGCCGGTCCAGACCATGCACACCCCCTAGTTCTTGGTGGTGGATGTAACAATGTGAGCGACGACACATAGGTGGTGGAACAAACAACAAACATGGACAGTGGCGGATCCATAGGGGGTTCGGAACCTCTCGATTTGGAAAAATTGAAAATTTGAGTGAAAAAAGTTGAAAAAATTAGTGAAAATCTACGAAAGGAACCCCCTGAAAATCATTCCTGGATTCACCACTGATCATGGATGATGTTTAGCCGTTTAGAAACAATTTAAGTCATACTGCTTCCGCATTGATCCGCGGTATAATTTGAGCAGACTCAAGTTGACACATACAATTCAAGTTAAGACCCCCAAAACAGACAATACATTTTTTTTTACCCAAATCAGTCCAGGTTTTACAAAATGATTTGTAAACAAAGATATAAACAATGAAATTAAAGATGACAATTCCATATGTAAGTTTGTAACTACTCATCTATCACAAACACAGTCCCGTTTTCCTTGTCGAAATCATGAGATGTATGATCAACCACCTGCACAATTCACAAACAGTCGCTGTTTAGTCTGCAAACGAAAGACGTAGATGACCGAAGAACAACAATCATAGTCAAATGTCTTACATTAGTATTGCTGAGTTCAAGATTGTAAAAATCCATTGAGTCTGGCTTAAACAACGGACCAGCATGCCAAGTCCCACGGTTCAGCTTCAGAAATTTCGGCCCAGAGATTTTGAACACGCGTACACTATCAACTGCAGGAGGCACGAAACAGTGACCACTGCGTGACTGCAAAACATTTTCACCCTTTCCGTCATCCACAGTTGGATCAACTATCGACGACTTTGCAACTCCAAGGTACCAAACATCCCCACTAATTGAACCTAGGCATTGCGTCACACTTGCGTGATGTGTTATTTTGGAAAACTTGAGAGCGCGATCTTGAAGATGCATGATATAAAACCTAAATCATAGTTTCGAGTTATTTAAATCACGAATGCTAACAATGAATTAATTACGAACCCTCGTTATAGTTAAGTGACAGTTCTGAAATTCTGAAATCAATAATCGAAGATTATAATTTCACGTTAGTTAGCTTCATTTCTTAAACTTGTCACGTTACATCAAAATAGAAGGTAGACGGGCAACAAGCTGCGCCGCCACTCCTTTCTGAATTGCGAAACCTAATCTACTAAATACAAACCCCTGTCCCCCTGGAGATGAACTATTGCTGTGGATAACCCGTTGGACCCTGTTCAAGAAACGAATAGCTTCTGGTTCTAGGGAGCTGAAGGTATCAAAGGTTAAGGGGACAATTATCAACCACACTAGCGAAAATCCGGAAATCTTACAGAAAGCAATATTAATAACTAAGAAACCTATCAATCTACTAACTATTTACAATATAAAACCTAAACTAATGCTTCAAGTTCTAAAATCACTGATGCTAACCTGTGTGTTTTAAAAAGCGCGCCTAGGCGCAAACCTCTTCGCTTTTTTGTTTCATGCCATGACTAAAACCATGAAGCGCCAAAAAGGCACGTTTTTTGGACCAGTTTGGACTGAGGCGCGCTCCTATTTGAACTAGGGCGTTTTTATGCTGCAAAATGTTGTACCTTGTGTCTTTTTGGCTTGTAAACGTAGCTACAATCATATAAAAACCTACGAGATACATAAAAAAAGTTATTTAATCGTCTTCCGCCTCAGTTATGAAAAGCGCCGCTTTTGCGAATCCGCCTCGGTTTTAAACCTCGTCACTTTTAGGCGCTTATTAAAACCAAGATGCTAACGATGAATTAATCATGAATCCTATTTTTTTTTTTTTGGAGATTAGTATTTCAGCGGTAAATCCTGTGTTGCAAAGCGACCACTGCCCAGGATCGAATCCCATAGCACCACACGGGTTTTTCCTTTCAAACCCAAGCGGTTATTTTTTCGGTGAAGCGTGAGATTCAAACCTGTGACCAAACCCGGGCAGGAACCCTCTAAGGAGGTAAACCTTCCCACCTCAAACCAACTGGGCTGGAGATCATTGGCCATAAATCCTAATTAATATTAATATCAAATATCAAACCAATTAATTAATATTAATATGAAATATGAACCTGGGAGTGCCTTGAGAGAGGTCGAGTTGAGCATCATGAGGACCGAACTCTTCACCGTCATCTGACGCCTGAACCACTTGTCCGAACTCTTTGAAAGTCTCCGGCGTTGCTTCGATTGGCTTCACCTTCACCACCACTGCTTCCATTGGATCTGTACCGACGCTAAACCGTTGGTGCTGCTGTTGCAAGATGTGATAAGACTTGTGTATTTTGTCTTACACCCTTACACTTTTTAGCATTTACAAATAGACACTATACTTTTGTTTTTCTAACCAAACCCGTATTAGAGTAAAATTCTAATAAAATTTGTAACACTTTTAGTCCTTAAAATTAGATAACGTATGTGGACTAAAAGCGTTGCTAATTGCATTTATAAAATTTTGATGATAATCCATAAGTATGAGAATTACATCAGTACTTCAAACTTTTACAATTTGAAACATCTTTAGTCCTTGAAATTAGATAACACAGGGGCCTAAAAGTGTTACTAATTGGAAAAGTTTAAAGTATCGGTGTAATTTCTCATACTTATGCATTATCATCAAAATTTTGTAAAACCACATAAACCATCCATGTTTTTATTTTTGTTGAAATCTTCGATGAATTATATTTGTTGTCATCAATTTATGACCGACATAAATTGCAATTACTATATAAATTCATTTTAATTATTTTGTTTTAGTGAAAATTTTGTGACTAAAACAAGAAGGCGTAGCTGATTGCCTGTTCACTTGGAATGTTTAACGATATAAAATCTAGGCTGGTCGTTAATTTTGTGACCGTTACGATTTCGGTAGCAAAGCCGTCACAAACTTTGCGTCCTTTTTTTCGTCTTATATTTTGGTTATAGTTGTCTAGCTAGCTTTCTAGTAGTGGTAGCTAATTAAATGCTCACATGGTAGCAACAAGTAATGCCTCACTACGTAACATGCATTATTGGGTGATAGGTTTAATCTAAGTTATGGTTTGATGGATGTGAAGGTACATGGGCCGTCTTCGAAAATACTAAAAAAAAATTGAGCCTTGGGCGAAAAAAAAATTTGGCCCAAAATTTTGTAAAGAAGAATGATTAAAAAAAAAAAAAAATATGGTGCTAGAGCAAAGAATTGAACTTGAAACCTCTACATTAAATTAGTATGGTTTTTCCAACTCCATTAACAAAACTTTAATTTATAAAAAACAAATATATATCCTAAATATAGAGTTTAATATATACATACATATACATACATACATATATATATATGTGTGTGTGTGTGTGTGTGTGTGTGTGTGTATTTTTAGAAAAAGTTCAGGCCCATTTGAGGGTCGGGCCCTGAGCCGGTGACCACCCGGTCCATGCTTAGGGCCGGCCCTGGTACATTATGTTTGATTTGTCATGAAATGTTTGATTTGGGCCTGAAGATGTAACTAATAAAGGAAGCATCATCGTAATCATACTCAGTTAATCCCACCAATAGCAAGTTCTGATAGGGTTTGAGGAGGGTAAGATGTAAGTTGTAAGGTTTAACATAACATAATACTAAGAGTTCATAAACCTTATAACTTACATCTTACCCTCCTCAAACCCTACCAGAACTTGCTATAGGTAGGATTAACTGAGTATGATGACGATGATGCTTCCTTTATTAGCTACATCTTCAGGGCCAAACTGAATGCATATATGGAGAAAATAAGTATGAATCAAGTCTAACTAAGTAAATAACACGATGGTTGATATATGGATAAGTACATGTGAATCTAAACCAGCAAAGAAGCATGCTTTATGGCCATGCTACTTTTCACCACATTTATAGCAGGATTGTAGACGTTTAATGGGATCATGATGCAAAATTTCTTGTGTGCATCCAAAGACAATATGATTACTTAATAACTAAGTATGCATGAATATTGGTCTTAACTAGAGAAAACTAAGACTTGTTTTCTAACGATACCGACTACCGAGAAGATTAATATAGACCTGTGTAACACCCTAGACAAGTATCACACATCAGCCGTGGAACACATGAAAATTTCACAGTTATAAGCGTGCTCGGGTGATAGTATAAATAGGATGGGTTATGGGAAGTCTCCACTGAGGCAACAAAAAAACAAATCCAAGCGAACAATGAGAGGAGCCGAATGTTACATACTTGATCCCTTGACATCCCTGCTAGCTAGCCCTCTAGGTGCAACTGGTGGAGCTCCGGCTAACACCCTGGGCCAGCCTGTACTGATTACCAATTTCACCTGGATTGGGGATATCCCCAGGTGGAACCACATGTGGTAAATATGGTTCCGACAAGAATCGAAATCTTAACCTCCACATGACCTCCACTCTAGCTCCCCCAATTTTCACCAATTGAGCTAGGCTTCATCGGCGGGTGTTAAGAGTTAAGTTAGCTAAGTTGTCTTCTATATTTACTTTTTGTCCTATTTTTTTTATTTGACACAGAGAAATATATCAACCTTTATAATCAAAAAGACTAAAATACCTTTTCCCACCACCTATCTCCACTTATCATATTTATCTCTAAAAATATCCTGGTTAAGTTATGTTTATAAGATCTACTCTACTAGACGTATAACTGATAGATAATTAGGTTTAATCCCTTGAATATTATTCCATTAATCTTCACAATATATAAAAATACAAATGCCTTATTTTAGGCAATGGATAATTACAATAATTACACAATAATATGTTTCCTAAGATATGATCTATTATACCCCTGCAGTCGAATCAGGAGGCTGACGAATGTTGAGACTGAAACTGAAGTCTTCAAAAAGAACTCGTGATAGACCTTTTGTGAAGATATCTGCAACTTGGAATCGAGCTCTATATGCTTGGTACGTTGATGTTGTACCGGGTTACCCGAAAGATAGATAGCACTAATGTTATCACAAAAAAAAAACTATTGTGGCTTTAGATAATGGATGATGAAGCTCAAGAAGTAAGTTGCGCAGCCAACATATTTTGACAACTACATTAGCAACACCTCGATACTCGGCCTCCGCACTAGACCCGGACATTGTGGCTTGGCGTTTTGAGGACCAAGAGAGAAGAGTGGGTCCGAAATATACACAGTATCCGGATGTAGATCGGATGTTGTACCAGGTTACTCGAAAGATAGACAACACTAATGTTATCACACACAAAAAAAAAAAACTATTGTGGCTTTAGATAATGGATGATGAAGCTCAAGAAGTAAGTTGTGCAGACAACATATTTCGACAACTACATTAGCAACACCTCGATACTCGGCCTCCGCACTAGACCTGGACATTGTGGCTTGGCGTTTTGAGGACCAAGAGAGAAGAGTGGGTCCAAAATATACACAGTATCCGGATGTAGATCGGATGTTGTACCGAGTTACCCGAAAGATAGATAGCACTAATGTTATCACAAAAAAAAAAAAAAAAAAAAAAACCTATTGTGGCTTTAGATAATGGATGATGAAGCTCAAGAAGTAAGTTGCACAACCAGCATATTTCGACAACTACATTAGCAACACCTTGATACTCGGCCTCCGCACTAGACCTGGACATTGTGGCTTGGCGTTTTGAGGACCAAGAGAGGAGAGTGGGTCCGAAATATACACAGTATCCGGATGTAGATCGGCATGTGTCTGGGCAACCGGCCCAGTCTCCATCTGTGTATGCTGTCAAAGAGGTGGCATGAGACGGTTCAATGGTTAAGTCGAAATCTGTAGTGCCTTATAGGTAGCGAATTATACGGTTGAGAGCCTGCCAGTGGGAAATCATGGGGGCATGCATGTGCATGCAGACCTGCTGAACGACATAACTGATGTAAGTTCTAGTGAAGGTGAGGTACTGAATAGCACCTGCTAGACTGCAATAAAGAGTGGGGTCTTCAAAAGGAGAGCCATCTGTAGAAGAAAGTTTGGGTTGAGTATCTGCGGGATTGCAGTTTTGCATGCCGCACGATGGATAATGTCATGAGCATAGGCTTGTTGAGAAAGAAACATGGCTTGCTTATGACGTGTGACAGCAATAACCAAGAAATAGCTTAGTGGTCCAAGGTCTCTCATGGCGAACTCACTAGCAAGGCTGGCCATGAGATGTTGGCGGAGGCGGTCAGAAGAAGTGACTAAGAGGATGTCATCGACATATAAAAGTAAATATGCAGTCTGTGGTGTTGTTGAAGGATGAAGAGGGAGGTGTCACATTTGCTTTGAGTAAACCCCATACAAAGAACATGATCTGTGAAGTGTTGATACCACGCTCTAGGTGCTTGTTTCAACCCATAAAGAGACTTTTTCAATTTACACACGTGATCTGGAAAGTCTTTGTTCGGAAACCCATAGGTTGGTACATGTAGACTGTTTCGTTTAGTTTCCCATGTAAGAACGCATTAGTAACGTCCAGTTGATGTACCGGCCAAGACTTTGTGAGTGCGATGCTGAGCACTGTGCGAATTGTTGCTGGTTTTACCACTAGGCTAAAAGTCTCTCCACAGTCTATGCCAACCTGTTGTAACCTGCCATCACAAACCAAACGCGCTTTGTAGCGCTCAAGAGAACCGTCAGATTTAAGTTTGTGTTTAAACAACCACATGCTCCTGATGACATTCATTTGTGGATGTCGAGTTACCAAATCCCAAGTCTTGTTCTTAATAAGGGCATTATATTCATCCGTCATGGCATTATGTCATACCGGTGTGGACAAGGCAAGGGTCGGGTTTTTGGGTATGGGTTCGACGGTGGAGGTGTGAAGGTTAAACTTTTGTTTTGGTTTGTGTATGCCATCCATAGCATACCGGTGACCGCATGATGGATCTTGGAGTCCATGATCTGCGGATGTTTGTTGGGAAGGATATGGAAGCGGCAGAGGGTGGGAAAGGTAAAGGAGATGGGAAGGTTGCGGGTAAGGGAGGTTGCCGAGGGAGGAGGGCTGCCAGACGCTGTTGGAGAAGGGTTGAGAGAGGGCGGCGGAAGGTGGTTAGGGGATCTATATGGCTTCTGATACCATGATAGATAATTAGGTTTAATTCCTTGAATATTATTCCATTAATCTTCACAATATATAGAAATACAAATGCCTTATTTTAGGCAATGGATAATTACACAATAGTATGTTTCCTAATATATGATCTATTAATAATTATACGACAGCATCACGCCTACTGTGTTGAGCTTACATTTCCATACCAACCCTTAAAAAAGCGCCAACGCGCTTAAATCTCTTCGCATGATCATGTATCATAATGGTGATTGGTCGATTATAACCTCTATTTGTTGCTTAGTTAGATCCAAACATGATTGTTAGATGCTTTCCCTCGTCGTTGGCCGTTCAAAATAAAAAACACTTTCCCTGGTTAAACCAGTGACAAATATAGCCTTTTAATCCTTCTCATCTCATGATTCTTGTCTATTAGTCAACTGTTGGAAGTAAGCACAAAAAAGACATAATTTATGTCGTTACATTTCAAAATTTTCTATTATAATCCGGTCCGTATTTTAATTTGATTTTTTTTTATATTACAATGTAAGAAGATAAAAGGAGGAGAAAAATTACGATTGGTAGTCAGAATGTATGGTAACAATATTTTAATTAACCAAGGGAATCTGGAAGTAGTCAAGACCAACAACCACCTACTTTCTTTGTATGTCTAGCTAATGTCAACTCTTAATAGTTAATAATAAACCATCTTTCATACTCAGTGCATCTTTCAATGCAACAATATTAGAAAATTTGGGTCCTATCTTGTGGGTCCTATCATATAATGCAATAATATATAAAGTTATCCAGATGAAAATGGAATAACCAAATGAACCTATAGAATATGTGAAAGTAGCTATCTCTTATAGTTTCAATCCAAAACCTAGGAGTTCATACTGTAGATGAACTTTAAAATAGGAAAAGGAATGATACCATTTTGAGTTGGGGTAGGATTAGTGCAATCCAACACTTTTATATATTTTAAAATATATTCTTTGTATATTAACAGGCAATAAGAAAAGTCCTAAACGTAACATCCGAGATCTTTGATCAGCAAATAAATGGTTGACACTAGGACGGTATCTGATGGTCTTCGAGCCCTCAACTTTCAACCTATTGGAGATCGGTTGTGCCATAGTACCCCCCCCCCCCCCCCCCCCCACCCCAAAAAAAAGGTTGTGTCTTTATTGTTAAAGGCTCATGGGTCTCCCAACCCTAGGCGCAAAAGGCATAAAAATGAGGTGCCAATATAAGTAAGATGCGTAAATCCCGCATGGCACTCAAAGAGGATATCCTCTCCATTGAGCAATAAATCACACATGACATTCAAAGAGGGCATCCTCTCCCTTGAGCAATGTTTTAAAAACCGGTAAATACCGGCCGGTTATATTAGGCATGTAAACGAACCGAGCGAACATGAACACGGACACATAATCGAACACATTTTTGTGCTGTGTTCGTTAATTAAGAAATTTGTCATGTTCGTGTTCGTTCGTTTAAAACCTAAGCGAACAATCATGAATAAACATAAACAGATGTTGACAAGCATAATAAATGTAAATGATTTTGTATTACCAAAGAAACTCAATTACTAATTGTTATATATATACACAAGTAGTTAAAGCAAAATTTATGTTTATATCTATACTATATTATAAAGCATGAGAGAGGGATTTCATCAAAATTTAAGAAATTATAACATATAATGCATATGGTACAATACCCCTAATGAAGGTAGTAAAGGATAAAATAGTAATTTAACTAAGTATTATTAAATTGATCTAATTATCAACTTAATTTTAAGATGCTTAACACATAAAACCACCAAAGCACACCAAAGGTCTTATTTCAATCAATATGCCATAAATTCAATTGATTGAAATTGAAGCTCCTATCATTACTATATTAGTAAATGAAATTCACCATTTCACTTAACATCAACTCTTTCATATGTTGTTGTGTAAGTTAGAAGTGGAAAGGAGCCGATCAGGTTATAAGTGTTATTCTTGCATCTTCATTTTAGGTGAGTTTTGAAAAGAATTCTTATGTGGGTTTAACTTATTTTGATTGTTAGATTGAGTGGTTTGATTAGGGTTTTAAATGTTGGTTTTATTCAGGCGATTATGAGTTGATTATATTTTAGCGTTTTCTTCTTAGTCAATTACGCTATTGCCAGGTAATTTTAAATTGATGGACTGAATGTATTTTTCTCTATATTCATCAAGTGCTTTTGAAATTCTAAGTGTTGGTTTCTTTTCAATAATCTTTTAGTAAATAATCATTCTCGTAGTTACAAAATTTTTATATATGGGAGTTCAGTTTTTGTAAGTTATATAAAGTACGTCCTCTTACTTTCATTTTATTTGCGGTCATTAGGCACTGTACTCATTGTTTTTATCATGAAATTCAAAATATGGCTTATTGTTGATATATTTAACACATATTTTGAAGTTATATTCATACTACTTTTCTCTTTTTATTGTTCTCTGCAGTTTCATAATTTTGGCTTTTTATTATTCAAAACTATTTCGCTACACATTTAACCCGAATTAGTTGCATGACATTGATACATGATTTACAAGTATGAATATGTGCATATATCTTATCCACATAAAAAGAACCTAGCGTAACCACAAGCACAAGTCTTGAAAATTGCTCTAACTGGAACAAAATCACAACTGCTTTTACGATATATAATAGGCTGACTAACTAATCGTAGTATTTCGATAAACATCATCAACAAAAAAACGAATGCTTTCCTTTTATATTATCACATTGAATGATAGATATAGCATAGTTTGTAAAGAACAAGATCTTTCTCTTTTTCTCTTTTGTAGCTATATATGTACAATGAAAATATGGCACAATTTGTAGTAGACTATTGTATTGGTAAACTAAATGGTTCAACGTTATTCCTTTGATGCAACTTGACTCTTATCTTACTATGAAATAACAATATTCATTTTAAAAGAGGCACGACTGCATCAAAGCGTAGAGTTATAGCTCAAGTTCAAACTGAATCATCCTATGCACCTCTCAATCACCAACCTAAGTGTTGTATTTTCCGCTCCATCGCGCGGGCACCCCACTAGTTTATATAAATATAACTACTTATGTTATTAATAAAATTTAAACGACCTTAAAACGAATATAAAGGAACGAACACAAATGGACGTTCATGAACATAAATAATCGAAGATAACGTTTGTTCGTTTAACTAAACGAACAATTTTTTTTGTTTGTGTATGTTCGTTTATTAAATAAACAAACTTTTCACCGAACAGAATTAAAATTATTATCTAGTCGAAGAAAAAATGTTTGAGAAACCGTGTGATAGGATGATGAATAGTTCCTGGAATGCTGGACAGGCTGCGACATGGATGGCTGCTGCCTTACGTGTGTATTATATTGAAATATATCCCTCTCACATCATCTTTATTTCATGTCACACAAAGAAAAAGAAATATATTGTTCGTTGATATCATAATTGCATTTGCATTATATTGAGTTTTTTTCAACAAGTACTTTTGTCATATAATAAAAACTATAAAAATGTTAGATTTTTTTTTCTAACACCAGATTAAATAAAATTAAAAGAAAAACTGCTTTCGATCTCTAAAGTTTAGTTTAAAGGTTTTTACATGAAATCGAATTCCCAACCTTAGATTTAAGTTGATAAAGAATTGTTTTATAGCTTGGATGATTTCTTTCGTATGGAGGGAAACAAAATAGTTGCACTTTCTTTAAAATGTTTCTTATTAAGGATGCGTTTTGGAAAAGCAGGGGTTGAGCTGCTTATAAATTATTGCGTTTTGGTAGCCTAAAAAACTTATTATCTGCATTTTCAAAACATGATCCCAAACACTAAAAGTTGATTAGCTGCGTTTTCAAAACACAATAATCTAAAAATCAGATTCAAAACGCAATCCCAAACATCCTCTAAAACTTATATTATTATTATTGTTGCTCATGAGGAATAATAAAGTTTTAAACCTAGGGTTAAGAGTATACGGTTTCTATCATCAAGTGTTAACCTTGACAGTGCCGAAGCTTGGTTCTTGAATCGGTAGTGGCCGGACTCAATTTTTTTCGATCGGTAGTGGCTAGAAGATCAAATTGGTGGGGCCCGGACTCAACTTAGACTCAATTCATCTACGAAAATCCCAAAATACTATATTCCACCTTACCTTGGTAATATAGTACTCTGCAAAAGATGAAAAAAAAAATCTAACAAATCTCATTTTTTATAAACTTTTATCATCTTTTTTTTTTGAACGGCCAACAAATTGGAATCACTCACGCAACATTGGAGTATCATCGTGCCACCAATGTTGCCGCTGGGCTATAATGCCTTTGGCTAAACTTTTATCATCTACTCTTTATCTTTTTACTGTATACACCTTTTTTCATTCACGAATCGTTATGATTGATTCCACGATGAAAAGAGTCTCAACCATGTCTTTCTTCTCACTCAAACACATATATAGGAGTTGCAAAGACACACTTATTATAACTGTGATACTAAAGACAATTATTTAACCATCTTATTTTTTTTTCTCTTAGTGCATTTGTTTATATATTCTATACATTGAAATAGGTAGTTGTAGAATGTTTAGTGATAGTGTGATACTGATCATAATGTTTTACTATAGTATATGATTGGTTAAATATTAAATTTATTTTTGGATGTGATGTAAATATTGTATGTATCGCCTTTTTTCTTCCCTCCTTTTGCTCATGTTGAGGACTTTTGAACTTTAGGGTACACTTTCTTCTATATATACTAGTGGTAATGCCCGCGCGTTGCAGCGGGTTCGTTACGCGAGGAAAATATAGTCAGTATCTTTTTTTGTACCAAAACTTCCTATGAAGCGGCATCTGAAATTCCCGATATTCAAACGTGTTAACGTGTTTTCAAAGATTAAAAGACCGAAAAGATTAATCTAATGTTTTGTTGTTTACCTCTATGTGTTAAATTTCTTTCAATGACATATCAGCAAAATAGGCATATAAAGCTCTTATAACAGCCTGCAATGCACAAATTCATTAAACCCATGTTTGCATTGCACAAATCTTTCAATGGATGAGTTGGGTAACAGGTAATTACATACGGTTTGGGCCACGCCCACAAAAATAATATTCATTTGATTTAAAAATGTTAATAAAAAACTAATGCCCTAAATATTATTCAAAAGCTATATTGATACATACACATGTATTAAAATACACTTTACAAACACGTTTAACCCGTTTTATTTTTAGTTTTTTTTTACCCATTTGTGGAGGTAAAATTTTGTGGTTGCCTTGTCTTACCTGGTGAGATACGACTACAACAAGCGCGCGTTGTCGTTCTAACTCAATAATAACCTGCTCCAACCTGTTATATGCACAACTGCAAACTTTTGACGTTGCTTAAAATACCAAAACTTTAATTATTTACTTTCTATATTTTCAACAGAGATTTTTCCTTGTATTTGAATTCAATACCTTTGTATCACATCGAGATACGACTCTCCACGAGGATATCGATACCTGAGTTTGTCTTTCTTCCTTGACCTTTAAAAAAAAAGACCATTGAATGAAAGGTATAAAATTACAAAAAAAAAAAATCGAATATTTCATATTTAACATACTCGTATTCTTCAGGCATGTTCTTCTTTAGTTCTTCATACGTCATACCGTCACATACACCAGCATTTATCTCATCAAGTGCACGCCATTGTATCTATAACGTAAAGAAAGTACACAAATTTTACAAATGATAAATGATCAAAGAAGCAATTTATGTGACATGTAAAACTAACCTTGGGGAATCCAGCAATTTGATTTGCAGTCAAAATTGTTCGTTGCAATGTGGTTGTCCAAATCTAGGTGCATAAATAAAAAAAACAATATAAAACATTGCAAACTTTGTGCAACAAACAAAGAAAATGCAAATAGTAAAATAAGTAATAGTTCTTACAAAAGCATTTTTTTAGGCAAGATAGTTCATGTGGCCTTCAATTGAATGTTATAAGAGGAGGACTTGAATTTCACAATCAATCTCATTCAATTTGATCCTTAAGGTTACGGAACTTGAAGGGACAAGAGGTTAATGATCTATATTGATGAAGGAAGAAGGCAAAGGATTGAAGGGTATGGATGGAAGAAGGAGGGTAGTATTGTAAAAGTCTTTTGATATTGTAAAGGAGGAGGTGGATGAAATGTCTAAATTACCCTCTTAAGTGTCTTAATTGTCCCAATTATGCCCATAATACCCTTAAATTTGTTGCTTAAATATGTTGTACATGTTGCTTGTTAAGTTGTACGGAAATGCAAATTACCTTGTTGTACATAACTCCTCCTTTATAATGTATTATAGATATTCAACGAATATTATTATTATTCTTATTAACTCTTTCCTTGATAGTGATTTGTGAATACATTACCGTCTTGTATTAAAATTTATATGTCCAAATCGTCTACTTTTGATACATACTACACATTAGAGACTTGGAAAGAAGTATTTTATTATGTCTAGTCTCACAACTTTAACTAATATGAGCTAGTTTTGGTAATTTTGATACAAATGCACACAGTGGCGGACCCAAGAATTTTTTTCATGGGGTACGGAATTATAGACCTTATATAGGTTGTTAATCCATCAGGTGGCTCAGGTCGGGTAGGGTCGGGTCGGGTCGTATACCAAAAATAATACTACTAAAATTATATTATCAACTAAAGGAAACCAAAAGCCCAAAAGTAATTTAAACGTTATTACATATGCATAACAAAATTATAGATCTAAAGTTGTTCTCTTCGGGTCTTCATTTTTTGGAATCTATCTATAACATCTTCAATCTCCACATTTCTAAGCAACTCCTTTTCAATAAAAGCAATACAACTATCATTTAAATTCTCATCACCAATCCTATTACGCAATTCATTCTTCACAAACTTCATTGCCGAAAAGCTTCTTTCAACGGTTGCGGTTGCGACGGGTAATGTGAGAGCTAGCTTCAATAAACGATACACCAATATAAAGCTAAGGTGTTTCTTTGTTTCAACCATCAATTGTACAAGACTTGATAAACCATTCAATTTGGCAAATCTTGTATCCGCTTTTACATTATCAATGTAGCTCTCAAGTTCAACTGGAAGTTTTCTTTTTTCTTCATCATCAAAATCATGAGGATACATCTCGGCTAATCATAGTAATTTTGTAACATCAAACGCACCAAAATTATCACAAGGACTCAAGCTATTAACACAAACAAGTAACTCAGATGTTACCTCGTTAAAGCGGTTTCCAAACTCTTGGATTTGCATATCTAGAACCGAATTGAAGCATTCAACCTTATAATAGTGGCGAAGTGTGATGTTTGTCTTTTTTCTTGGCATCCTTATGTCAACATATTCAGCATCCATGTTTACCACTTCAAGTTCATGCTTATCACAAAAACAATTAACTAACTCTAAGAACTTGTCAAAACCCTCTAATCTAAACTTTGTAAGTTGGTTCTTGGTAGTACAAACTAATGAAACCGCATTCAACAAATCTTGTTCTTTTCTTTGAAGACATTGGGACAATGTATTTGTCATGTCTAGAATATGCAACATCAAGTGTAAGTAGAATACAAACTCGTATTTTTTCATCTCCATCAAAAGTCCATCTGCTTGGCTACTATTAGAAGTAGTGTTACTCGAATTTTTAATATATACAAGCACTTCCATAACCGGTGTATATAAAGTAATCAAACGAGAAAGAGTCTTACAGTGGGAACTCCAACGTGTATCTCCGGCCCTTGAAAGTGAGAGTTCTTGATTCAATCCACTCCCGATGGTAACAAGATTATTTTCCACGTATTCTTTTTGGCTTTCGCGAAGCTTGTCTTGTCTTTTGCAAGATGCACAAATGACATTTGTCAAAGACCCTACCATTTCAAAAAGTCTCCAAATAGCCGAGTGTTTTGTTGCAATCGCCACAACAACAAGTTGAAGTTGGTGTGCAAAACAATGAACATAGAAAGCCGAAGCATTCTCCTTTAAAATTAGAGCTCTTAATCCATTAAACTCACCCGACATGTTACTTGCACCATCATAACCTTGGCCTCTAAAACAAAACCAAGATTACAATATAAACACCCAAAACAAAACCTAATTATTAATTAACAAATAATATTAACACACACATAATCACATTTATTTAATAATATAAATACAAACCTTCAATGTCTATTGTCTATTTGTCTGCAATGCTTTCTTCACTTACCACCGTCAATGGCTGACCTTCCAAATTCCAAATCCAAATATCCAATAATCCAATATTGTTATTTTGTTTTTGTGGCTTTTGTTTATTGTCGGCAATCAATCGGCAGTCGACGTCAAGAATACAAGGAGCAACAGAAGGATTAGATCAAAGGTATTTTTAATTGTGATTGATTTTTTGCTTAGCGTTTTTTTAATCAATATTAAAACATGTGGGCTTATTATAAATTTTGGGCTTGAGCTCATTCTTGGAATTGGGCTACTAACTAATAAAATTAGCTAACTTTTAACATATAATTATTTTTTTTCTTGGGGTCGGTTTCAAAAGTCCATGGGGTGCGACTATAAAATTTCATGGGGTGCGAACGAGATTAACGCGGGTATATAACACTAAATTTTTTTTTTTCAAGGTGGGCGCCCGCCCCCCTTCGGCTCTATGTAAGTCCGCCATTGAATGCACAACCAAAATATATGATAAAACACAGAAAGGG
This sequence comes from Ambrosia trifida, assembly GCA_028751855.1. Classification (NCBI taxonomy): domain Eukaryota; kingdom Viridiplantae; phylum Streptophyta; class Magnoliopsida; order Asterales; family Asteraceae; genus Ambrosia; species Ambrosia trifida. Next base: position 88,789,915 of record CM054123.1, on the reverse strand, counting down.
TCATAATAGGTCTAGAACATTGTCCCAATGGGTAGAGTCGAGTCAAATGGACGATGGCTTGCTTAGCGACCATGACCACGACATAACAACCATAATCACCATGTTGCCGTAGCTGTCACTTCCGCTTGTCTATTATTATCGCCACAATGCCATTGTTTTCGCTACTGCCACCTCAGTGCTGCTCGCTCCATCACTACATTCGAATCATCAGCCACTACCATAACTCAGTAAGAATTAATAAATATGATTTTTTTTTGAAACCGATAAATTTTAGAATAACGTTATGTATGTATAACTTGCATCTAACAAAAATACGTACAAACAAAAAAGCGTATGTTAAACCCAACCCGTTTGATGTTTTGGAGATTCTATATATAATTACAGATGACCAAACATATATATTTGGTTGTAGTTTATGAGAACTACGTGTCTTTCTATTCAACGTTATGTTCTAACAAAAATCTTCCATATCTCCCGAAGATATGGTCACACATATTAATTAACTTTGTGAACAATGAGCCCCGACTTTTCAACACATATGACCAATGCGTATATTAATTTGTGAACGATGATAACTGAATTACATCTTGTCACTAACAATCTTCTAGTATCATAAGGAACTACTTATATCAAGAACAACAACAACAACAACCTTACCCAGTAAATCCCACAATTAACACAGCTAAGAGTAGGGTATGGGGAGGGTGGGATGTAGACAAACCTTACCCCTATCCTTGCGGATAGAGAGGCTGGTTCCAGAGAGACCCCCGGCTCGACAACACGAACTACTTATATCATCAATCTATTTAAAAATCCTAAGGATTATATAAAAGTTAATTAGGTAGAAATTAATTAACTTTTTTTTTATCCGAATACCATGGTCTAGAAAAGGCTACAGACTTGACAAATCATCTATGTAAAGACTAAAAGAAAACTTCATAAATATTAAATACTTTTGTACATAATATGTTGCACCTAGAGAATAAACGAGTGTATACGTGACATATTTCACCATACTTGTTGATAAGATGGGATTAGTGTGTAGCATAACTTAATAAGTAGCAAAAAAAGCTTTGTGCAACAACCCCCTTTTATTCAATCAAGCACAACTACGAGTGCAAATTAGGCCTGTCAATTTTTCCCGCACCAGATTAACCAACTGACTCACTGAGAGCAACAACTATATATGGATTGTTTAAAAGTTAATGATCTGACATGAAATGTGCGTTAAGGTAGATTATTCGAGAATAATCAAGAAGCCATATGGTGATGATTATTAGAGAATAATCAAGTAGCATTATGGTGTCGATTATTAGAGAATAATCGGATCTAGATGTTAACTGTTAAGTTGTAACAATTGACCGGATTTAAACAATGAAGATAGGGATTATTTAATTGATTCATTTAGTATTAACAAACTTGATTATTTAACTAATAAATTGATCAAGAGAAAAAAAAAATAATTTGTCATTTATTTAAATTATCTTGGAGATAATAATCTGATTAATTAGAATATCTAATTAAGTTTGTGGTCGTGTTTTCTTTTAACAATGAATGTTACACCACGCAATAATAGATTACACCAAATTAATTATCATCGACTCACAAAAGAAGCAAACCAACTTCAGGTAAGCTAACACAAAGGTGATCTCATCTAAACTTTTACAGAAAAAAATGGAGTCGGAATGGGAAGAGCCACGACAAAGACCAAAAAAGACCTCAACAGCAACAGGACCACCAGGGAGATTCTAGGAGATTTGCAGAAAAGACAACATTCTGTGTCACCAACTTACCGAGTCAATGCTCTGTCGGTATGTTATGGAAAGAGTTCTGCAACTGTGAGAGAATATCAGATGCCTACCTAGCAAGAAGGAGAGATAAGTCGGGGAAGTACTTTGCTTTTCTTAGGTTTGCGGACGTGAGGAGTAATGAAAATATGGTGAAGGCACTAATGAATGTTCAGATTGGGGGTGAAAGGGTAAGTGCAAATGTGGCAAAGTTTTCTAAAGGCAATAGTCTTGAAGGAAAAAATAGGCCGGATGGAAGGAGGTTTCCTCTGCCTCAACGGGAAGGGAAGAGGTTTGAACGGAGGCATTTCAATAACAGCCACGTGGAGAACTTGGGGAGGAACGCCTTGTCCGACTATCATGTGTAGAAACAAAACAACGGGAATGGTGGAAAACCAGTGGCACCCATCCTTTTCATATCAACGACAAGATGGTGGTCTTAATTTCGATCAAAACTTTCCTTGCTCAACACTCGTTTATTAAGGTGTCCCTGATCGGCACGACTAGGGATATCATCAGGTTGTGCAGGCTCGATGATTTTATCAAGTCCATGGAGGAGTTTAGGATTGAACTAAAGTATGTGAATGGGTTGAAGGTCCTACTAACATTTATCTCTATCGCCTCTGCCAAGTCTTTCTGGAAGACAAGAAGGAGGTTTGGGGTGAATGGTTCTCGTCCTTGGTGAAATGGGAGGGGCAGAAGTTATCCTTCGAACGTATTGCTTGGATCAAGATTGAGGGTGTCCCAATTCCATTATGGGACAAGGAGGTGCTTGACATCATTGCTTCAAGGTTCGGCAAAGTGATTCATAAGTCATCTGGCTCAATTCGGGATAGTAGCTTAGCAGCGGAGACTGTTGCCATTCTGGTTGATAATGGCAATAGAATATCTAACTCGGTTGTAGTTTAGTGGAAGAAGCAAACATTCGCCGTATGGGTTCTTGAGGTGGATGAACTATGGTGCCCGGACTTCCTAATGATTGATTTAGAAAAGAACAAACTCCTCAACCTCATTCGGTCCTGGGGAAATCAATCGACTAAGGAGACGTGCTCGGAAACAAGCTGGGTAGTGGAGGATAATGTTGAAATGGAAACCGAAATGGAAGAAGGTGAAATTCCGGTGAACTCCGGTAATGCGGACATAGCCGGAAAGATCGGGAGAGACGGAATGAGGCGAAGCGGTTGCTAGAAAATACTATTAGTAGCCTGGATGCTTTAATGGAAGATAGATCGCTTTCAGATGAAGAATTGGTAACATGGACCGAAAGTAAAAAGAACCTAAAGGAGATTAACAAAGTGACTGCCGCGGACCTAAAACAAAGAGCAAGGATCAAATGGACAGTTGAAGGGGACGAGAACACGGCTTATTTCCATGGAGTAATCAATGTCAAAAATGTTAGCAACAGAATAAATGGTATTAAAGACAGAGGCGTATGGACTACGGACCCGACTGGAATCAAAATGGCGGCATGGAAGTTTTTGCTTTAAAATTCCGAGAGCCTAGTTTTCATCTTCCGTCATTCCAATGTCTGAATTTAAAACAATTATCACAAGGTGATGGGACTGAAATCGTCGAATGCTTTTCTGTTGAGGAAGTTAAAAGGGCGATATGGGATTGCAGTAGCGATCGAGCACCCTGGCCTGATGGCTTCAATTTGGTTTTATAAAACACTACTGGGAGAGTGTCAAAGATGATATTATGAAGATGATGGCAGAATTTTATGAACACTTAGTAATCAACCGAGGATGTGGGTCCTCGTTCATCACTCTTATCCTAAAATGTAATGACCCGGTTACATTTAATGACTTCAGGCCAATAAGTTTGATTGGGAGTATATCAAAGATTATCTCCAAAGTCTTAGGTAACCTATTAAGAAAGTGGTGGGGAGGGTGGTCTCGGAGGTGCAATCCAGATTCTTGTGGGATAGGAATATTCTAGATGGGCCACTAATGTTAAATGAAATTATTTCATAGGCAAAGAAGGTGAAAAAAGAAGTGTTCATCCTAAAAGTTGATATTGAGAAGGCTTACGACTCAATTAGTTGGTCTTTCATTGACAACGTGCTTCAACAAATGAACTTCCCGAATCGATGGAGGGCATGGGTAAGAGGGGTTTTGGAATCATGTAGAGCGTCCGTCCTAATAAACGGGTCACCATCCTTGGAATTTCAAGGCTTTAGAGGGGTTCGCCAAGGTGACCTGTTATTACCCTTCATTTTTATTATCGCCATGGAAGCACTTACCGGTTTTGTGGAGAAAGCAAAGGAGCTAGACATTATAAAAGGAATTAATCTTCCTAATGGTGGGCCGACTATGATGCATTTGATGTTTGCTGATGATATAGTTTTCATGGGAGATTGGGGTGAGGATAATATTTGTAATGTGGTTCGGCTTATGAGCTGTTTCTATCTCATATCCGGTTTAAAAATAAATGTCCAAAAAACCAATCTCTTTGGCGTTGGAGTCGCCGAGCCTACAGTGGAAAAGGTGGCAGGATCGATTCGGTGCAATGTGGGTAAATTCCCATGTAAAAATCTAAGACTTCTTGTCGGTGTAAACATGAATCAAATCCGTCATTAGAATAGTGTAGCTGATTGTTTCAAAGCCAAACTTTCTAAATGGAAGGCAAAATATTTGTTGTTTGGGGGTAGACTAACTATACTGGGGGATACATTGGATAATTTGCCACTTTATTTTTTATCATTGTACAGGGCGCCGAAAAAGGTTCTTAACGACCTTAAGGCACTTCGCCGACGTTTCTTTTGGGGCTGGGACGATGTGAAGGCCAAAACAAGCTGGATTTGTTGGGAGAAAGTGATTGGGCCGACGGAAAAAGGTGGGCTAGGGTTGGGTTGGGTTCCATGCAAAACATAAACACTAGTCTACTCATGAAGTGGTGGTGGCAATTCAAGACGGAAAAATCAGCGTTGTGGGTTAAAGTTGTATCGACTATTCATTTTCAATCCGGTGGCTGGTCTTATTTGCCAATAAATCCAGGAATCTCAGGTGTCTGGGCCTGCATAAATAAGATCGAGAAAGACTTATTAGAGAAGAACGTCAATATCCGAGGTTTGGTGAAAGGGGTGTTGGGCAATGGTGAGTCTATCCGTTTCTGGGTCGATTTTTGGGTTGGGGATGAACGTCTTATGTGTCAATTCCCAAGTCTCTTCATGCTGGAAAATAACAAAGTTGTTATGGTGGCTGAAAGATTACTCTATTGAGAATGGAAACGCGAACATGTGGCTGTAAATGAAGCGATGGAACTGGCTTAATTATCGGCCCTTGTTTCCAGCATCCAAGTTGCCGATTACTCCGAAAAATGGTCTTGGGCAGGTGGAACCGATGGTACCTTTTCTGTTGCGTATTGCAAACAGTTGCTGCCAAAGCATGCTGTCCCGTATTACCCGTTTGAATGGATCGAAGGTGCCCGAAAAAAGTGAGTATTTTTGGTTGGCGAGTTGAACAAGACCGACTACCAACCATGTTAGGCCTGCTGAAAAGACAGATTCACCACGGATCTGCAAGCTGCAAACTCTGTGGTCAAGCGGATGAGGACTCGGATCATCTTTTTACAGGCTGCTACATTGCGTCGTGTTTATGGCAGAAGATAAGCAGATGGTGCAGGATCCCACTGGTGTATGCCTTTACTGTACGAGATCTCCTAAACATTCACAAAGCTACGGGTGTTGAAAAAAATAAGCAAAAATGGGCGAGATTGGTGATCGTTGGCACGTGTTGGGCAATTTGAAAAGCCCGTAATTGTTTGATTTTCTTCGGGAAAAGGGTCAGCCAGACGCAATATTCGAGGAGGTACAATCCATGGTTTTCCTATGGCGAAACACAAGACTAGGAGAAGTGCTTGGAGTTGGGAGAATTGGCTCGGCCTTAATGTCCCATTTACGTAGTAATAGTGTTTTGTAATTTTGATTATGGTTTGGTGATAAAATTTTTGTCTAGTGTCTTGCTAGGCACTGATTGTATATGATTTTGGGTGAAATGAATAAGTTGTTTGCCTATAAAAAAAAATTATAATCGACTCATATATATGAGAAGTTTTTAATTATTTGTTGGTCTTGCATATGTTTTAACTTTCGAGACGAAAATATTTGGTCTCACATTTCTTTATTGGTGATTTGGCAGATAACTGTAGCGGCTGGGAATGTATGTCCTCGTTCCACACGAGCCTCAACGGTCCGTACCAAACATTGTATGTCACCATCACTCTAGTTCCACCTCACCATGTTGTGTTGTCTCACAACCATCTGCCTCGGATCTCCCACTTTATTTTATTATTATAATTTATTTTAATTAATAATAATATTAATATCACTATTTTCTGGCTTTTGTAAACAGTCGGCACCCGACGATTTCTGCATCTCTTCACATGTGGCATTCCCTCCCAACTATACAACAATCAATCAACCCTTCTAAACCATAATATTTAATGCCATTTTAGCATCTTTACAATTACCATTTATACCTTTTAATGTTATTTAAAATACATATAATTTTGTTTTTCAAAATAAATATTAGGTATTAACTAGTGCAATTCATCCGTAGGATGTAGCGGAAATCCGGTCGGTATCAATTCAGTCAGTTACGTATCGATTCGATACCATCAGACAATATAACAATAAAAAGAGAAAACCTAAAAAACAAAATCGTGAAATACTCAAAAGCATATAGATATATGTTTCACATCGATCAAAAACCTTAAAAATAAATACGGTACATGTTAATACCGACACCGGTATCGGTATTGACTATAGATTATGACACCAATATATATACTCTATTTTGAATACAACTCTGTTTTCAATAAAATTTATAACATGTTGCCAAGTAAAATTGTTAAACATATTGACGTATTTAAATTTTTAAAATAATTTTACGTACGCAAGTTTTCAAAGAAAAAAATCTTAAATTAACAAGTTAAAAATATATTTTTTTTATAATATAAGTGAAACTGAGATTAAAAAAAAAAAAATCCTTACCGTTCATCCATGTTTCTTTTGGGTATATATAATAATACATAACCTTTTATATTAATTTAATTCAGTCTTTACAATATAATTTTTTTATGTGAATTTCAATGTAAATTTTATTCAAATTTAGTCTTCTAAATAAGGATACACCATGAGGCACGAGCAAATTTTGAGTTGTTCCAGTCTACTTGATATTATTTTTAGTAAATTCTTTTAGATTTTACTCCTCAATTATAGACAATTTGACAAACATACTTTTTCTATTTGTGTATATAAATTGTGAGACGCATGGTACCGATCCGGTACCAAAAATACCGGTACCAAAAAAAACAGGTACGGTACTGGTATTTGAATGTGAAAATCTTAAATACCGGTACCGTACCGCAACAAAAATGTGAGTACCGGTAGTGCCGTAGTGGTACCGAAATTAATTCAGTACCGGTACCTGGGACCATATGTTCATCCCTATGTGAGACCCTTCATCATGGTGGGGTGGTTAGAGGCTCAGAGCAATGAAGATAAGGATTAAACCCACCTTGTTGGAGGTTGCCAGTTCGAATCCGACCCAACACAAGTTTTATCCGGTCGTTGGAGTTACCTTGGGGACTTGTTTCTGCTTGGGCTCTAGATGCGTCTGTTGACGTGTTAAGACACGGTTCTCGTGGAACGTCATGCGTCACACTGAAGCCAGCATGGACCCGATTAAAACAACATAATCTGATCAGATATAGGGTGACGAGCCTGTGGTTAGCAGGTGTGACTAAGGGGGTGTTTGGGATTGATTATTCAAAACAGATTATGCGTTTTGGAAAAGCAGGGGTGGAGCTGCTTATAGATTATTGCGTTTTATTAGCCTAAAAAACTGATTATCTGCGTTTTCAAAACGCAATCCCAAACACTAAAAACTGATTATCTGCGTTTTCAAAATGCAATAATTTAAAAATCAGTTTCAAAACGCAATCCCAAACACCCTCTAACTAATCCTGTAAAAAAAAGAGATGAAGAAGGTCACCGTTAAAAAAAAAAAAAGTATATATAAATTGTGAAAATAATGAATGAAGCGTGTGAAGTTGGTGAATTTAAGTAACAAAATAGTACATGGGGTCGGTAATGGATAAACATTTAAGATCAAAAGTGTGGTGTATTAATTATTTTTTAGATGGGCAGAAAATTTATTTTCGAGATAAAGCAGTCTACCTTTTCAAATGGGCGGCTCTTGTTCAATATGAATATATGATGTGCACACTTTGTATTAATTCATCATTATTATTTTTTAAACAAACCATGCACAATATGAACTCGATACAGTCATTTATATCATATGGTTTTTTTTTTTACAATGCGGCTTCATTTTTTATAGTTACATATGATAACAAGAACAATGGAATTTGATATTGTTATCTTCTTCCATCAAATATGTGACATGCAATGTTTTTGGAATCGGTACTTGAAAATATCCGGTAATGTTGAATCGGTTATCACTAGTTATAACATTAAAGCAGATTATATATAATCGTAGCATTGGAAATAAGTAATATGTCTAATGCTTGATAGTGTTAACTGTACGATGATTGATAGAGAAGGAGGATGCTCGTTCAACTTAAGCAAATTATCTGAATTAGTTGTCAATTATCAAAGTTACTTCATTTCACAACTTGTAAATAACTATGGTTTAGTATATTCAACTTTAAACTCGATTTTTGTTTAATTTGAACTTTGACAAAACTAATGATCAATAGAATATATTATTACATGGATATATTTTTCTAGGACAAGCCAAAACAAAGGTCACATTATAGGTCAAGAAAGTCAGATTTACTATGTAACACCCATTTTCCCAAAATACCATAGCAGTCTTAGCTAGACTAGTGAATAGTGATAATTGATAACCGATAATAAATATCATTGTAAGGCCAGATGGTGTGGACTGGAGCCTCTAGGGGCTTCATTTCGTCATTTCAGCGTTACATATGCGTCACGTAGATAAGGGCTTCATTTAATAACTACCAGAAATAAAATAATACTTTTTTAATTAAAAAAACGAAAAGAGAGAAAAAAAATTGATTGATGTAAAGAGGGTCCTACCTGACCACCCATTCGCGTTATTTACTCCATTCACAACTGGTAAATGTTCCACCCCACCCCCGCAATGGCATCCAAGAAATGGGGGGGGGGGGGGGCACCATTTTTGGATAACAACCCGATTTGCAATCGTAGCCCATTTCTTTTTTCAACTGAACAAGTTAGGAAATATGAATCTAAGTGGTTCATTCTCAAGCCAGGAGTCACCCCAAAAGTTAATTGAATTCCGATCACCTACAATACCAACAAAATAGTTGTTAAGATCTCTGCCATTCAGGAGCTTTTTTCACCAAGTTTCACTATCTGTTTCAAACACCCGCAAGAAGAAAGGCTACACGATAACATTGTCGAGGTTCGGCTAGACCGATGACATCCGACCATTAGCTTTTCCCACATACAATTGACATCCTTCTTAAATCTCCAAGCTCATTTAATAAGTAGAGCTTCATTAGTGTCTCTAAGATTGGTGATACTCAAACCACCCTCAATCTTTGGCCTTGTAACCGAGTCCCAAGCCAACCAACAAATCTTTTTCTCTTCCCTAGAACCCGTCCATAAAAAGCGCCTCATTATACTTTCAAGTTTCTCAATCACCGCCAAAGAAGCTTTGTATAAAGAGAAATAGTAGATATTTAGATTTTCAAGCACCGATTTGTTTAGTGTCACTCTTCTCGATTTCCAAGAAGCAAGTCTATGGTTCACCACTTCGACCACCGAATCCTAATAGCTACTTCGGTTTATATTAGTTCCCACTTTAATTCCTAAATATTCATCCTAAATATTCAAACGGAACTATACCCCTTTTACAAACAAATTGTATTCATACAATTTGTTATTGATATCCCAATATCGATATTTCTTTAATGAACGATGGGCAAGACTGTAAAGTAAGCAAAAAGGGACTTTTGCAAAACTTTGCAATTGGCAAGTCAATATCATATACTTTTTTCTAGATCCCTCACATAACTCAAATTAACAAAACAATTAATGAGTTTCTTTATTTATTTCCAATTCTAATTTTGTGCTATGAACTGTAAAATGGAGACAGTCTCACAGACACGTTGGATAAAATCTCATATAAACATTGCTGACGACATTCCTAAACATATCTGCGCATGATGACGTCATCAAATTTATTTTGTACTCACTCCTCTCTCCTATATATATATTGGTTAACCAAACTATTCCCTCATAACCCCTTTATAACCTTTTAGCCACCACTTTCTTCCTAACAAATGGAATATTCCGGTGATGGAAATGACGGCGCCACCACACCCACCGCCGTACATTCATGTCGTCCTACTGTTCTGACTTGTCCTCCACCTACACCGGTGGTTATCAGTCCTTGTGCCGCCTGCAAGATTCTCCGACGGAGGTGTGTCGATAAATGTGTCTTGGCGCCTTACTTTCCGCCGAGCGAACCGCAGAAGTTCACCATCGCCCACCGCGTGTTTGGAGCTAGCAACATCATCAAACTTTTGCAGGTATAATAAAAATTAATAACTATTGCGACAGGCAGGTTCAAACCCTGCCTGTTGCAATATAGACTATAGACAAACTTTTTGTAGGTAGAATAAAAATAAAATAAATATTGTGACAGAAAGGATTTAACAAAACCCTTTCTGTCACAAAATAGACCGCCTACAAACTTTTGTAGGTAGAATAAAAAAATCCATTGCAATATCTAAGTTTAAATTCCGTATTTGCAACCGATCTTGTTTATGAAATATTTATTCTGTAAACTTGCAAAGTTTTTAACGTATGATTTGAAACGACATCAATAATACAATCCTTTATTTAAGATATATATATAGAGTAAAGATCAAATACATATAGTTTTTTTGTAAGAACTGTGAGAATCAAAGGGGGTAAAAAAAAATTATTTTTTTTTTTAGAATTTTTTTTTCCCATGTGCTTAAACATTCTTTCTAGATGAATAATACAAAAAAAAAAATTTAAAAAAATTTTTTTTAGTGTAATTACGTCATTAAGGTAAATACATTAGTTTACACTAGAGTAATTATGTAATTACTCTACACGTAATTACTCTACACCAATTTTTTTTTTTTTTTTTTTTTTTTTTAGTTTTCAATACTATAATACTTGTTTAACAATATAGGAAAAAAAAATTTTGAAAAAAAAAATAAAAAAAAAATACCCTTCTTTGATTCTCACAGTTCTTACCAAAAAAGCTATTTGTACCGGATCTTTACTCTATATATATATATATATATATATATATATATATATATATATATATGTAATTTTTTTGAACGGCATATATGTAATTTTGTAAGTTTAATTAGAGAATGTATATATGAATTTGCACAGAGAATATTAACGATGGATTCTAGTTGGTTATTAATTGAAATATAGCTTTCATATTTAGAGTAGGAAAACGAGTATGAATGCGGTTAGTTGAAATGTTGTTTTCTTTTGTTTAAGGTGTTCATGTCATATCTACTGGTTGAATATATATAATTCTGAAAATGTATGAAACTTTAAGGACATGTAACTTTATTTAAAAAAATAATAATTAAAAGTCATATTTTTAACATCTAAAACTTTAAATAAAAAATGTTAATCCATGTAGGACCGTTCTAAAGGGTTCAAAGTTGACATTTGTTTGCATAAAATCAAGAAAATGAAGATATATTAGTAAAGGGTAAATTAGTCATATTTATTAATTGTCACTTAAAGAGAAACAAGATCATTGCCTTTTTATGTTAAATCACACCTTATGTAAAATCTACTTCTAAATTCACATATTGTTTTACTTTGCGCGATTTGATTCGTACCACTTTGATGATGATAAACACACCTGATGTTACTAGGTCAATAGGCCATTAGCCGTTCATTGTGTTGATATTATATATTATTGCGTCATTTACAGGAACTTCCAGAGTCACAAAGAGCGGATGCGGTGAGTAGTATGGTATATGAAGCTAATGCAAGGCTTAGAGATCCGGTTTACGGGTGTGCAGGAGCGATTTGTCAACTACAAAAGCAAGTGAGCGACCTCCAAGCGGAGTTAGCCAAGGCGAAAGCCGAGATGCTCAATATGCAATGCCAACAATCGAGGTTATATTCTATGTTTTATATGGATATGGATCAACAACCAGAATCCCCGCCAACTCCAGAACAACAAACAACTTATGATAACCTATACATCTTCCCCGATCATGACATCAATTTGGCTAGCATATTCGGGCCGATTTGGACATGACCAAGGACCATCTTCAAGATTTGACTGATCAATCAAGTTTAAAACTTGAAAAGAAAGGGGAGAAAGAAAGTGAGATTAATATTGTTAACAAAATTCAAGTATCTTAGTTTTTGAGGATTTATTATACTTCAATTTACTGATTTTATGAAGATATAAAGAATAAAAGACAAGTTAAAATAGATGGTGAGGGAGATCAAAAGTATCATACTTTCATTGTACTAATAATGTGCCAAAAGCTTGATTCAAATCAAGTTATGGGTGACCTAATTTTCTAGTCTAATTTATTAAATTCTCCAATTGGCTTATTTTGTCAAACTTGTTATTGACTTAAGTACCCTTTTTGAAGCTTAGACTTTTTTATTTATTTTTATTAATATTTAAAATTTGCTACTTTTTTTTTAACGAACTTAGATTTTGTATTGATTCATGACTAGGCCAATTAGGCCAGGTGGGGCACTTTATGGATTTTTTACGGGTAGGCCACTATCCCACGAAAATACCGTCGTTGGTGACACGGGTAATGGTCTAGTTAAGCAATTACGGGTTCTAGTTAACGGACGGTTGTGGAGGTGGGTTGTTTTTTTATGGGTTGGGTAATCCAGGTTAGTGTCGCTTCCAAATTTCTGTGTCAATAAGTAAATTAATAAGGTAATATGACAGTGTAGTATTGGTGAAAAATCATGATAGTTTAGTAGAGTCTGAGTAACAACCCGCCCACGCTTGTACAGTTGTGGAAGTTGGGTTCATACAAAAATTCAAACTCATGTGGAACTTATAAATTGGAAAAAAAAAAGCCTGTGGAAGGTGTGTGTCACGTCATTCTGTTAGACCAAATAATCAACCACTAAATAAATAGAGAAACAATAATAAAAAAAACATTTATAAACAAATAACAAGAAGCAGACATATTTATAATTTAATTTCTAAACTGAAGTTAAATCTACGCGTTCTGGTTTTTACAAAATATGCCATACAACTTGTAATGGAAATATGAAACCGCGTCGACCTCATGTGCATATCTCCGAATAAGAACCCTACATCACGTGTAATACTAATTTATTTTTCAAATAATTGTAATGCTGTATTGTGTGAAAATGTTAAAGATATAATCTATACATATAATATTTAGGAGCAATTTTTGACACATGGCATTCATTTACCCCCTAGCAATTAATTCTCCTCCATTGGTAATCCTACATGGCACATTGAGAGAATTAATAAAATTTTCTTTTTTTTTAAATCAAAAATCCCGAAATAATTAATTAATATGTTGACTTTTGGATGAGACAATTCTCATTTATCACAATTATTAACTTTCCTAATTTTAAAAGAATTCTTCCTTTATACTCTTCCTTTACAAAGCTTTCTTCCCTCAAAATTTAGATGATAAAATAATCAGATGGAACATAACCTGTATCTCAAATTCGTGTCATCATCCTCTCCATTTCCACAAACCCTAATCAGGTGATCGTTCGAATCAACCATTCTTTTACCGTGTTCTTTAGCTTCAATCCAAGGTTTTATCTCTTCCATTCTTTATTAATCAAATCGTTCTTCATGTCAATGTTTTCTCTTTATTTTTTTCGTGTTTTTTCCAGATTTCTTTGTCGATTAAGGTATGTTGTCTCTGTTTTGACTGATTTCAATTATTTATATACTTGATTTTGTATTGATGTTCTTGGTTTTACTGATTGTTCTTGGTTTTTTGTTTATTATTGTTCAGTCATGTTAATTGTTTTGATTTTGTATTGATGTTTTAGGGTTTATATTTTAGCTTTCGATTTAGGGGTTTTTAGGGTTCGACTGATAAAATTAAGTTTTGATTGATTGTTCTTTATTTTTTGATGGATTATTATTAAGACTGATTAGGGTTAATGAGTGATTAGTGTTCGACTGATAAGACTAATGTTTATGTTTTAGGTTTCGAATTAGGGTTAATGTTTTAGGTTTCGGTTTAGTGTTAAATTGATGTTTAAAAAAACCTACGAATGGATTGTTATGATTTAGCCACATGGCACTTTGTGAGAATTAATAAAATTTTCTCTTTTTTTAAATCAATAATCATTCAATTACTTTTGGTCAAAATCATTTACTAATATTATTATTAACTTTCCTAAAACCTTGCTCAATCATAATTTATAAGAATTTTAGTTTTTTTTTAAATCAAAAATCATTAATTACTTTGGTCAAAATCGGTTAATAATATTAAATACGTATTTAAAAATAAAAATGAATAAAATGCTTCATCTTTTCTTTAAGGTTTGATTTAATAAGACTGATTAGTGGTTTAAGTGTTAGATTTCGAATTATGTTTAATGTTTAAGGTTACGATTTATGGTTAAATTGATGTTTTAAGAAAGCTACGAATGGATTATTATGCTTTTAGGTTTCAATTTAGGGGTTTATGATTTAGGTATCGATTTAGGGATTTTTTTTGTTCAATTGATGTTTTAAGGCTTATGTTTTTCAAAAAACAAGGTTTGTTCAGGCTTTCTAATGTGGTTAGAGGTGACGGTAATTAGGTGGTTTAGTTTATGACGTTATTTTGGTAGGATGAAAACTTTTGGTGGGTAACTTTTGACTAAAATGGTTTGTGGTTTGTACTGACCAACTTTTGCACGTTTACTACTCATGTGGTAATTCGTGAATTTTGGGGTTTTTTATGTTTAGAATCACTAATATTTTGGGTTATTCTTATTAGTTAAAAACACTATATTTTGCATATTATGTTATGGATATTAGTGGTATATATTAATCTTATTTTGTTGTTTAGGAACTAAGATAGTAAACATAGTTGATAAGGGTTTCTTTTTTAAAAAAACTGTTTTTAAAACAATAATGTTATTTTTTTAGTAAATGGTTTGACCTTTCTTAAAAATTCATTGTAATCTCTTATTAATAACAGTTTTTGTAATTATGGAAATAATTTAATTTTTAACAACCAACCGTGATATTTAATATTATTGATAAAACATTAATTCTTATTTTCGGTTAGTAAATGGTTTGACTTTTTTAAAATATCATATTAATTTCTTATTAATGTCAATGTTTGTAATTATGGAAATAATTTATGTTGTACACAACCATCTGTGATTTTTTAAAAAAAATTCCTTCTGAAAACAATAATTATTTTTTTCGGTTAGTATATGGTTTGACTTTTTTTAAAAATTCATATTAATTTCTTATTAATGCCATTTTTTTAATTATGGAATAATATTTTATGTTTTACAAACCATACTTGACAAACAATCAAAAGTAAATTTTTGGTAAATTGAAATCGTGCAATTTTAGCAAATAAAGAATCAAGGTTTGACTTTGTTTTTTAAAATTCAAACACAATCTTTGAATGCAAAACAGATTCAGTTTTTTTTACTTCTAACAATTTTTGAGTTTTTATTAACTGTAATATTTTAAATTTTTTTCAATAGAAAAAATAACAATTACTAAACCCAATCAAACAAATTTAACAAACAATTAAAATAAATTTGGTAGATTGTCATCTTTAAATTTTAGAAACAAACATTCAAATTTTAGAAATAAACAATCAACCTGTTTTTTGGTAAATTTAAAACATTGAAAGATTGAAATTAACCATTCAATAATTTTTTTTAAACATTAATTTGTAGTTTTTTGGTTTATAAATTTAACATTTTAGTTAATTATTATTTTTTTTTTTTGATACTTTTAGCAATGTTTGACTTCTTTAACCACCTTACTTGTTTGACGCGGTTTGACTTTTTTTAGTCAATAGATACTAACAAACAATAAATTATATTTAAAAAATATACCTATACAACTTAAAAAGACTAAGTAACAACACTTGACCCATATTAGGAGGTCGTCAACTTATAAACCACTACTATGGCTGCACTAATAGATAATGACAAAGGAACACTGTTATCTAATATATCTAACGGTAAACGAATTTCATATATTTCACATCTTTATTTATATGCTAATGGTATTATGCAAGTAATTTATTTTTCTTCACAGTTCTCTCGAATGAAGAAATAAAATAAGAATGCGGTCGAGTGTCGCAAATTTAGAAAATTGCAACTAGATGCCAAGAGATGCAAGGTCAATAATCCTACAAATGATGGAATACAAAATGTACCACCAAGTGGAGTATTTAACTGCGACTCCATTGAATCTTCACACCGTTTCAATGTGTCTAAAGATGTGGTGTATAAAGAAATATTTAGTGATATTTGAATACAATGTGTATTGGTTTCTTTTAAATCTTCATAAAATATTTCTGCTACATTTTTTTATATATTTTACCCCTCAAAATAATTGTACGTTGGTGAACCGCGTGTAACGCGGGCAAAGATCTAGTAGATAATAAAGTTAAAACACACGAATTATATTTATAGAAAAACACATATGATTAATCTCATTGATAAAAACGTGTGCCCAACTATGCGATTTTTACCGACGATTAGGTCTGTTCACGAGCTGAGCCGATCTGAGCGGAGCTTTGCTCGTGCCTGGCTTGTTTACAAATCGAACCAAGTGGAGCGGCTCATTTACAATCGAGTCAAAAACCGAGCGAGCATTCTTCGAGCGCAAATTTTTCCGAGCGAGAATCGAGTGGGGAGTAATTTTGACAACCATAAAATTGGGATGTTTCCTTTGATGATTTCATTGTCCGGTGACAACTAAGGTCAAACTGTCCGATACTAACACTAATATTGAGATCTGAGTGTCCAAGGATGAGGCCTAGGTTGAGACTGGTGAGGCGATCAGTTAACGTAGAGAACAATTGTTGCATTGTGACGTAGGGTGGAATCAAGACTGCCATCTCATGACTTATGGTTTTACTATTAAATTTAGTGTTAAATTTTTTATTGGGTTAAGCATGCTACTTATATTTTTTTTATTTTTTTCATATATTGAGCCAAATTCATTAGAATGTTATATATAAAGCTTTAAATATATAATAAATAGATAAAAATGTATTTGAGCCGAGCGGACCTTTGCTTGTGCTTAGCTCGTTTATAAACCGAACCGAGCCGATCGGCTCATTTACAACCGAGCGGAAGATCGAGCGAGCATTTTTCGAGCATTTTCCGAGCGAGCGACGGACGATTTAAACAGCCCTACCAACGATTCAGCTCAATTTTTCACAACTTATAACTTGATTTTTGTATTTAGAACTTAATAAATAAATAAAATTACAGACGACATATGAATAGAATCATCTGAAGACATAACATCCGTCGTTTTTCTTACCACAAAACAATAAACATTTGATATTTTGATGCGACAACATTAATAATAAAACAATTATTTTTCATGCATGAGGAAATAAAATCACTAACAAACAATTTTCAGAACCTAGATTAATAATCGTTAGTCAATAACTTAGTCCAAGAAATCAAAACTCTCAAGATGACATGAGAGATACTTGTTGACTCTACGGTGATAATAAGAATAGAATAGTTATCAGCATAGAGAAAAAGTGTAACTTAACAGGTGTTGCATATTGATGATCGATGAAGAGATATATAAGAAGCGGAACATGTCGTTATTTTGTTATATTGTCTAGATTATAAGCAGAGTCGGTCCCAGGTTTTTGGAGGCCTTAAGCGAATTAAAAAATTAGGGCCCCTTGAATTGGTATAAAAAATCGCAAATACCAAAATGCAAAATTGATTTTTTTTGTCACTCAATAGCAAATTATACTACATATATAGATTAGTATTACTGGGAAAAAAATAGTCGTTACATGAATAATCATTGTTTCGCTTGATATTAAGACATTGAGCAGCCATTGGCGACGATTGATTACCCTTAATTTCGCTCATATTTTCTGTGCCAATCACCATTCATGTAAGTTTTAATTAGCTAGGTCGCAAATAATGAGGATAGGAGTTGAGGATCAAGAAAAAAAAATTATATGGCCATTATTCTTTAAGTTTTGGGTCTAGGCATTTTACTTGTTCGGTCTTTTATGTCTTTTGTTATTAGTTTGTTAATTTATGCTAAATACACATGTAATTTATGATAGAAAATAAAAATTGGAGGCCCTTATTTTTGGGGCTATAGGCTTTTGCCTGATTTGCTAAGCCTGTAATGCCGGCCCTGATTATAAGTGAGAAGATATATTTATCCGGCCTAATTTTCTTTTGGGTGGAATATATATATAAGCAGCATTGTTATGCTACATAGCTATATAATTTTGTATGTGATGTTTCATATACACATTGCATAGATAAAATGAGAACTTTCTATTTTAGAACTTGAAGAACTCAAGGCAACAAATAATTTATTTTAATTTAAATACAAGATTATTAAGGTAAAATTTATGCCTATAACTTGTGTATATATATATATATTTGTTTTTAAGGATTGTTGATTGCTTATTTACACATGAACGGTGAGTTATAAACATTAAGTAAATGCATATACGCAATACGTCAAGCGAACTAATTACTTAATCTACCTATACGTATTTAATGAAATTAAAAAATATACGTTGAAGAAACACGAGTACTGGGTTACTGAACAGGCGCTAACCTAATCCAGCCCAAGTCCTTAAGCCCATTTGGTGCAAGTGGGTTTTGGCAGAAAGGAAAAAGTAAAACACTAAGGGGATGTTACCGTCCTGACGACTGTACACGTGGCGCCCAGTGAATGGACGCTGATGGGCGGTGGACAGGTGGTGCCCGCCCATTGGTAGATCAAGGACGGTGGACAGTTACGCCTTTCTTGGACTTCGAGGTGGGTTGAGAAAGTCTGCCTTGTCAGGAAGATGTCTTGGCTGGGAGGCTGCCACGTCGTCGTCCTTTCTGTTCGTCAGACTGGGAGCAGTCTCTGATTGGAGAGGAACTCTGACGGGCCGCCTGCTGTGTCAGAGATATTTTGTTTGGGGCAGGGGTGAGTCCCGAGGCTGCCCCAAAAGGTATCTTCCACTTGTGTAGGTATAGCTTGCTGAGGAAGCCTTAAGGTAGGTTGGTAAAGCTGGCGCCTGGCGTCAGACATATCGCTGACGTAGAACGGGAGGGTGGACGCCAGACGTTCCGCCGACGTAGAACGAGTGTTTAATGCTCGCGTCAGACGGCAGATGCATCGCTAACGTAGAACGGACTAGTGGACGCCAGACGTTCCGCTGACGTAAAACGGGCGGATGGGCGTCTGGTGAAGCCTGTTCTAGGTGGGCGATGATATGGTATTTGTAATGCTTTGATACCATATCCCTTCATACGTATTTAATGTTTTTCGCTTTCTTTAATTTAACATATGAATGAGATGTACATATCTATAATCTATAACTTATAATGAAAGAATTGAATTTTGATGAGGTGGCATTCAATGGTGGCCTCAACCCTCCTTTGAATGTGTCATGTGGCACGTTAAGGAAAGAGTTTTTAATTTATTTTTTTATTTTGTTTTCATCAATTTTCCTACATTTATCTAACCCTAATCTCTTTAAGAATTTAAAAACAAATTTAGATTTTTCTCTCTAATGTTTCCTCCCATCATTTTTAAACGTTAATATCTTTTATATACGAGATTTTTTAAAGAAAAAAATTACACCAAATTAACGAGCGTTTTATTATCTTTCCAACGAGTACCATAGTGCTATATAAAAAACGGAGAAAAAAACGACTATTTTTTATGGGGTTTCGTTCATACAGGAAAAAAACACAAAGTGTTCAGGTTATTAATTAATCATGTTTTTTCTTTTAAACCAGGTTCTTATATACAATGTTGAAATTTAGCACAATCGTCATGCCATCATTGGAATTTTACTCTTCTAAAGATGGATAGGTATACTTCATCAAGAGAAGTTAGGAGAAAGAATCGTGCAACACTGCAACACATGGTGTCACCTTATAGCAAGGTTATTTTTTATTTATTTAATTACAAGAGTAATAATTATTACTATTAGTATTAGTATTATTAGAATGGTTATATTTTTCAACCCCGAGACACTCCCGGGATAAAAGCTAGTATGATATATGTATAATAATGGCCGGTTTTCGTTACCAATCGATCCCTTACACATATGAACGTTAAACCGATGAACATATAATAGATGCATGCATATATGTAATTTGCCAAGCGTTACTATGTCACACCCTCAAATTCCACGTGCGGGGTTTTACCGCGAGGCGCGTGACACACCAGGATCTCAGTCAACGATCACAATAAACATACAACAAACATGCATTCATAATTATATTTAAAACCAAATATCATGCTTTGAGCTGTAAACCAGCAGCGGAAGCATTCTTGTTTACAACCAAAAGACATATCATTGTTTACAAAGACATTGTTTAATATGTTTCAAAATAATAGACGCCGTGCATGACTCCGTGCGCCTAGTCCGATAACCGCTACCTTAGCGACCTGAGAAAACATGCCAAAAATGTCAACATATAATGCTGGTGAGTTCACAGGTTTTCTTTCATAAAAGTGTTGTTATAAGTTCGGTAAGATCATTTCCCGTTACTACTATGTTATGAGAACGTTAGCTAGACGTTAAGTGTTGCTACTACTGCGGTTGGGAATCCATTACTAAACCGGTATAAGTGTTGAAGCCAGCCCAGACGGACGGGATTACCGATGCCTCGGTAACCCCCAAAGTATTAGAGACAATATGCACCCGCCCGGCTCCCAGCCGTCGGGTGGGGTTTGTAAGGCCCAATAGATCTATCCACATTTCCCCCGTTGTGCATCCCCGCACATTCATGGTTCCCCCTGGGACTTTCTGTAAAAGCCGCATAGTACGTAAAGTAACCATAGTATAACATGATCTATGATGAGTAATCAAATAAGTAGCATGTTTCTCCCCCGAAAGTAAAACGGTAAAAGTGGGGCTGTGACACTCACCTTGGTTTGCGTTACTTGAAAACAGTTAAGTAGTTATGTTATGATAGTCCCAAATAGCGGCGACCTATCATAAGATGTGTATAAGTATTGGACTAATAACCCGCAGGCTAACTAGTCCCCGTATGTCCAGACCGTGACCATAAACGTTTTAAAACACCTTTAACTGTTAGACCGACCGTGCCAGACAAGACCCGACATCCCATTGGTGACCCGACATTCCACGTGTTAGATAAATGCAAGACATCATGCAACATATGCAATTAAACACTTAATACGCGCAAGAGTTCACCTAGTCTAGCATAATGTCCAATTAACGCATAAACAGGTCCGAACACGTCTTACTAAGTCATTGGGTGTATCCCGGGGTTCCTAACATGTTCCTAGGTGTCAAATCGTGTTCCGGGATGTCAAAACGCGTTCACGACAGCAGTACATGCGATTAGGGAGGTTACACGCGAGTAGGCATTAGCCTACAGGCGATTAGGGGCCTAATCGCATGAATCATGAGGCGATTAGGGTCCTAATCGCCCCACATGTCTGCATAATCGCGTGGCATCAGGCGATTAGGATGCCTAATCGCCTGTTGCTGCTGTGTAATGGATTTTCGCGCGTTAAACCCTCCAAATCAGATCCGAAACATGCAACAACACCCAATATCAAACCTAAATCATTTACCAACCCATTTCAAGCAAAAACCCCCAACATATCACTGATCTAGCATGTTCTATGCATTTATTTCCTAAAATGGCAAAGTACTAGGTTTCTTCTACCAACCTTATCTTTCCTTAAATGGAAACAATCAGATTTCAAACTTTACAAACATGTAAATCATCAAACCTCTGATCTAACATCTTCCTGGCATGAATCCTAACAACATTGCATCAACAATCATACCATAATCATCCTAAATCCTCAAGAACATACAAATGGGTCAAAATATGCATTTTCTTCAAAACACCACAATAATGGCTAAGATTCTAAGACAACCTCCCTAATGATCTCTACATAGCAGAAGTACAATCATATCTTGGAAACAATCATGTTAAAATCACCAAGAAGACCAACATATGCATGTAAACTTCACATATAACAAACATTAAGGTGTAGACTTAGTTTAGGACTCTTTTGAAAGGTTTTTAAAGACACATTTTGGTAAAACAAGGTCTGGAACTTTGGGGAACTCAAAATAACAACTTTACAAAGGTTAGGGATGAAGAACACACCTTGGATTTTGCTAAAGAAAGGTGTGTAAGCTTGGGGATGGTGATTTTTGTAGCAAAAAGAGTTCCAGAGGTGTTTCAAGGTGTGTGGGTGGTTTGGGAGCAGCTAGGGTTGTTCTAGAGGTGTTTGGGGAGTTAAGGGTTCTATTTATAGGTGTTTTGACCCGGACTCTGCTGTTCACGCGATTAGCAGGACCTTACATGCGATTGGGGGCCTAATCGCGTATAACATCAGGCGATTAGGTCCCAATCGCCTATAAACACCCCTACTCGCATGACCCTATAGGCGATTAGGCCCTATTCCAGGCCCTAATCGCCTGATACCTACCAGGTTGTGTTTTCGGCGCGTTAAACGTTATTTTAACATATATAAACACGTATTCACATACCGACAAGTCACATAATGATTCCAAACATATAATGCATGATAACTAACACGTTTACATCCGTTCACCAATTCCCGGGACTCAAGACTCGTGTGTGCGTTAGACCCGGCGATTCCACGAATCGCCGATCCTTGTACCCATAGTTATGGACCGACTCCCGATGACCCCGCGGATCATCATAACGACTCCCGATGATTCCCAGAATCATCATACCGACTCAACTGACCCCGTTAAGGACGTAATATGCATGACTCGCTAAGGTAGACTTACTAGTTTAGTCAATGTTACTAACCTGAGTTTGCCGGGTGTCACATCATCCCCCTGTTGAAAGAATTTTCGTCCCGAAAATTGCCCAAGGCCAAAAAGGAAGAGACGAAAGAGAAGAAAAATTTTCCGGTTGCCACATCATCCCCCTGTTGAAAGGAATCTCGACCCGAGATTCATTCAGCTTCAGCAGAGACATGTCTTGATTCGAACGCGCGCTTAGGAAATAAGTGGGGATACTTAGCCTTCATTTGATCTTCCCGTTCCCACGTGAACTCCGGTCCACGATCAGAGTTCCAACGGACTTTAACAATGCGGATTTTACTCCGGCGAAGGCTACGGATTTTATAGTCAAGAATTTCAACCGGTTCCTCCACGATACGTAGACGATCATCCACCTTGATCTCTTCGAGAGGAACAACCAAAGATTCATCCGCCAAACACTTCTTCAAATTAGAAACATGGAAGACGTTATGAACATTACTGAGCTCAGCCGGCAGATCAAGCCTGTATGCTACCGGTCCAATCCGTTCCAGGATTGCGAACGGTCCCACATACCGAGGATTCAATTTGCCCCGTTTCCCAAAACGTATAACGCCCTTCCACGGAGATACCTTCAACAAAACCCTGTCGCCAACCTCAAACTCCAAAGGCTTGCGACGACGATCGGCATAGCTCTCTTGACGATCCCGAGCTGCTGCCATGCGGTTACGGATTTGTACGATCTTTTCGGAAGTCTCGTACACAAGTTCCGGGCCGGTGAGTTGACTCTCACCCACCTCGGCCCAACAAAGAGGAGACCGGCATTTCCGCCCGTAAAGAGCCTCGAACGGAGCTGCCTTGATGCTAGAATGGTAACTGTTGTTGTAGGAGAATTCCACCAACGGTAAATGACTCTCCCACCCCTTGCCAAAATCGATCACACATGCCCGAAGCATGTCTTCTAGTGTTTGGATCGTCCGCTCACTTTGACCGTCAGTTTGCGGATGATAGGCTGTGCTCATGTCTAACTGAGTACCCAGAGCCTTATGCAAGGATTTCCAGAAGTTAGAGGCGAACCGAGGATCACGATCAGAAATAATAGAGACAGGCACCCCGTGCCGAGAGACCACTTCTTTGAGATATAACCGTGCCAAACGCTCGAGACCATCGGTCTCTTTGATAGCGAGGAAGTGCGCAGACTTTGTCAACCTATCAACAATTACCCAGATCATGTCACAACCACTGGGCGATTTCGGGAGTTTGGTCACAAAGTCCATCGTAATCCGTTCCCACATCCACTCGGGGATTTCAGGCTGTTGCAGAAGGCCGGATGGCTTTTGATACTCAACCTTGACCTTGGCACAGGTCAAGCACTTGCTCACGTACGAAGCCACGTCCGCCTTCATGTTCGGCCACCAATAAAGTATCTTTAGGTCTTGATACATCTTATCGGAGCCAGGGTGAATAGAGTACCGGGACTTGTGAGCTTCATCAAGAACGAGCTCCCGCAAGCCCCCAAATAAAGGAACCCAAATACGTTCAGCGAAATAGTGTAACCCATCGGACCTAAGCTCAAGGTGGCTATCAGCACCATGCATGTTTTCAGCTTTAAGGTTTTCCTCCTTCAAAGCTTCTTGCTGCGCTGAACGGATTCGATCAGGTAAGCCGGAATGGATAGTGAGCTGAAGAGCTCGAACACGACGAGGTTTAGCCGTTTCCTTCCTGCTCAAGGCGTCTGCGACCACATTCGCCTTGCCAGGATGGTATTTGATAGCGCACTCGTAATCATTAAGAAGCTCGACCCAACGACGCTGTCTTATATTCAACACCTTCTGATCAAAGATATGCTGGAGGCTCTTGTGATCGGTGTAAATAGTGCATTTGGTACCGTACAAGTAATGCCTCCAAATCTTTAAAGCAAAGACCACCGCACCCAACTCCAGATCATGGGTGGGGTAGTTTTTCTCATGAACTTTAAGCTGACGAGAAGCATAGGCGATGACCTTCTCGCGCTGCATCAGTACACAACCAAGACCCCGGATAGAAGCGTCACAATAAACCACAAAATCGTCCGTACCCTCAGGCAAGGACAAGATAGGAGCAGAACAGAGTTTAGCCTTTAATAACTGGAAGGCCGACTCCTGCGAATCACCCCAGTCGAACTTTCTGTCCTTCTGGGTAAGCGAGGTGAGGGGTTGAGCGATCTTCGAAAATCCCTCGATAAAACGACGGTAATAACCTGCAAGGCCTAGGAATTGCCGCACCTCAGATGGCGTCTTTGGTGCTTCCCAGTCTTTAATGGCTTCAATCTTAGCTGGGTCAACGTGAATTCCTTTCTCATTAACAACATGACCAAGGAATTGGACTTCACGCAACCAGAAGCTACACTTAGAAAACTTAGCGTACAGCTGTTCCCGCCTCAGAAGTTCCAAAACAAGACGTAGGTGTTCCTGGTGGTCCACCTCGTTCTTGGAATAGACTAGAATATCATCAATGAAGACAATCACGAACTTATCAAGATAAGGCTTGCAAACACGGTTCATCAGATCCATAAAGATGGCAGGTGCGTTGGTGAGACCAAAAGGCATGACCAGGAATTCAAAATGGCCATAGCGAGTTCGAAAGGCGGTCTTCGGAATGCAGCTTCTTGAACCCTCAACTGATGGTACCCCCGACCTCAAATCGATCTTCGAATAGAAACTGGAACCCTGAAGCTGGTCAAATAAGTCATCGATGCGAGGAAGAGGATAGCGATTCTTGATGGTAACCTTATTCAACTCCCGGTAGTCGATACACATCCGTAGGCTTCCGTCCTTCTTCTTGACAAACAAAATAGGGGCTCCCCACGGGGACGAACTAGGTCGAATGAAACCCTTCTCTAACAGCTCCTGCATCTGGTTCGATAACTCCTGCATCTCGGGAGGTGCGAGACGATAAGGGGCACGAGCAATAGGGGCCGCACCCGGAGCAAGTTCAATACCAAATTCGACCTGGCGATAAGGCGGAAGACCAGGTAAGTCTTCGGGAAATACATCGGGAAAGTCGCGGACAACAGGAATATCTTCAATCTTCTTCTCTTCTTCAGACGAAACCGAAACAAGTGCCAGAATGGCAGAATACCCCTTCCGAAGATACTTATAGGCTTTCATACACGAAATGATACTCAATGGGACCCCGCTCTTCTCACCGTGCACCAACAGAATTTCTCCATCAGGGAGAGGAAGTCGAATGACTTTATCAAAACAAACGATCTCAGCATGATACAGAGACAACCAATCCATACCCACGACAACATCGAAACTACCCAAGGACACCGGCATAAGATCAATAGGGAAGGAATAACCCGACAACTCAAGGTGACACTCCCTAAGGACGTGCGTCGCCTCGACTTTCTTACCATCAGCGAATTCTATCAAGTACTTAGCCTCTAAAGGTGTAGGTACCCTATCAAGCAGTTGACTAAACCCAAGAGATATAAAACTCTTATCGGCACCAGAATCGAATAAAACCGTAGCATAGCGATTATCGAGGAGAAACGTACCAGTAACAGTGTCGGGATCCTGTCGAGCACCACTTGAACCGATCACGAAGGCGCGAGCATTCCTGCCTCCGCCCCCATTGTTTCCATTGCCCGACCCATTCTTCCCGGCTTCACCCTGTTTCAACTTGGGGCAGTTACGCTTGTAGTGACCAAGCTCACCACAGTTATAGCATCCTTGTTTCCCCTGATTTCCCTGAGGAGCAGCGACTTGAGGGGCTGGGGCTGGTGTGACCGACGGGTTTCGGTTCCCCAAAGGGTTGGACCTACAATCTTTGGCTTGGTGCCCAACCTTATGGCACCGACGGCAACGGTCCTTATCATCGCAAGAACCGGTGTGATGATAGTTGCATCGATCACACTTTGGCAACTTCCCAGCATAAACCCCCGGTTGTCGTTCAGACGACGATCCCCCAGTATCAGCCTTCTTCACCTGCTGAGGCTGAGCCGAGCTCGAGCCTTTCCCCACAGTTTCCCACTTCCGCTTGTTACTATCGGAAGTCTTCACAGCAGCGCCTCGAGGAGGCAAGACCCCTCAGTCACCTTCATGTTGGTCAGCCTGTGGGCCGACCGAACCACCTCAGAATAAACAGTGAGGTTACCCGCAGCAACTAACCCGGCAATTTCCGGTACCAACCCAGCAACATAATGCTCAATCCTTCGGTATTCGGGTGCGTGCAGATCGGGGCACAACACCGCCAACTCATTGTGCCTAGCAGTATAAGCTTCAATCTCAGAACCCACCATCTTATGATTCCAGACTTCATGCTCAAGCTTCTGGATTTCATCCCTCGGGCAATACTCATTTTTCAGCAGCTGAATGAATTCTGCCCAGGGCATAGCGTGGGCTTCCCCAATGCCCATAGTCTGGGTGGTGGAGTTCCACCAAGTCAAAGCTTGACCCTCCAGGGTCGCAGAAGCATATTTCACCCGGTCGCCTTCCGGGCAGCTGCACATGGAGAAAACAGATTCGATTTTCTCCAACCAACGGAGCAGTCCCACTGCCCCTTCAGTGCCACTAAAGTTGTGGGGCTTGCAATCCATAAACTTTTTATAGGAACACTGGGATGGAGGAGGATTGACAGCACCACCTGGAACAGACACGTAGGTAAGAGTCGAGAAAAGGTAAAGTACCCCAAAACAAGGTAGAATAGGTGAGAACCGACGTACCACCCATAGCATTATGAGCGGCTTGGAATGCAGCCAGAGCAATATTCACATGCTGCTGCATTAAGTTATCCAATTCGGCTTGGGTCATATTTATGTTCCCGCGGCCACCGCCGCCACCACGGCCGCCAGCACGACCGCCAGCACGGCCGCCTCTGCGACCTCCACGAGCTCCTGACATCTTCTGTCACAAAATGAAACAAAAGATTTAGGCTCGCCCGTGGTATAACCCATTAGGAATTTCAAGAAACTAGACAGAGCCCCACTCGGGTCCATCCGTTCAAGCCCAAAGTCCGCCAGGGATCCCATGCGTCACAGTTTATGATCTCGTGTGCACCCGACATGATAAACTGTTCCACATGGTCCTCCAGGCGCGCTTTAAGTTTGAAGTTCAAGTCACCGAACACTAGCGCCCAATCATGGTATTATCATAAGTATAAGTACAAGATAGTATGCATAAGAACGGGCGTGTTCATTAGGGCATAGAGGGGAGATGTCCAAATCTCTGGACAGATCTCAAGAGTACGCCGAAGCTACCCCAATGTACACCGCCGTCAAGAAAGTTCAATAGTATATCGTTCGCCATCGGATCAAAGTAAGGACGAGTCAAGGAATAGGATGATAAGGAGTAAATAGATGATGTAGCGTAGTAGATGATGACACCGACACCCCGACAAGTCATATTGTTACCCACTTGCTAAGACTCGACTAATTGTGACCGTCTAGTGTGTGCGACTCAGTTATAGACCAGACTCTACATGCAGTCCTAGTTCACTATAACCGTTGGCTCTGATACCAATCTGTCACACCCTCAAATTCCACGTGCGGGGTTTTACCGCGAGGCGCGTGACACACCAGGATCTCAGTCAACGATCACAATAAACATACAACAAACATGCATTCATAATTATATTTAAAACCAAATATCATGCTTTGAGCTGTAAACCAGCAGCGGAAGCATTCTTGTTTACAACCAAAAGACATATCATTGTTTACAAAGACATTGTTTAATATGTTTCAAAATAATAGACGCCGTGCATGACTCCGTGCGCCTAGTCCGATAACCGCTACCTTAGCGACCTGAGAAAACATGCCAAAAATGTCAACATATAATGCTGGTGAGTTCACAGGTTTTCTTTCATAAAAGTGTTGTTATAAGTTCGGTAAGATCATTTCCCGTTACTACTATATTATGAGAACGTTAGCTAGACGTTAAGTGTTGCTACTACTGCGGTTGGGAATCCATTACTAAACCGGTATAAGTGTTGAAGCCAGCCCAGACGGACGGGATTACCGATGCCTCGGTAACCCCCAAAGTATTAGAGACAATATGCACCCGCCCGGCTCCCAGCCGTCGGGTGGGGTTTGTAAGGCCCAATAGATCTATCCACATTTCCCCCGTTGTGC
Organism: Ambrosia trifida; assembly: GCA_028751855.1. Lineage (NCBI taxonomy): Eukaryota > Viridiplantae > Streptophyta > Magnoliopsida > Asterales > Asteraceae > Ambrosia > Ambrosia trifida. The sequence continues at coordinate 88,761,034 of CM054123.1, read as the reverse complement.
ATCCCCGCACATTCATGGTTCCCCCTGGGACTTTCTGTAAAAGCCGCATAGTACGTAAAGTAACCATAGTATAACATGATCTATGATGAGTAATCAAATAAGTAGCATGTTTCTCCCCCGAAAGTAAAACGGTAAAAGTGGGGCTGTGACACTCACCTTGGTTTGCGTTACTTGAAAACAGTTAAGTAGTTATGTTATGATAGTCCCAAATAGCGGCGACCTATCATAAGATGTGTATAAGTATTGGACTAATAACCCGCAGGCTAACTAGTCCCCGTATGTCCAGACCGTGACCATAAACGTTTTAAAACACCTTTAACTGTTAGACCGACCGTGCCAGACAAGACCCGACATCCCATTGGTGACCCGACATTCCACGTGTTAGATAAATGCAAGACATCATGCAACATATGCAATTAAACACTTAATACGCGCAAGAGTTCACCTAGTCTAGCATAATGTCCAATTAACGCATAAACAGGTCCGAACACGTCTTACTAAGTCATTGGGTGTATCCCGGGGTTCCTAACATGTTCCTAGGTGTCAAATCGTGTTCCGGGATGTCAAAACGCGTTCACGACAGCAGTACATGCGATTAGGGAGGTTACACGCGAGTAGGCATTAGCCTACAGGCGATTAGGGGCCTAATCGCATGAATCATGAGGCGATTAGGGTCCTAATCGCCCCACATGTCTGCATAATCGCGTGGCATCAGGCGATTAGGATGCCTAATCGCCTGTTGCTGCTGTGTAATGGATTTTCGCGCGTTAAACCCTCCAAATCAGATCCGAAACATGCAACAACACCCAATATCAAACCTAAATCATTTACCAACCCATTTCAAGCAAAAACCCCCAACATATCACTGATCTAGCATGTTCTATGCATTTATTTCCTAAAATGGCAAAGTACTAGGTTTCTTCTACCAACCTTATCTTTCCTTAAATGGAAACAATCAGATTTCAAACTTTACAAACATGTAAATCATCAAACCTCTGATCTAACATCTTCCTAGCATGAATCCTAACAACATTGCATCAACAATCATACCATAATCATCCTAAATCCTCAAGAACATACAAATGGGTCAAAATATGCATTTTCTTCAAAACACCACAATAATGTCTAAGATTCTAAGACAACCTCCCTAATGATCTCTACATAGCAGAAGTACAATCATATCTTGGAAACAATCATGTTAATATCACCAAGAAGACCAACATATGCATGTAAACTTCACATATAACAAACATTAAGGTGTAGACTTAGTTTAGGACTCTTTTGAAAGGTTTTTAAAGACACATTTTGGTAAAACAAGGTCTGGAACTTTGGGGAACTCAAAATAACAACTTTACAAAGGTTAGGGATGAAGAACACACCTTGGATTTTGCTAAAGAAAGGTGTGTAAGCTTGGGGATGGTGATTTTTGTAGCAAAAAGAGTTCCAGAGGTGTTTCAAGGTGTGTGGGTGGTTTGGGAGCAGCTAGGGTTGTTCTAGAGGTGTTTGGGGAGTTAAGGGTTCTATTTATAGGTGTTTTGACCCGGACTCTGCTGTTCACGCGATTAGCAGGACCTTACATGCGATTGGGGGCCTAATCGCGTATAACATCAGGCGATTAGGTCCCAATCGCCTATAAACACCCCTACTCGCATGACCCTATAGGCGATTAGGCCCTATTCCAGGCCCTAATCGCCTGATACCTACCAGGTTGTGTTTTCGGCGCGTTAAACGTTATTTTAACATATATAAACACGTATTCACATACCGACAAGTCACATAATGATTCCAAACATATAATGCATGATAACTAACACGTTTACATCCGTTCACCAATTCCCGGGACTCGAGACTCGTGTGTGCGTTAGACCCGGCGATTCCACGAATCGCCGATCCTTGTACCCATAGTTATGGACCGACTCCCGATGACCCCGCGGATCATCATAACGACTCCCGATGATTCCCAGAATCATCAAACCGACTCAACTGACCCCGTTAAGGACGTAATATGCATGACTCGCTAAGGTAGACTTACTAGTTTAGTCAATGTTACTAACCTGAGTTTGCCGGGTGTCACATACTAAGTATATGAAATTTATTAAGGGGTTGTTTGGTTGATTAAGTGCTGAATTATTAAGATGGTCTGAATGGTTAAGAGGCTCTGAATGGTTAAGAGCTGAATCATTCAGCATCCCTTATTAGCTTAATGGTTCAGCACTTAATCATTCCATTCAGATGCTGAAACAAACAGTCTGAATGCTGAATGATTCAGACTTGAATGGTTAAAAGACTGATTAAGAGGCTACCAAACAGCCCTAAGTGTGACTGATTATTTTAATCCTGCTCATCGCTTTGCATATTAATCTACAAATATATATCTAAGAATCGGTAATGTGAAAGGGGTTTGATTATTGGAAGAAACTAAAAGAACAAGTAGATAGACTCATAGACTTGAGGGGGAAAATTAGGTAATAGAAGGAAGAAATCAAATTGACTCTTTTTGATAGCAGCCTGAAGCTTTTTTTTTTTTTTTTTTTTCAAAAAATAAGTAATGGTCTAATCCTTGACGACTCAAAATGAAGAGCGAATACGGGTGGTGTTTGTTTGACTTGGAGTTTCCTATACCATCACGAATATAGAGTTTCCTAAAATGACAAAAAAATGAAACCACAGGGACTAAATTGACCAAAAAAAAGATTTGAATGAAAGTGACAATTTTTGACAAACCTTAGGGACTAAATTGACAATTAACTCATTTAAAATAGTATTTGTTAAAGGGTTCCGTGAACATGATCATAGTCAACAATTATGAACAGTAATGTTAAAAAAAATGATGAACAGTACATAAAAAAAATTGAACCTGTACAACTCTTTTATCTATGAAACATGCTAGTAAAAATATCTGTTAGCATAATTCGTTTTTATATATAATAATGTCCGCTTACTTTAATGGATACATCATACATGCACACATATTATGGGTCAGATTAGGAGATCTATCTATACTTATAATATTCTAAAGCAATTTGTGACACATGGCAATCCCTCACTCCACCATCAATTATCTCTCCTCCCACATTGTGCCACATGGTAATATGTGAAGATTTATAAAATTTTTATATTTTTTTAAATCGAAAATAATATATTAATTTGTAAGTCAAAATCGGTCAACCATTAATAACTTTCCTAAACTCAATCATTCTCATACCCAATTGATCATTCATTCACTGTATTCTAAATCCTAAAACAATCAAACGAACCTCCTCTCCATTGTCGATCCTCCATCTTCTTCAAGGTATGATCTCGCCTCCTTATTCTGTAAAACGATCATTCTTCATCTTTCTTCACTCCTTTGTTTTTGTTTTCGTGAATGTTGATACAGAAACTATGGCACAATATCAAGAAAATGTTATGATGGAAGGCCGAGCATGTTCATATTGATTAATTATTATCAGATTGATTATTGGTTGATCATACGGGTGATGATTAGTATGGATTTTGGCCGATTATTTTCAACAAGATCCTATGCGCATGGTGTGCACACTGGAAACTATTGGCCATTGATTGTTATCATGTTGAACTCCAAGGTATGATCGTGTACTTCACATTATTTTGGTTGTCTAGGGATGGGTTGTCATGTTCTTAGGGTCCTTTGTTGTTTGTTGATTTAGTTTAACACCGATTGTTTTTTTTTTTTGGTTGGTGATTAGAGTTAGCTGATTATGATTAATGTTTGATTCTGATTCTGTGATCGATTTGAAGGTAGGTAACTGTTTCTAGGCATTAGACCGAACCCAAACTTAGCCATTGTATTCGGCTAAGCTTTGGTTAATCATTACATATTTTTTCTTTCATGTTCATAACTTCTTATTCGACTAAGATTGTTTAAAGGGTTCAAGAATTTTCATCAATTGTTCTTATTTGTTCTTGAGGATTTAATATAATTCGGATCTTCATATGCTTGAGATAATGTTTTTTAGTGAAAATCTTTAGTTTGGTTGGTAATTGGATGGATCATGGATCTCGGATGTGGGTGCACCCGATTGCATCGTGTCAAAATCGGAAAATGGTTTCAATTTTTTTAAAAGAATCTATAATCTTTCCTATTTTCAAGCTTCTAATTTTATGGAATGATTTAAAACTTCCGAGTTATGGGGATATGGAATTGAATGATATTATTTAATATGGATATAATTTTATGGTATGATTTAAAACTTCCGATTTAGTTGTATTATGTGTGTTTGATACATCCAATTTTATGATCTTGACGATTAATCTACTATATCTTTTTCTTTTGAAACTAGATCGTTCTTCCAATCTGCCTTAAACGTAAAAGTGATGGGTCTTTCTTGAAACAAAATCAATCGTTGTTGGCACGCCACTCAATCAGTTGTAAGTTTTCCTTCTCCTTATTATTTTGTTCATTAATTGTTTAATTTCCTAGGTTACTTTTCTATATTGTTCGAATCTTATTTATAATTATCCCTGATTTATTTTTTCAAAATTATATTTTGTATATTAATCAAAACCTATTTTTTTTTTTGTAAAATAATTATATATTAACTATATTTACGCTCATTCCAAATTCAAATATTTTACTATATAAACAATTGTTCAACTTTTAAAAAAAAAAATTAAATTTGAAAATCCTATATTTTTCGTAGATAATAAATACACATTAATAATAATTATATACTAACTATTTACTCCCAACCAATGGGGTGGTGGTCCATTGGCAAAGGAAAGCCTTTAAAACACCTAGGTTGTGGAAGGTCTTGGGTTCAAGTCCCACAAACCACAGGATTTAAAAGAAATTAACCTTTCAAAAAAAAAAAAAAAAACTATTTACGCCCATTCTAAATTAAAAAATTTACCTTAATAAATGAGAATGAGAAAGGAAACTTACGTAAATTAGGAACTCATTAAATTTTCTTATTACATTCAAATTACTCACTTCCTAAATTTAGTGTAATTTATATTGGTAATAAGTTAAATTTCAAATTTTGAAATTCAAAATTCAAATTAAAATTCAATATTTAAATTCGAATTATACAAAATTTTAATTTTTTAGTTTTGATTAATAATGGTAAAAAATTACACATACTAATTATCCTTTTAATTACAAATTTAATAAGATTCAAAGTATTGCCAACTCTCCAATTAATACATTAATTAATCCTATTAATTATGCTATATTATTCTAATATTAGTTTAGCTTATATTGTTAATCAATTAAATATCGAATTTTTAATTTCAAATTTCAAATTAAAGTTCGAAAAGTTTAAATTCAAATTTGACAAAATTTAAAATTTTGGTTAATAATTGTAAGAAATTATACATACTAATTATCCTTTTATTTACACAGTTAATATAATTCAAAGTCTCTACATAAGTTGTGTCAACTCTTATTAATACATTAATTGATCATATTAATTGCCATATATTATCCTAATATTAGTTTAACTTATATTGGTAATAAATTACATAACGAATTATCAATTTCAAATTAAAATTCAAAATATTTAATTTCGAATTAGACAAAATTTCAAATTTCAAATTTTGTTTAATAATGGTAAGAATTTACACATACTAATTATCCTTTTAATTACACATTTTGAATGACTTAATTTTTAAAAAAAATTAAACTTTTGAATTAAAGTTAATAATGGTAACCATTACACCTATTTATTATCTTTAAATTACGGTTTCCTAATATATTTAAAATATAACAATTAATAATTTTGGTTGTAACTTTCTCAAATTAATTACAAATAAAAATTAAAATATTAAATACTAGAATTTGAAATTATAGATTTCTGTTAAACTTTAAAAATATTTGAATACTAAATGTTTTATTTAAATATTTAATCTCAAAATTTTGAATTTAAGATTTATGGTAACATTTAGATTTAGATTTAATTAACATATTTAAAATATTTAATTCAAATTGTTGAGAGATTTGAATCTTTCAAATTTTGTTTACTAGAATTTGAATTGATAGATTTCAATTAAACTTTATAAATATTTAAATATTAAATGTTCTATTTAAGTATATACTTTCATATTTTGATATCTATAATTTTAATTTTTAAATTTTTTTAACATTATAAAAATCTAAATTTTGGATAATAATGGTAACAATAAAACTTAATTATAACATTTAATTCAAATTTTGATTGATCTGAATATTTTAAAAAATTTCAAACTTTGAATTTAAATTCATAATTGTAACAATTAATCCTACTGTGATCTTTAAAATATAGATATTATAATTAGAGATTTCCTAATATATTTAAAATTTAACAAATAATAGTTTTGAAATTTAACAAATAATAGTTTTAGTTATAAATTTCTCAAATTAGTTACAAGAATTTGAATTGATAGATTTCAGTTAAACTTTATAAATATTCAAATATTAAATGTTCTATTTAACTATTTAATTTCATATTTTAATATCTATAATGATAACAATTAGACTTAATTATAACATTTAATTCGAATTTTGAATGATCTGACTCAAATAGTGTCTTACTTTTAACATTTTATCATAAATATTTTTCACTAATATTTATTTTTTACTAGATAATACTCCTCAAATACCATCTGATAACAAGATTCCAGTGAAATTTCAAAAGCGTTAATTCCCAATATCCGTATGTTTCGCAATGACCATCAATAAAAGCAAATGATGGTCTCTATCGAAGGTTGGATTGTATTTAACAGACCCCGTATTCTCACATGGCCAACTTTATGTCTTATTTTCAAGAGTTAAAAGCAGGGCATGGGTGAAATTACTTATATTAGATAGTGATTGAAATGTCAAGACTAAAACAAAAAATGTGGTGTATAAGGAAATATTTAGTGATATTTGAATAAAATGTGTATTCCTTGCTTTTAAATTTTAATAAAATATTTCTACTATATTTTGTTTTATAGGTTATACCGCTTCAAATAATTGTTATTTGATGAACCGCGTGTTCACGCGGGCAATAGACTAGTTTTCTACTAATAAGCATTTGCTTTAAAAGATTTTGAAAACTGGATATTGACTTAAATATGCAATAGATAATTTTCAATTGAAAATGGGGTTGAAACCAACCATAACAAAATCGAAATAGAAAATCTGACTTCCCTAATTATTAAGAGTAAGCAATTTTACCCTCGTGTTTGCAGTGTCATGTGACGACTGAGTTGTGCCGAAGCATTTGTTACCCATAGACTATTGAACAATATGGCGTGATTCTTTTCGACCTATAATTATTGCCAACATATTTTGACCTGTTTAGTTATATCAAGTTATCAACCAAAATAGATGTTAGCTGCTGTTAGAACAACCTTTAGTAGAAATATTCCCTGTGATAAAGTCAACAAAGAAACTAGGGGGTTAGGGGGTCTGTTAATTGTAGTCAGCAAAGAAAATTACAAGTTTAACATTTTAGCTACATTCGACAGAGAAAATACTTCTGTCATAAAGTAATGTCGAATGTAATTTATATTATCTTGATATTAATATTAAAAAGAAAACTTAAATTTCAAGATAGACGAATTCTAATTCTAAATATATCAAAAAACCAATTTCAAAGTGGAGTGGATGGTCAAAGACTCTAGATATGTATTTTTCTATGTGACCAAGTCGCTTCCATGTGGAGTTTATAATAAACAGGAGGATTGACCTTGGTCTCCCATCTTATGCACTCCTTTCATTTTTCATTAAAGTAATACAATCTATCAGAAAAAAAATAATAATAATAATATCATAAGTTTTATTTACTGGAATGTTTAATAAATTACCTCATTATAACAAAAGACTTCCACTTTGGAATAAAGCAAATATAACTTCATTATACGTACATTAATGGTACTTTGGGTAAGAGTATCAAGTATGATAATAAGTCTAATCATAATCACTGGTGGATCTTCCTACGGTCCAAACGAGGCCCTGATCTGGCTAACCTTTTCGATTTATAGCTGAAATTTTACAGCAAATTTTTGAAAACTTTTATATGTATTTAGACCGGCCATACAATTTTAAATGATTTACCTACTTGTTAATAGTGGATTCAATCTTCTTGGTAGATTGAAGGAGAAGAATGTCTTGGATTTTGAATAGTTATTTGGAATGCTCGACGTACTCTTGACCTCTTTGGCTTACACCACATGTAGTGACAAGACAATCGGGCGTGGAAGGGGACAATTCACGCCCATTTTACGCGCAAACACCGTCCCCTCCTTGTGAAACCGGTGTTATGCTCAATGGCGTGAACGATTTCACGCTTGTGAACTTTGTGCTTTGGCCAATCACAATCCTCCCTTTCCAACGTATATATTACAACAGTAAAAATTTGGACCGTTTAAAAAAAACAAAATTTTTTAAATCATTTTTTTTACCTATTTAAACGCCAACTCAAACCATTTTTTATACATTCTTTTCCTGCAATCTTACACTCTCTCTCGTTTTTTATAAACTCTCTCATATTTAAAAAATAATAATATGGTCATGCATCCATTTCGCCCCCCTTTTGATGTTCCATTTCGCCCAACCAATCCAAACGCATATCGCCCAAACACCACCCAACCGCTACCAACCTTTAACTTATAAGATTGCGACACGAGTACAATGGGGATTTCGAAACTACTTAACATGCACTGACAATATTTTCAAGGTCAAATGGGTTTCGCAAGCAACACGAATATTAACGTAGGTGGTATGTTGCAATCTCAAGAAGAACCCGACCTCAAATGCATGCCGGATACACAACCCGAGCACGAGCCCGACAACTCTCAATGTGGAAAACGCTCTCATAAAAGGGAGATACGCAATCTCGTACACGAAGAGTCTATAAGCTGTGGAGCAAAGACGAGGAGTACGCACTCACGCGAACTTAGCTTGACATTTCAGAGGATCCCGATGTTGGTAAGTGTTTTGTTTCTATATAATTCTATTTATTTTTATAAAATAAAGTAAAATAATATAATATTCTTTTATTTTTTTTAAATAAGGTTATATATATATATAAAATAAAGTATACTAACATGTATTTTTTAATTTATGTAGCCAACTATCAATGTTTTCCCCTATTTTGGGCGAGGATTCGAGAAACCTTTTTCAAGGCAATGGGTAGAGGAGAATATTGGGAAAACGACTCGATATCAAGCAAATGGACCGACATAAACATGAGATGTCATGCGTTTCAAGAAGTTTTCCAACGTGTGAAGGATAATTGGGGAAGTGATTGTAGCGATGCAGATATATTGAAGAAAACGTTGGAGGAGTTCAACGCAATGTGTGGGACGTTTGCCTACATGAGATGTTGGGAGCTTCTAAAAGGAAGTCCTACATGGGCTAACGTATCGGACATGATGCCGACTAGTAGGCGCAAAGCCAAACGATCCAAAACATTTTCTTCGCTTGATCCAGAGATGCCCACTTTCGATGCTCGAAACGTCAATTTAAACAAGGATGTTCTCGGAGAGGAAGAGAAGTTGGCCCGACCGCCCGGTAGAGGAAGCACGCGAAAGGGGGAAGGGCGGAGTCATCTTCGACGTGTGGCTAATTGAAAGAAGACTTCGAAGAGATGAATCGACGTCTTCAAGATATACGAGACCCAAGAGCTAGGCGTTTGGAGACTATGCAAGAGAGCTGCCGAAAACAAAAAGTTCGTCACGATCAAAGAGGCGAGACAAATGGAGAAAGACATCGATTTTTTGTCTAAATCAATTGTCGACCTCACAGGAGACGCGTTAATCTTAGCTTAAATGCGTAGTCAACAAATCCGTGTTAAATACAGACTTTTGATTGTTTAGTCTTTTTTTTAGTATGTTTCGTGGTTTTTTTTATTTATGGTATTGTAATTTTTTTTTGTTTAATGAAATATTATTTGTTTTAAATTTCAAAATAAAAAAATAAAGTAATTAGGTAATGATTGGAATGGGCATTATGGGGCTTGAAACCACTACACACCTTTTCAATTTCAAGCCCATATAAGACCCACATGCCACATGTCACACAATGCCCCATGATGAAGCTTGAAATTTTAGACCCACTACACATGGTCTTAGGTGCTGTTTGGTAAGCCTCTTAATAAGGCTCTGAACCATTCAACACTGAATGATTCAACATTCAGACTGTTTGTTTCAACCTAAAAAAGGCTCTGAATGGAATGGTTAAGAGCTGAACCATTCAGACTCGGTGCATAGCTGAATCATTCAACACTTAATCATTCAAAGTCTGTTAACAATTCAAGCATCTTAATGATTAAACACTTAATCAACCAAACAGCCCATAAATCAACAAAACAACCCCTTAGCATGTTTAACTTTAGCAATCAATAAATTTGGTTGTGACTTGTGGCATAATTGCCCTTTCACCAATCACCACTTGAATTTAATTTTGGTAACTTACTCTTCTTATAACCTGTTTCGTGCAAATGACAATACACGAGAAGGATTTCGACATCTATCATGAGTCTGACGTGGTTTAACTACTTTAAACATTTCATGACCATCTTACACATTCTTTTATCGTTTTTCTCTCATGTGACACAAACACGAACACAAAAACTTCTTGTTGGTTTACTTTTCTTGTTTGGGGCTTCTTTATTGAATCATAGTCCATACTCTTTGTATTCGGATTTCAAGCAAGGGGAAGGATAGAAGAGGTCAGGGGGTGCTCCGCCCCCTGTTTTTCTGCTCAATAGTGTAAATTTACTATAATTATGCCTGAAAATTTAATACGTATTAACCCCCCCCCCCCCCCCCCCCCCCAATTTAAAAATCCCACGACTTTCGAGACTTTCGGCCCCCTGAAAATTTTGTTCAAGCTTTGTAACTGATTATTTTTATTTGTAAGGACACGATCTCTCTCCCAAGCTGCCTCCACCAATTTCTTTCAAAGTTTTTAACATTTTGAATTCAATACAGCAAATTCACAAGTTACAATTTTCAAAAGTTTTAACCTTTTTGTTCCAAAATAACTACTCCCCCACTGTCTTATTGCTAGTGGATGGGGTTGCAGTCCCCCAATTTTCTCCTATAATATATTTCCATAATCCTTTAATATATCTCGCGATTCCGCAAATAACAATAACCAAATCTAAACAATTATAACAATCTATCTATACATACAAGGTTTTCAGAACCGGACCGGACATCGAACCGGACCCCCGGCCGGTTCACCGGTTCGACCGGTCCAACTGGTTCGACCGGTCCAACGAACCGGCTCAAAAACAAAAAAAAATTAAAAAAAAATAATACAAAAAATACAAAAAACCGGTCCAACCTCCCGGTTTTCCGGTTCGACCGGCCGGTTCACCGGTCCGAAGCCGGTTCACTGCACCAGCGGTCCAAACACCTGAACCGGACCGGTCCAGGCCCCGGAGCCCGGTCCGACCGGTCCGACCGGCCGGTCCGGTTTTCAAAACCATGTATACATATAATAAACCAAAGCCATTTTAATGACATGATACTTAAAGAGACATTCTCTTCCATGAGTGTGCCATGTGTCATCCCATGTAGCTTTGAGATATTTTAGGAAAAAAATAATTTAAAAACAAAATTGGATTTTTCACCCTCATGTTTCCTCTCATAACTTTTAAACGTTAATATTTTTTATATACGAGATTTTTTAAAGAAAAAAAATTACACCAAATTAACGAGCGTTTTATTATCTTTCCAACGAGTACCATAGTACTATATAAAAAACGGAGAAAAAAAAAAGACTATTTTTTGTAACCCGATATGTATTGTGTCAGGTTTGGAATTAGTTTAAAAAAAATTGTGGGTTTGGTTCGGGCCTGGGATTAGGTGATACCCGACCCAATTATCCTTTTTTTTTATATTAGAATATGGTAATTTATGGCAGAGATTTGTTTAAAATAATAATAATAATAATAATAATAATAATAATCATCATCATATATTGGTAAGTCATTAATTATGTTGTCATATTAGATATTTTATTATGTCATATTAGATATTTCAACCCGGGACGTTCTCCAACAGGTAATTGCTATGTTTTCTTTTTCTACCATATTCTGAAAAGCTCAAATCTTATTGTATGCAGTTAAAGACCTTTGACTGAATGTATTGGTGCTAAACAATCTTTGTCCCCTTGAAGTGCTTGGGATCTTAATATTCTGTTTTAGGTATTGATGTTATAAGGTGAAATGGATCTTTTGGTATATTTTTTTTAAAGTATCTAATGTAAGTTGATACATAGATGTCATTTTTATAGTTTAGATACTTCTAATTATATTCACTTTACTTAGATTTCTCAACCCGGGACGCTCCCAGGGTATAAGCTAGTAACCAAATATAAACAATTTTTAAGGCATGACAGGTTACATCCGCTCTTCAAAAGAGCCCTGGTGAGTAGTCGGTGACATCCATCGGATAGCGTAGTTGTGACAGTTAGACACGCAAATGTGCATACACAAAACTCATTATAAATTTATAAGACTATTTGGTGTGCCATCAGGGAATGAAATCGGGGAGGTGAGGTGGCAGGAGCCCCGATCGGGAACACCGCCCCCCCCCCCCCCGTAATTTTTTCGGGGTAAACGGTGGAATTTGCCCATTTGAACCGAGGGACCTGATTGGTTGATATTTTTTGAACGTTGATAAAAGGGGGCCCACTGATTTAATTGTTAGCCGTTGTAAAAAAAAAAAAAAAAAACAATTCAAACATTTACTATATATATATATAAACTTTACCTCATTTTTTACCTAAATTCACACAACTACTCAACTTTTATAAACCAAAACACCACATTTTATAAAAAATCACCAATGGATCCAAGGCGTTCAACCCCACAACCCTTTTACCCGAACAACCCCGCTACTCCTTCGACACAAGCTCCAAACTTTCCCTTCCCCGCTACACCGCTCGACCCAAACACATTCGGATTTGGCGGTTTTAGTCAACCACAAAATCCATGGACTCAAGACGAGCTGGAGGCCTTAGCACGAGCGTGGGTGAACGTTTCTACCGACCCGATACGAAGTAAGTTTATTATTTTTTTTTTGGCCGTGGGTTTTATGGATGATTTTAATTTTTTTTTTATTATTTATCACGTGTAGGTACGAATCGAAACAAAGATAGCTTTTGGAACTCGGTTTGCGAACAATTCTTCAAGTTAATGCAACGCACGCCTTATCGAACCGGTCATGCCGTTAGTACTAAGTTTAGGGAGATGAACGCAAAATGTGGAGAATTTGCGGGCGTTTATCAAACATGTTGGAACAATAGAAAGACCGGTGAAAGCGACGAGAACGTGTTGAAGAATGCGCTTGGAATGTTTTGCAAAAAAAAGGCTAGTGGGGGGTGGGCGTACATGAGGCCGTATGAGATTTTGAGAGCATGTGATAAATGGAGGGTGGTGCCAAACGAAGTGGCACAAGCAAAACGAACAAAGACGAGCACCTCGGGAAGTTATAGTGCGGGGGGGGGGGGGGGGGGGTCCGATGCTCGTTGTACTATAAATATAAACGATGACCCCGAGTTTGAAGATGATGCTCCCGCGCCCGATTTGGAGCGGCCAATTGGAAGGGACCGCGCGAAAAAAGCCGCATCGAGCTCAAAAGAAAAGGCCTCCGCTTCGAAATTAAGTGTGGTTGACAGAATAGATTCGTTGATTTCAAACTTTAACGAGTTTAAGTCGGAGCAAAATGAAAGGTGGAATGAAAGAAAGAAGGAGAAGGAAGAAGCACTTGATCTAGAGCGGGAGAAGCTTGCGTTGGAGAAGGCACGGCTCGCGTACGAGCAAGAAAAGGTGGAGTTTGCGATGATGGACAAAAATATCGACGATCTTCCCGAGCAAGAAAGAGCGGGGTGGGCGGCGAAGAGAAACATGATCGCGAACAAGTGGCTTGGAAAAGATATGCTTTAGATGGTTTTTTTATGTAATTTTCTTGTTATTTTTTAAATTTCCATGCATTGTAGGTTGTAATTTTTTTTAATTTAATGTAATTTTTTTTAATTTAATGAAATTTATCTTTAGTTTTTTTTTCGGTTTTATTTTTTATTTTTTTAAAATATTGCCGTTTTAAAAAAAAATAAATTATATGTTTTTTATACATTTTTTATAAAAAAATAATTATGAAATATAAAATATATAATTAAAAAAAAGGAAAAAGAATAAAAAAAGGAAGGGGGAATGGGGGAGTTGGGGGAAACCATTTCCAAAGTTTGGGGGAGAAAATGGGGGAAATGGCATGGTGCTGATGTGGCAGTTGGGGGAGTTGGGGGAATGGGGGGCACACCATATAGTCTAATGACGAACACTATAGCAGTTATAGTTGACGTCACTGTATATTTTTATACAAGCATTGTTGTAAATTGTAATTTAGTTAATACTATATATAGTTATGGTAGACGCCATTATACAGTAGTTAACCACAATGTAGTTATGGTAGACACTAGACAGTGTTGTAGTTGAGTTAGACACATCAATTTAACATAGACGCAATACACTGTAGAAAGTAAATTCTCTATTTTATGATATAAGCAGTGTTGCAAAACTCGGTTTAGGCTTGTACTCGGCGACCCACCCTGGAGCGAGAACTCGGATTAATCAGTGGAGTACTCGGTGGTCAAATCGGCCTATGCGGAGAGTACTCGGAGTAATCGGACAACTCGGATATACTCGGTGACCTACCCTAGAGTGAGTACTCGGAGAGTTATCGGTCAACTCGACCTTATTTTGCAACATTGGATATAAATACTTTAAAAATAACGAAATATACATATAGAAATTACTTGAGATAAAAAAAAGAAACTGGCAAAATTAGATTTAAATGAAACGCAACACTAGCAAGTGGCAACTGTATTTTCTCTTTTGTGAAATTATGCTTAACCATTAAATTATCTGATCATATATTGATGCATATTGTTCATTTGAATTTTATAAATTTTGGTATTTCTGTTTAATCCTACTCAAGCACTATACATTTTTTTTATATAATCATTAGTCAAAATAAATCAAAATGGAATTAGATTTTCCGTTTCATTTTATATAATTATCAATTCTTATATCGCACTTGTTAATTTTGAGGGGCAATGTTTTTATAACCGGACCGGATATCAAACCGGATGTCTTACCGGTTCATTGGTCGGACCGGTCAGACCGGTCCAACCGGATTAAAGAACCGGATAATATATTAAATAAGTTTAAAATATATATAATACTATTTGAATATTAAAATATCATTTTAAAATAAAAACATTAAAAATATAAATAAGATACCGTTAAAAAATGTATTAATAAAAAATCTTATCAATACACTTGCAAACAAAAATAGTACTTATACAAAAAGAAGTTCTTTTTCTCTGAATTTCTATCTTTGACTTTCTAACTATCTCTTCCTCACTCTCCAACTTCCCTCTAGCTAACCTCCATAAATATTATCAGTTTATCACAACTCATCGTCTTTTCCAGATCCACAATAACGAGGGTTGACATGGCTTAGATTGGGTCCAAATCTGGCTAAAACGAGAAGAATATAGTCAATTTCAGAATAGATCCGACGGTTCCGATGCAGTCACTTAGCACCATTGATTTCTCTTCATCTCCGGTCCGGTCACCTACCACGGTTCCACGGTCCAACCGCCGGTTCGCCGGCCAAACCTCTGGTCCGATGCACAGCCGGTCCTGTCCATCAACCCGAACCGGTCGAGGTTCCGTTTCCCGGTCGGACCGGTCGGTCCGGTCCGGGTCTGAAAACACTGTTGAGGGGAAAAAAATATATAATTCACATCTCAC